>CM046029.1:68905203-69272040 GCA_025215565.1 Flaveria ramosissima | reverse complement strand
GACATCCATCACCTTAAGGTCCGTCAATTAACGTGGTTCTCCCGTTAACTATTCCTTGATCGATCATTCCTCATCTTTATTAACTCTTTATGTGGATATAATGCTTGCTTTATCATCGTTGTGCTTGTGCTTTCATTGTGAATGTGTTATCTTTAAAAGCTTTTTTAACTTTCAACATCGTAACCGCCAAATATAACAATTTTTATATATAATAAATGTCACCAATAAAACCATTTTTAAGCTATAAATGTCATTAAATGCATTTTATAATTAATATAATTACCATAACAAAGTCGTTTTTCAACCGAAACAAACTCGGGGGTTAATTGTAGGGAATAAACTTGTCATTTTTCAAACTTGGGCCGGGTATATAAACCCATATTCCAGCCCTAGCCTCATTTTCTACTCCTTCTTCTTCTTCTTCATCCTCTCTACACCATCTTTTCTTTCATCTAGCACCAAATCCGACCCGCTTAATCTCGTTTTCGTCGTCTAGACTCCAACTACAGCCTAGTATACTCTATTCTAGCTGGTAGACGACTTTGGTTGTCCCTTTTCTTGCTTATTCACGGCTGTCCAAATTAGGGTTTCGGGTATTCGGGTTCAACCCGAACACATGAGGTCGTGTGGGTGCGTGTGAGGTCTTTCTGCTTGTGTTTCTTGTTTGTGCATGTGTGTAGAGTGTTTCTGGAAGTCCTTGATGTGTAAAACTAGTGTTTGGAGCAGCCGAAGGCTGCTCAGCCCGACCACAGTCGCGATTCTGCTGTCCAGGCGACTGGGTCTGTCATGCGATTGAGTCGTGCGACTGGATGAGTCGTGCGACTGAGCCATGCGTCTGAGTCAATCGTGCGACTGAGTTGTGCGACTGGGTATGTCGTGCGACAGAGTCGTGCGACTGTGTGTATGTGTGCGAATGAGTCATGCGTGCGAATGTATGTGTGCGATTGAGTCATGCGAGCGAGTGAATGTGTGCGATTGAGTCAGGTGACTGAATGAATGCACGCGATTGTGCGTGTATCGCACGACTACAGTTCAATCGCACGAATGAAGGTTCAATTGTACGAATGAAGCTGATTCGCACGATTGAAGGTTGATTCGTGCGTATGGAGGTTGAGTCGTGCGATTGGGTGTTGTGTGGTACGACTGAATGCCAGTCATACGAATGAAGGCTCAATCGTACGAATGAAGCTGATTCGCACGATTGAGGGTTGATTCGTGCGTATGGAGGTTGAGTCATGCGTCTGGTCCTGTCGTGCGACTGTAGTTGTTGTGTGTGATTTCCTTCTTGTGCGTGGTGTGTGTAAGTCGTGTGATGTTGAGGTAACATTAACACAGTTGCCATTGTTCGGCCACACAGATTAAAGTCAACGCTAAAAAAGGCCACAAATACTATTCAAATCAAATCAAACTAACGTTTTACAATTATCAACCGACTTATAACTACTGACATTTGTCTAATACTTATTCAATAACAATGAAACTTTTACTCAATATCATCAGCAATGGCGACAATGTCTAGTACCTGGATCTACATAAGGTCTAGTACGTGTGTCTATTTGTGTGAGTTACACGCGACCCAGCCGATACAACCCGAACCGACCGATCATTATTATGCGCGCTTATTTCATATCATTAATGATTAACAATAACTGTCAATAGGTGTTTGACCGTTCATTTGCATTCAACATCTGGATACATTGATCTTACATACTTACCACTTAACAAGTGAGTTTCGTGGCCCCTTTTTACGGTTATACAATATTTCAATCATTTACAATTTGGGGGAAAAGTATGCTCACCCATTTTCAATGCTGTACAACTTACTTACATTTTACATACATGAATAAACGTGATACTGTTTTACAAGTACTTATTTGATACATGCTTGGGTCTGCTGTGTGGTTCTATCTTTGCAACTATTTAATTCCAGTGTGGGAACCGACAGTTAGGTATTGGTAGTACTACTGGGTTGACACCCCCACCCTTGTTCGTTGGTATACTAGTTGGTACCATCAATGGCCAGGAACGGGCCCTTGGGTGAATATATGCCAACAATATCTTTGTGTACGTCGCTAGGTTTGGTTGCAAAGCTCATTGTCATGTGATTTTACTTATTTATATAACTGTATTCACGGTATTCCACATCGCTTATTACATACAGCATCACTTACTTATTTATTACTTAAACCTGCGAGCTCACCAACAATTATGTTGACCGTTTTGAGCATATCTTTTCAGGTGATCATGCAAATTGAGAAAATCTAGGTGTGCTTCCTTAGTGGAGACCCTAGGATGCATTTTGGGACTAAACATGTTTTTGACAAACAATTATTTTGAACAATGTGTAGTCTGTGTAAACAATTAAAATCTTTTGATACTTGTTCCCGGGTTGTGGGAATTCATATTTCAATTTCATCTTTAATTAGTTATGTGAAATCATTATCATGTTTATGCTTATGGCTATGTTGTCGTGAAGATTGACTAAACACGACACAAGTCCCCTTGTTGTCGGGTGTCGTCATGACACGCTTGTCATCATTTATTATAATGCATCTCTATCGCTTACCATGTGTTATAACGATCCCGATCTCGTTACATCCCCGTGTTTCCGCTTTTAGCGGGGGTGTGACATCACTGATTGGATCGCCAATCAAATAGGATTCCACACTATTTGATCCGGTTTAAACACAGAATCAGTTAGTACTCCGTACGGACACGGTCCCTAACAAGTGTATCAGAGCTTTGGCTCTTGATTTTGCGTTTGATTCGATTAGGTTTGGTGTCAAAAACCTATGTTTTAATCAAAAGAGCCACTACTTTGTTTCTAAAGGTGTTTTTGACGTTTTCTAGCATTAAAGTTTTGATTTTTCACTATACGGTAGATTAGGGTTGCTAGAAAAACAGAAGCCATCAGTCGCAGGATTAGCTCATTCGTACGATTGAACTCATTCATATACTTTATTCGCACGACTGAACTCAGTCGCATTCCTCATTCGCACGACTGAACAACTCCAGCCGTTTGATTCCAATCGTCCTGTTCATACGCACGACTGAATCCAATCGCACGATTGAATTCATTTGCACCTTTCATTCGCACGAGTGATCCATACTCATTATCCATTCGCACGATTGAAACTGTCTTGTTCCCCAAGTACCAACTTTATAGAAATGGAAGATCAATTTGCTGCGTTTACTGCCGGAAAGGACTCACGCATCAAGAACCTACTACTTGTAGAGAATGAGATTGGTAATCATAATAAACCAACAAAGTTGTTAACGTTAGATGAATATCCTCAGTGGAAACAGCGGTTTGAGATTTACTTAAGATGGAGTTGATCCCAATCTTTGGACAACCACTGAGACTAGTTACACAATACCAGTCAGTGCTAATGGAGTCAAGTTAACCTTGGAAGGAATGAGTGAAGCTCAAAAGATTCTCTTCAATGCTGAGAATAAAGTTTATTCCTTGTTGACTCAGTCGATACCGAAGGACATTTTTCATCAGTTCTTTGAGAACAAGCAGGCTAAAAAGCTATGGGATGTATTGGAGAGGAGATATGATGGAAATGCAACTTTAAAGGCACTGAAGGCTAAAGCTCTCAAGAAAGAGTTTGATAATTTCTCTTCGATACGGAATGAGAGCTTAGATGATATTATTGAGAGATTCTATCATCTAATGAGTGAGTTGCACACTCATGGCGTAACCACATCAATGGAAGATAAAGTTTCAAGCTTTGCTGATGGTTTGCCTGAGAAATGGGATTCATTTGTGTCTAATCTGAGACAGAACGTCATTCTTGCAACATTAGACATAAATGATTTCATCTTGAAGTTAAGAGAGGAAGAATTGAGAATGAAATACAAGTCGAAGAAAGGATCCAATGTTCAGAATCCTTCAATTTACAACTCAGTTCCGAATCCAGCTATTTCAGGAGCACCGTTACAAACAGCATTTGTGTCTAGTGCTTCTGCTCCTTCCCAAACCACTGCATCAGGAACCAAAACGTCACGGTCATCTGGCACCCAATACACGGTTTCTTAGGCCAATACTACAAAGTTGAAGACCGAGAATCTTGGTAATATCACAGTGGAAGTGGCTAAGGAGCATATGGATCTTCTAGCAGCAGTGGTACAATCTTATGATGGTCTAGTTGCCGGTAAGATTGGAAATTGTCATCTTGCTGATGAGGTTAACGAGCAAGTTGATGAGAATGAGCTGGAAAGAATGGCATCATGTAGGCACTAGCAAGTGCAGTAAGAAGAGCTAAGAAGTTTGTCAAGAAGACGTGGCAAAATTTAGTCGCCACTAAAGATACGACTTTTGGTTTTGACAAAATTAAAGTCACATGTTTCAACTGTGGTGAAAAGGGGCATTTTAAACGTGAATGTGTAAAGCCCAAGAAAACTGGAAATGGTAACCCATTTCCTACTTTCAACCGTCAAGAAAAAGACATGATTGGAACTGCTTCTTCAAGTAAAGAGACAAAGGCTCTGACTGCTCAAGGTGATGAAGGTCAAGATTGGTCCTTCGGATTTGTCTCTCCAGGGGAATCAAATATTGCCTTTGTCGAAGCACTGGATGTTGGATGTAATAGTGAAGGTGAGATTACAGCTCAGCAAGCAATGTCAGATACCGAAGAAGCTATGAATGTGGTAAATCACCTGGTAGAGGAAGAACTTAGAGCCATGATTTCAGAATCTCCAGTCACCGAAGGGTCTGATTCTACTTTGATGGCTGATTCAACTGATTCATCACAGGTAAGTTCTTTAGATCAATTATTTGCAAAACATGCTTGTTCTGAATGTGAAAAATTTAGGGAAAGCATTGATCTGAAATTTGTTAGGTTATTAGAACACAATGATAACTTAGTAAATGATTCACAACTCTGCACTGAAGTGAATCACGTTTTAAAACAAAATGAGTGCAATTTAAAAGAAAAGATAGAACTTTTGGGGAAACAACTAAGGAAAACCGAGGTTGTTGCCTTAAATCAATTAAATGACATAAAGTTTTATTTAAACTCTTTGGAAGAAACTAAAAAGGAAAAAGCAGTTTTAGAAGTTAAAGTTGAATCTTTAAAACAAAAACTGCATAGTTTGGCTAGTTCTGCTCACATAGTTCAAAACTTAGTGAAAGAACAAAATAATGGAGAAGGACTGGGTTATAAAGTAGTTCCGCCACCACATGCAATCCTTTTGAACACTAAAAGTAGACCAATCAATATAACCCAGTAAAGGATCATATGGTGTCCACTCCTCTGGTTAGTGATCCTGATTCCACGGGTAAACCGGTGAAATCTGGCACTGAACAGAAGGATTCTATTTTGAAATCAAAAGGAAAACTGTCAGTTGAGAATTTGGATGATGAAACTAAAAGGCTTAATGTAAGGTCAGATTCACAAACGTTGATTTCAAAACCCAAAATGACTAAACCAGTTAATCATAAATGTGTTATTCATCAAAGTCCAAGTAAACTAAAAGTTAAAGATGTTCAAAATGTCAAAATAATTAATTTTGTTAAAGAAGCGGAAACATATAAAAGAGAAGTGACAAAACCCAACAAGACACATCTCACACCTTTACAAAACTCAATACCACATAAAAGTTTTCTTCAATCTGTAGAAGTAAGATCTTGCTACAGTTGTGGAAAACGAGGACATATCTCTCCTAATTGTCCTTATTATCAGACGCCCAGAAAGAAAATTGAACTTTTTGATGAAAAACCAAGTTTTCCTAAAATGAGATCTAATACTCCACCTAAGAGTATTAGTGAACCTAAAGTTCAAACCATAAGCCATTCATCTTTTTACCACAAATAGGCCTTACATAAAACTGGTTTATGGAAAGAAAAATCAAGTAATGTGTCTGAAAGTGAGGACAAGAAGAAGAAGGATGTGCCCTCATCCTCTAAAGGACAGTGGGTTGAATTTATGATGTGTGATTCTTCTGGGTCACCCAAGCCAGTTAAGGCTTGGGTCCCAAATATGAACTAATAAGTTTCTTAGAACGTGCAGGGTGTCCGCTACAGTGCTATCACTAATACCTGGATTATTGATAGTGGGGCGTCCGGGCACATGACAGGGAATTCGTCTCTCCTTTTCAACGTCAAACAAATTAAAGGGAGACATGTTTCATTTGCTGGAAACAAAGGAGGTTACATCACCGCTGAAGGCGAAGTGGGAAACGAGAAAGTAAAGTTTGATAAGGTCAACTACGTTCAACAACTACATAACAACTAACTTTCAGTCTCTCAAATTTGTGATAAAGGATTCAAAGTTGTATTTAACAACAAGAAGTGCTACATGTTGAAGAAGGATTATGTGATTGAGGAGGATAAGGTTCTTATGTCAGCTTCAAGATATAACGACTTGTATGTCTTAGATCTATCAAAAGCCTCCACAACTAATGACACTGTTCAATGTTTCTTGTCAAAGGCAACTGAGAGGGATTCAGTCTCATGGCATAGGAGAATGGGACACATTAATCCAAGGAAGATGAATCATTTGGTTCAGAATGATTTAGTAAATGGAGTAACTTTCAAGAATTTCCAACTTCCGGATTTCGGTGTAGCATGTATGAAAGGAAAACAGACCAAGAAGTCTCACAAGGCAAAGAAACTGAATTCTATTGATGTTCCTCTTGAGCTTCTACACATGGATCTGTTTGGCCCTGTAAGCACAAAGAGCATTGCTGGAGATCTATACTGTTTTGTAGTAACGGATGATTACTCAAGATTCTTTTGGGTGTTGTTTCTGAAAGCCAAATCAGAAACTTTTGAATCATTCAAACATCTAGTAACTACAATGGAATCACTCTACAAGCTAAAAGTACGGCAGATTCGTTCAGACAACGGCACAGAATTCAAGAATCAGTGGATGGAGGCATATTGTAGAAACAAAGGAATTGTACATCAATTTACCTCTGCCTACACTCCACAGATGAATAGTGTTGCTGAAAGGAAAAATCGGAGCTTCATAGAGACTGTCAGAACAATGCTAGCCGACTCGAAACTGCCTATTCAATTCTAGAATGAGGCCGTGGCTAATGCGTGTTACACGCTCAATCGAGTCTTGGTGGTCAAACGTCATGGTAAAACATGTTATGAACTGCTCCAGCGACGTAAACAAAACTTGGAGTATCTAGAACCATTTGGCGCAGCGTGCATGTTGTTGAAGAAAACTCAGACTGGAAGTTTAGTGAGAAGGCAGAAGAAGGTATCTTTCTCGGTTACAGCATACCAGACAAGAGAGTTTATAACAACTCAACGAGTCAGGTAGAAGTGTGGTGCAATGTTGATGTTCAAAGATACACCACCCCCTGCTAGAAAAGGACCCTCCTTCTTCTTTGACTATGATGGATTCTCTAAGTCCTTTGATCTATCGCCTTCTTATACTGATGATGACCTTTCTGCTAGGATGATGTACGATGTTCTGAACACTCCACTACAAGACTCAACATCAACGACTCCATTAGATGATACTTCTAGCCCTTCAGGGGAGAGCTTGAAGTAAGTGATTCTTCCTCTGATGATAAAGCAGTTGAGACTGAAAATGTGGACCAGGAGGAACAGGTTCCCACCAATGAAAGTACACAAGCATCAAATCCTGATGCCTCTGACACTTTGAACCTCATACTCCAACAGCTACAGATACTGAACCTAGGTTTCACAATCTGGATACTGAGGTAGTTTTTCCCACCACTCCCAGATCTCAGATTAATGTTTATCATCCCTTGGACAACATCATTGGAGATGTCCGATCAGGAGTACAAACATGAAATCAGCTATACTCAGCTGATTATGCCTCATCATGGAAAAGGGATATCTTCACGATGGTGCATATCGATGTTTTGTGTCTCAATTTGAGCCAAAATATGTGAGTGAAGCCTTAAACGATGAGGCATGGGTTAGTGCAATGCAAGAAGAACGCTTACAGTTCAAGAAATTAGGAGTATGGACCCTTGTGGACAGACCAAAAGGTGCTAAGGTGATAGGCACTAAATGGGTGCTGATGTGCAAGAAAGATGACCAAGGGGTCATAATTAGGAATAAGGCTCGGCTTGTGGTTCAAGGATTTCGACAAGTCGAAGGCATAGATTACAATGAAGTGTTTGCACCGGTGGCAAGGATGGAAGCAATACGTATATTTCTAGCCTATGCATCCTACATGAAGATTAAAGTTTATCAACTAGATGTAAAAAGTGCATTCCTTCATGGTGAAATCCGTGAAACAGTCTATGTCAGTCAACCCGGAGGATTTAAGGATCCGTATCATCAGGATAGAGTTTACAAACTGGACAAGGTTCTTTACGGGCTCCATCAAGCCCCTAGAGCCTGGTATGAGAAACTCTCAACTCATCTTGTGAAACACGATTTTCGCAGAGGAGTTATTGACTGTACATTATTCATCAAAGAAAAGGATTGTGATTTACTACTGGTGCAGATATATGTGGATGACATAATCTTCGGTTCCGAAAACGAAGAATTATGTAAAAAATTCGAATCTGTAATGAAAGCAGAGTTTGAGATGAGTGCCATGGGGGAGATGAAGTTCTTTCTTGGCTTACAGGTGGATCAGACAAAGGAATCTTCCTGCATCAGATCAAATATATAGGAGATATCCTCAGTCGATTCGACATGGAGAATGCTTCAGCAGCTGGAACTCCACTTGCCACGAACCATGACTTGGCACCCGATAAAAATGGTGATCTGGTTGATGCCACCATGTACAGAGGAATGATCGGATCTCTCATGTACCTCACAGCCTCGTGTCCTGATATTACGTATGCCACATGTCTATGTTCCAAATATCAGGCAAAACCAAAAGTAAATCATCTCATCGGAGTTAAAAGGATCTTTCATTATTTATAGGGTACTCCAACACTCGGGTTGTGGTATCCTCATGACGATGACTTTGAGCTAACAACGTATAGTGACTCGGACTATGGTGGTTTCAAATTGAATTACAAGTCAACATCAGTGGGATGTTAGTTCTTTGGTAGACGGTTAGTCACCTGGCATTGTAAGAAGCAGACATCAGTTGCTCTGTCAACATGTGAAGCTGAATACGTTGTTGCTGCAAGTTGCTGTTCACAAATCATTTGGACTCAACAGCAAATGCGAGACTATGATTTGCAATTTTATAACACCCCTATTTTTGTTGATTATTCTGCTGCAATTGATGTAACCGAAAATCCTATCCAACACCCTAAAACAAAACACATCTGTATTAAATATCACTTTATACGTGACTGTTTTGAAAAGCAACTAATCGTTGTAGTTAAAATTAATACTGATATTCAACGCGCCGACCTCTACACAAAAGCATTTGACAAACCACGGTTTTTATATCTTTTAGAGGTTAATGGCGTGAAAAAGAAAAGTGATGTGACTCAAGAAGACGATAGTTCTAAGTCCGACAAGTAGGTTCTTAGTTTATTAGTTATTTTCTTTTATTTTATTTTATTTTCCAGTCTATTAAAATCCACAAACACAAAAATATTTTCGGTTTTAGACTTTTAGGGGAGAATAGTTTTACTTTAGTATTTCTTTACTTAAAAAAACCGAGGGGGAGGGAAGTTTAGCTGAAAGAAATGAAATCAAATCTGTGATTATGATTCACAGTTTATGGAAAATGATAGTGCACAGGGAAAAAAATGTTTGGGACTTCAAAACTAATTTGATCGAAATGCGAAATTCAAATTATAAGTATGAGAAGTCTAAGCACAACTAAAGAAAAATGATAGTTAAACTAGTCTGCTACTGAGGTAACGTAGAGAAAGTAGACCTAGAGGTTGCTAGTTCATTATATGATGTGTCTGTAGATTCAACACAGTAGATGAGTAGACTTTATTGGTGAATCAAATTCAAACTAAGTTGTTCAACTTGCTGTGGGTTCTCATCTTATCCCTGGTTAACACAATCAACGCATTTCCAATAAGGGGTTGCGAGCAAAATAAACGCCACAAATGTGTGTGGATGACCATAAAAATAAGCAAAGCACGTGAAAAAATTGTTAAACGCAATCAAGCTAATGACTAATGTTGTTGGTGCGTTATGTGCAAAAAGAAAAAAAAGGCTCTAACAAGAAGATAGGTTGTGTGCCTCTCTGCTGTGCGATGGAATTGACTTGAGGATAAGCATAACCTAAATATTCTAGAATTCATTGTTGTTTGCACCTCTCTATTGTGCGATGGCACTGACTAGAGGCTTGGCATCTGTTTGAAAGCTCTTAGAATAGTTTCTTCTTGTCAAATACCCGTAGACCGCTAAAAAATATCCTAAGGACTGTTGATTACCATATAAGTGTGAGATCCACAAATGCTTGTTGAAATAATTAAACCTAACTTATCACCAATGTGAGTCAAAAAATATGTGTATGGATTTAAGTGGACAAACATACTGACAATCATCGTGACTGCAACTCTTGACAGTCAAAATCATTGGGTGCATCTTATAGCTCTAGTATGATTTCTTGAAAGTGCTATTGACTCTCAAACAAAACAATAATGTAGCATCAAAATGCATATTAAAAAGGTCCCAAATGATTATGATATGCCTATATGATTCCATAATGAATCTTTCCAGAAATGATTAAATTAACTTGAAGCAGTTCTGCTCAAACCCAACACCACAAAAATATGTCTTGTTTTTTCTTTAAATTTCAAAGTTGTTTTCAAATTTCTAGTCTTCTGTAGTGTAGACGTCAGACTATACAACTAGATGAATTCTGTGAATCACTCACTAAAAGGGGTCACGTATGAGGTGATAAAATGTTTTCAAGCTAAAAGGATCAAGTCTGAGGTGATCAAATGTTTTCAAATTAAAAGGGTCACGTCTAAGGTGACCAATCAGTTTTAAATTAAAAGGGTCATGTCTGAGATGATCAAAGGGCAAAATGTTGTATATCAAAAGTTAATAATTCTGAGTGTATGGAAATGTATGAGGTCAAACTCATAAGTATGAGTCAATCGTACAATTGAATCATAAGGTTGAGCCAATCGCATGATTGAACCATACGAATGAGCCAGTCACACGATTGGACCATGAGTCTGGGACAACCATGCGATTGGATCACACGACTGAACCAATCGTACGAATGGATGAAGTAGTATGAGCCAGTCGCAGACTGAAACCCAGTCGCATGAATAAAGCATGCATATGGGTCCAGTCGCACGACTGAAATTTAAAATAGTATAAATAAGGGGGGTCAGTCGGTCGTAACCCTTACCACCCTTACTATTGTGAAATCGCCCATACACCCACACACCCTGCCCAAATTTCTACTATTGTGATTACTGCCTGATTTGTGACACTAACGTGTATTCTACTCATCTACAGGTACTGGGCGACTGAAATCGATCAAAATGAACATCTTAATCGCATCTTTAAGGACCGATTATGCTAAAACCTAGAACCGAGACTAAACCCTAAAAATAGACCACTTAAATGGACATTAAAGTTGATTTAAAGGATATTAAGTGCTATTTAGAGCCTCTGCGGTCCAAATGAGTCTAAACACGAACTCTGATTATAATGTTTGACAAAGATTCAAATCTAGGGTGTTCAACAGTGTAGAATGTGAATGGACATGCTAATGAACTTCAGTCGCACGATTGAGCCAGACGCACGATTCAATCGCACGTATGAATCATGCGTATGGGTTCAGTCGCACGACTGATTCAACCGCATGGCATAGCATATGACTAAGTTCAGTCGCAGGCTCAATAGCACGACTGAACTCAGTCGCAGGCTCAATCGCACGACTAAACTCAGTCGTATGGTTCAATCGCATGATTAAACCAGTTTGATCAAAACAGGTTAAGTTCCAACTGTCATCTCTAATACATAACTAATGTATATGTTTCTTGTGTTGTAGCAACATGGCTGATAGATGGACGATGAGTACCAAGCACAATATATGTGCTCATCTTGATGCGACTTCCAGGAACGCCGCTGAGTTCGCTGCGATTATAGCCTTTCTACGTTGGTCGAGGATCTACATGGATATCTCTGCTCCTTGCACACCCTACAGGTCTACACAGCAGGCCTTCTGGGAAGGTGCTTCAGTTGACAGATCTGTTAAACCTCACTGCATTAGGAGCTCTATCTTCAGGCAGGAGATAGAGATCACAGAAGACGATCTCAGGAGAGTCTTGGACCTGGGTGATGATGGTGCTTGCCCAACCAAGTTGCATCCCCTGATTGTTCGGGGATGCTTTCTACGGATAAAGTACGCTGGGGACATCAACGCAGGAGTGCTCAACAAGAGCAACATGTGCCCCCAGTTCAAGTACTTGGCTCATGTTATTCTGAAGTGCATAGCTTCTAGGAGAGGAGGATTTGATGAGTTATCGGACCAAATCCGGAACGCATTCGTTGCTCTGGTACTGAACCACCCGTTCAGTTTCTCGCGCATGCTCTTCTCTTATATGATCGAGAACCTAGAAAGTATGTACCCACTTTTTCTACAGATGATCATTGATCAGAAGCTTCCTTCGCTGCCAAAAGAGAGAGACGATGCTGTTATACTCGAGGTGATGGATGACACGACTTTAGGTCGGATGAAGGTCTACCGGGGAAGCAGGTGAAGCCCCCGATCAGGAGATTGTTCGGTCATTTGGCCAACGTGGAATACGTGGCGCCCACTCGTAAGAAGTGGCTTCACGATGATAGTGATTAAGATATTGAGCCGATTTTGGTTCAAGACGATGAAGACGACGACGATGATGACGACCAGGATGATGGTCAAGGTGGTGGAGATACTGGTCCTAGTCAATCAAGGGCCACTGACACTTCTACTATGTCTCCACCATATCCACAGGGTACTTCTTCTGCTCCAGGTGGATTTGAGCAGGCGGCTATCCACCCTGACTTTCTGTTAGATGAAGAAGAAAAGTCAGACGATGAGCCTCTGGTGAGGACAGTTGGTAGCCAGGTTGTGGCCACCGACAAAGGGAAAGAGGTAGTTGGTGGACGCCTAGCTGGTACTGCAGGTGATGATCCTGATGTCATTGATCCCACTTACACACCTGACCAGCTATCGACTCAGGGGGAGCTCCTGTTGCCAAGGGCTCAAGGAAGAACAGAATGGCCCAACCCCATGGCAAAAAGAGCAAGAGGCAAAGGATCACCCTAATCACTACAGCCACCACCACTACCACAGCTCCCACCACTACTACCACAGCTCCCACCACCACTACCACACCCACTACCACAGCCACCGCTCCATCCATCACTCATACACCTACTCCTACACAATCTATTCCCATCCCTCCTCCCATCTTCACCACATCCACCACCACAACCACCACTCACCAAGCCGGTACATCCACCCAATCCCAAATGATACATGACTCCACTCTACCCACTGTTGGGTTAGAGGAACAGCTGGCAAATCTCAACAGATTGGTGCTGAAGCTGTTAGCTACAGATCACCTGAGAGCAAATCATATTAACCAGCTGATAGCAGTCAACAACGCTCAAGGAAAGCAGATTGCCCAGCTGAGTGAGAAGAACACTCAGTACGAGAGAGCGTTAGGCCGGGCTCACCATACACTACAGAGTCAAAATGAGTTGGTGATGACATCGGTAAAAAGAATTAAAGGATTGGAGAAAAAGAACAAGAAGATAATGCTAAGGCTGAAGGGATCTAAGGGAGAGCCCTTAAAGATCAAAGGTGATGGTGATGATGGTGGAGATGATGATGATGATGATGATGATGAGGATGAAGATGAATCTGAGGAAGATGATGATGATGATGAGGTAGAGGAAGGAAGTGGAAAAGGAAGAGAAGGTGATTACAATGACGAGGATGATCAAGAAGGTGATGCATCTGCGTCAGCCTCAAATCCATCAGCGAGAGAGAGGTGTACCAAGAGAAATCAAGATCAAGTAGCCTCGTCCTCAGGTCCTCAAGCTGAAGAGACTACATATCAAGACAAAAGTAATGATCAGATGTTTATGTATTTGGACCTATTGTACTTGAAGTGTGTATTACATTAATGTAATTAATGATTAATTAGGTTTAAATGTCTTGTCTAATGATTTATGTGTGTTGTGTTGAATGTTTAATCAAACAGATGAAGGTCAACAGACAGATGAATATGATGTCGCCCCCTTCAGCAAGTTAAGACTCAACTTACTATGATTCTTGACTTGCAAGGGATCATCATAAGCTCAGTGAGCTCCACTCCCAAAGAAGGAGAAATCATTCATGATCTGACCGATGACCAGCTAGCTGAAATGTTCCGACTCAATCTTGATGAACTTGTCAAAGATGCTCCAGAAGTAGATGTGCTGAGTGATGAGGAGCTATAGGATGTTGATGAGATTGAGATTGAGGATGTTACAACTGAGCATTATCCAGAGTACACTGACCCTGAAGGAAACGTTATCCCCAACTTGGGTGATACTTTCGGCAGTGCTACTTTTGATAAGTTGGAAGAGAGAAAGAGAAAGAAAAAGATGAAGGTAAAGACCAAGCTTCAGATGCTAATGTCAATCTCAAGAAAGCTGAATGGGCCACTTGCTTTGCTGAAATGAAAGCCCAGCGCGCATCTCCAAAGCAGAATGCCTACACCAAACTCTACAGAGTCAAAAAAAACATCAGAAAGTGTCAGGCAAGATTATCGTGTGGGCATATTTTGAAGACATGGAAGTCTATGCTGTAAAAAGGGAGAAAGGGATTGAGTACTTCAGATATCCACATGATCTGAAGACTTTTCCTGGTTTTGAGCTCAACCGACTGGCATGCTTAGATCTATTATATGCTAACCCAAGAAAGATGTCAGGATGGTTTGAGGCTGCATTGAAGAAAGAATAGCACACCAGGTGGGTAAACTTCCGACCTCAACAACCAAAGAGGTTCATTCATAAGTCTGAAGTTGATCCTATATCACCAAAGCCTAAAGTTGTATTGAAATGGAGTCCCCCACGCACAATGTCCAAGATTCCCCTACGGGAAATGCCTCAGGACTTCACTCCACACTTCAAATGGTGGTATTATGCCTTGAGGACAGGGGAAGCGGTCATAGTTTTGAACAGAGATATGAAGATAGAGACTATCAGGGTATTTGACCCAATGTGGCTCACTAACTTGTCTGCTGAAGATGTCTATACTTTATACAAGTGGCCACTTTTCTATGACACGCAAGACATTGTACAAGCTCTTTAATTCCAACACATTATACGGCTCTGTTTTGCATTTGATATACATGCAGGAGTCACTAGAGAAGAGATGTACAAGAAGTTCCAAGAACATGTGAAGAATGTTAGACGATAGGGTAAACTAGGTCCAAGGGGGAGTTTGTAGATACATGTGTTCCTAGTTTATATGCTTAAATATAAAAGTCTTTCATGTCTTACATATGTGTATTTGAAGAAGTAATGAAATATGATATATGATTTGATGTTTATTTATCTTTGATTCATATGTATGGACTTCTTATATAGGTTTGAGGTTTTTGTACACAATTCTAAGTCAATAATGATTGAGTATTATGTTCAACCTAGTCGGGTGATTATTCATGCTAATGGACCATACGCATGAATACATCATGCTTATGGACCAGTCGCACGACTGAACCAGGAAACTGGATCAGTCGTATGATTGAGACATAAGATTGACTCAGTCGCACGACTAACTTTCAGTCGTGCGTATGACTCAATCGCATGATTCTGTCGCACGACTGAACCATGCTAATGGTTCAGTCGTACGAATGAAAACCACTAACCATTAAATACAACTTAATTCGTTGAAAAACAGAACACTTGAAGAGATACTTCGAATACACATAAACCCTAGCCGTCCAGAGTGTCCCAAACAGCTTGTCCAAGTTCATAGTTCGTTCTTGATCGATTCCTACTCGTTCTTAACATTTAGTTCAATCTTATATCGATCGGGTTATCATTCTCACTGTTTGGATCGCCAATCAAATAGGATTCCGCACTATTTGATCTGGTTTAAACGCGGAATCAGTTAGTACTCCGTACGTACATGGTCCCTAACAAGATGAGTACTCTTGAGTCTCTTTTGTCTAGCCCACATCAGTCACCTATCACTGAGATGGATCTCCCTGAACCTGTTCAGGAGGTCCATATGGAAGAGGCTCTCACTTCTGTAAGTGATTACATCATTAAGACCTCAACCATGGCAACTTAGCCTATTGACACTTCAACTGAGGCTGTCAATGTGCAGAGGAAATCCAGCAGCCAAGAACCTGAAGCTGGTGGTGAGAGAGAGGACTTTGGTCCAATCATCTCATCCCCTAATGATTCTTTTGATAAAGATGAGGGGAATTTGAGACTAAAGGTGCAAAAACTATCAAAAACGTGCTCCTATTTAGTCTCTAAGGTTAGTAGCCTTGAATCTCAGGTGACTACCCTACACAACCGGGTCAATGATCAGCAACTTGAGATATCTTATCTCAAGGAAAAACTAACTGGGAGACCTTTAAGGAGAGCTCAACCAGGAACACAAGAACCTGTGAATGTGATTGACCTAACTCCTAGCTCACCTATGCAAGAGGGTGATGCTACCAAAAAGGGGGAGAAAGTCATTACAGTCACAGAACCTGGGAGTTCTTCAGGGAGTATGGACATTGAGGACTCACCATCCTCACTTGCAATTATGCATACTCAGCAACTTCCTCAAGTTCACATTGATGTGAACACTATAGACTCATTTCTTAGGAGTCTCTTTGGGGAAGGCATTCCAAGGGCTATATCATCCCAACCACAAGGAACTTCAAACTACTTTATTGGGTGGATGTATGATGCTGATAGAAGAGCCCTCATTCTTCAAAGATTTCAAGGGCAACAAGAGGTGTTCAATTTTCAGACCTTGAACAACTATGAAGGTCTTGACCTGATCAACATGCCACTTGTCAACCCAAGTCAGTCTAGACAAGCTGACAGGTTAGCACTCAGGATTCAAGATAGAATTACTGAAGAGTTCAGTCTTAGAAGGAGACAAAGACAATCAGGTAATGTCATTGGTCAACTGGATGTTGAGGCAGACCCTGAGATTAGCTTCAAAGGGAAAACCTTGGCTGAAGGCCCAGTGATAGAGCCTAAGAGCCCTGTCACACCAACAACTACTTCAGAAATTCATCCCCTTAGTGAAACACCTGCTTGTGAAGGTGTCTCACAACCTCTCTCTGGCCAGAGCTTGGATACTACACCAAGCAATGAAGGCCAAAGCTCTATCCACCCTGTGTCACAAAGGTCTGTTGGTGACAAAGGGAAAAGGATTCTAACTCCTGAGGAGATTGAGGAGGAGGAGAGCAAGAGGAAGAGGAAGTTGAGGGGAGAAAGTTCCTCTAGGTCTTCAGGCTTTACGCAAGTTGCAATCAGGGCTGCCCCCAAACCAAACACTCAAAATGATGTGTTGAGGGCAGTCAGGATTAGTTGTCTGCAGTCTAGGAACTATGACATAGATGACATTATATCTCTCCCCTTAGAGGAACTAAATGAACTGGCTGACATTAAAGTGTCAAGAGAGATGAAGGAAGCAATGGATGCAAGACTTCTCCAATTCAAAGAGGAGAAGAGACAGAAAAGATTATACAAGCATGTTCCTACTCTCTCTCCCCAATTCAAGAAAGCCCTGTGCAAGAAACTGTGGCATCTACACAAGAACCTCAGGTAGACAAGGAAACAGATAGGCAAAACATGATCAACTACCTGAGTGCCACAGGTCTCTACCAGGCATCTGCACTTCTTCCCTTGTCCTTTGAGTACTATGAGTTTGAGTATCTCAAACAGCTTGAACTTCATGTGCTCAAAGAACAAAAGGCAACAAAGAGAAAGATGAGGGAAGAGGCTACAAAGTCAAGAGCCATCATCCAAAAGAGTATGAAGAAGTCTCCTGACAGACAAAGGATGATGAGCTTCTTGAAGCTGTATGGATTCTCTAGAGGGAGACTTGGCCCTATGTCTCCATCCACAATGGATGAGCATATCAGGGTAATCAAGCAGAAGATCAAGAGTGGAGTGCTAATTGACTTACACTCCCCTCCAAGTCAAGCCCCATCTGAAGTGGAGGTTAAGGTTGAACAATTTGAGACAACACAACCTGGACCTCCTGCTGAGCCTCAGCAAGCTTCATCTTCTGATCCACAGCAGGGTCAAACTCCCTCTCCTTCTGAACTCGTGAGGGAGGAGAACCCAACTGCGCAAGACAAGACTGATCAACAAGGTGCTGCAGACCAGTCTTCTCAGTTAAAGTCTTCAAAGAGGAAGAAGAGGATGGCTTCCAAACCAAAGTCAAAGAAGAAGAAGAAGCCTGAATCATCCACCTTTACACCTCAGGCTGAGTCAGATCAACCTGAGGAAGTGCATGAAGAGGCAACACAATCACTCATGAACCAATGCCTGAATCAATCTCAAATACATTACCTGAAAAATTTAATACCCATGATCATTCACCAGAGAACAAAGCTAAGCTTAAAGAAGAGAAGAAAAGAAATGTTCAATCTAAAGTCGAGAGTGAAATCGAAAAGATAAATATAAAAATATTTGAAGAGAAAGATTCAGAGAAGATAAAGAATGGTCACCCAATTAAAATCAAATCTTATGAACCTCGACAAAAGAATAAAAAACTATTTGTTCCAAAGTGTGAATGTGTTCTTGAGAAAGGTGAACTTGAAAAAGAGAAATCTAAAGAAAAGAAATCAGAGACTTCATGCTCTGATGATTCAAGCTCTTCAGAAAGAAACCTTATTGAACAAAAATTGAAAGAATCTGAAAAAGAATCTTCTCAAGATTCAATCAAAACCCAAAGCACTAAAACTTCATCAAGATCAAGAAATCAAAGAAGACAAAAAGCATCTTCTAAAACAAATAAAATTGAATCAATCAATCAAACAAGTCAAATTAAAGCAGTAAAGTTTGTGTCAGCATGAACCTTTGACATGAACACAATGTAGGATTCTGTGTGCCCAAGACACTTAGAATATTGATGTGGTTAGTACGTCATGATCCCAGTCGGGTTATACCCAATAACAAGCTTAGCAAACACCAAATAATATTTAATTGATGATGTGATCATGCAATAAAATATTAACACCAATTTAGAAAATGGGTTTTCTAAACAAGTTGCATATGACATGGAACAATTTATTAGGATATTTTGTTCAATTGTATTATTTGTAATGTTATTTATATTAGTTAGATGACATTACAAATTAAAATGGCTACATATGTTATACAATTAATTGGTTAGTTGTATACATTTACTAAGAGATACCAAGTTATAAGACCATGTAACATTGTAATGTGTCTAAATATAAAAAGGGGGGAAACCCATTTCAAATACCCTTTTGGCCGCCCCCTTCTAGTGTTCCTATTGGACCACTTTGTTGATTAGATACAAACAATTAAGGGGTCTTATTACTTGCCTCTTGGACCAGCCATTTGAAGAATACACATGCAAAAAGAACTCTCTCTCTCTCCCCTCTCTAGTTTCGAAAACAAGGCAGGAAGAAGGAGTTTCAGCAGCTTGTTTTGGTGTTTAATCCTAGCATACAAGGTGTTTTGTAATAGTGCTTGGGGTATACGAAGCTTGAGGATCTCTACATTGAGTTCTTGGTCGATTCAAGCATCCAAAACACTCCTCTAAGTCGACTTTTCTGCTGGAGAAAGGTAACATTTCACAGCCTCATATGGCTGTGATTTTATGTACATTAGTGTTTGTTCATAGCTTGTCCATTCATATATTTAAGATCCTTATGTTTGGGTTTGTTTTCACCTAAAATGGTCACCTAAGAATATGAAATTTCAGCTTTAAAAATCGTTTTTAAAAGCATTATATCCGCTGCGTTTTTCAGAATGTTTAAAGGTTAAACATGGATTTTATGTTCTATCAAACCCTACAATGGCATCAAGAGCCGGTTATATGGATGGCTTGCTTGATTCATCTTTTGAAATTGGTTTTAAAAGATGATATTAGATATGTTATAGGCTGTTTTTGGGCTGGTACATTATGTCTTGTTGAAATCCCCAACTTTCAAGGTTACATTACACATGCTTGTGATTAAACCTTGAAAGATATGTATGTTGAAATGTTGGTTGTTTGGACAATGATTAAAACCCAAAATTTCAGTTTATGTTGGCTGAAATTTGGGGTTTTAAATGGGGTTTTCATTATTTGAATAGATGAAATGATCATTGATTGTTAAAGTGCATAACCTAGCTTGTGGCCTTGTGTTGTTTGGATGATTCAAGTGGTTGTTTTATTCATTCAATTTGGTTGTAATATTTGTGTTTATTCATTTGGGTTGTAATTATTCATTCATTTGGTTATGTAATAATAGATTAGGTTCATTTCCTTTACTAGAAAAATGTATTAGGATACAATTTTGTAAAAGGAAGATGTACAAGATCAAGACCCAAAGATGGACACAAAGACACAAGAAACATGGAGCATTTGGATGCGGTTTCTAGTGGGAGGTTCTTGGAACTTTTATGATATGTTTGACCCTTAGAAAGACCATAGACAACACTTGTGATGGCAAACAAGTGTTGTCAACATAAGGGCTATGGTTATGCACATATGATTGTTAATGTTTATGCTTGGTTGATTGTTTGTTGTTTTGATTGTTTGGTTGATATTTGGATATTCTAAGCAAACTAATTAACAAACTTAACAAGCTGAAAATTGATGGTTCTTAAAGGTTAATAAAAGGTTATTAAAATTATTTAATGATTTTAAGGATTAAAATAGGTTTTAATCAAAGAACCATAAGGTACCTTGTATTTGAAAGCATGCAAATACAAGTACATAGAGTTTTCTAAACTAGAATTATGAAACCTCTAAACTTTTAACAAACAAGTTTAACACCATCCTTTTGCACAACACTTAAGTCATTTGGAAACTATAAATGGGATAAAGGTCACCTAACCATTTTTAAGGAACTTGTGACTTAAGGTGGGAATACCACATTGGTGGGATAAAGGTCACCTAACCACCTATGTTGGTAAACTCACATGTGTGTGCAAGTAGGGTAACTTGATTTGCAAACCATGTTGAATGGATCACCTAAAATATGGTTTCCAAATAGGTGTTGATGGGATTAACATGCCGACTCTGCATATGATGTTTAAAAGTCGATCCCATACCTCTAGAAGTTGCAAATGGTTGCAATCGTCAATCGTTGACCACCTTATCAATTTAAATAGTGGGATAAAGGTCACCTAACCACAATTTAAATGTAATGTTGGGTTCTTGATTTTAATATAAAATTGTCCTTAAAAGGCATTAAATATTAAAATTAGCAATATCGAAAATACTAAAATTGATCTTTGTTAAATTTTGTAGATGGCCACCAATAATGAAAATCACGATAACTCGTCCGCGTCAAACCAATCACTACGAGCGATCCTCCAAAAGGAACGTCTAAATCATAACAACTTTATTGATTGGTATCGAAACTTGAGAATTGTTCTCAAGCAAGAGAGAAGATCGTATGTTTTAGACGACCCTATCCCCGATCAACCTAGCGAGGATGATCAGGAGGCCTTCAACGATTGGTTGAAGTACACTGAGGACTCCGTCCAAGTGTCTTGTCTCATGCTAGCGAGCATGACTCCGGATCTCCAAAAGGAGTATGAACATCACGGAGCTTATGACATGATAACCCAGCTGAAGGAAACGTTCCAACAGCAAGCGAGGGTTGAGCGCTTCGAAACGGTTCGAGCACTCCATGCATGTCGTATGGACGACAACCAATCTGTTTCATCTTATGTACTTAAGATGAAAAGTCATATTGACCGCCTCGAGAGGCTAAACTGCCCCGTCTCGAAGGAATTGGCCACGGATTTGATCCTTAATGGCCTTACCAAGAAGTTCGAGACATTCGTGTTGAACTACAACATGAATGCTTGGGACAAGAGCATTGGTGAGCTTCACTCAATGCTTAAAACGGCCGAGGCGGCCATGGGTAAAAGGGTTTTACCCGTTCTCACCATCAATGAAGGTGGGAACAAGAAAAGGCCTTATCCCGCACCCAAGGCAAAGGTTGCCAAGGGTAAGGGACCCGTTTGGGGAAAGGGGAAAGGGGTGGTAAGGGTACCACCCAAACCCCAAGAGAAAAAGCAAAAGGTTGCTACCAACGACCCATGCTTCAAGTGTGGGGAGATTGGACATTGGGCAAGGAATTGTCCCGTCCATCTCCAAGAGTTGAAAGCAAAGAGGGATGCCGGGCAGACCTCAGGTACAATATACATGATACATATTGATCTTAATGTTACATCTTCAAACACATGGGTATTGGATACCGGATGTGGAACTCATATTTGCAATTTATTGCAGGGGTTCACAAGAAGTAAGGACTTCAAGAAAGGGGATGTTAGCCTCTTCATGGGCAATGGAACTAAAGTCTTAGTTGAAGCTCGTGGGGACTACATCCTAAGACTTCCAAGTGGCTTGGAATTTATTTTGAAGAATGTTTTGTATGCTCCTAGTTTGACTAGGAACATTATTTCTGTATCTCAATTAAGACATTATGATTATGTATTATCCTTTATTGAAAATGATATTCATGTTTCTTTAAATGGTATGTTCTATTTTAAAGCTATTCCAATTAATGGTATTTATGAATTGGTTCATGAAAATACTTTAAATAGTTCATTGTACCAAACTAACACCAAGAAACTCAAGTTGGACTTGAGTGATACCTATCTTTGGCATTGTCGTCTTGGTCATATAAACAAGAAACGTTTACAAACACTTCAAAAGAATGGTCTTTTAAAAACAAATGAATGTGATTCATTTGGTGTTTGTGAATCTTGTTTACAAGGTAAGATGACTAAGGCACCCTTTAGTGGAACTACCGAAAGGGCAAAAGATTTATTAGGAATCATACATTCAGATGTATGTGGTCCTTTTAAGCCAATGACTAGAAACGGTGAAAGATACTTCATTACCTTTACCGACGACTATAGTCGCTATGGGTATGTGTACTTATTAAGGCACAAAGATGAAGCTTTTGAAATGTTCAAAATCTTCAAGAATGAAGTTGAAAATCAACTCAATAAGTCAATTAAAGTTCTCCGTACCGATAGAGGAGGTGAATACCTAAGTGATGTTTTTCAAGATCATCTTAGGAGTTGTGGGATTGTCTCACAACTCACTCCACCTGGAACACCACAACATAATGGTGTGTCTGAGAGGAGGAATCGAACCTTATTGGATATGGTCCGATCTATGATGGCTAGAAGCACATTACCTCTATCATTTTGGGGTTTCGCTCTGCTCTCCGCGGCCCGTATTCTAAATATGGCCCCAACCAAAAAGGTGGAAAGGACACCTTTTGAGATATGGCATGGAAGGGTTCCATCCCTATCATACTTAAGGGTCTGGGGTTGTGAGGCTTATGTTAAGACTCCCACCCCAAACAAATTGGAAGTCCGATCCACCAAGTGTATCTTTATTGGATATCCTAGAGATTCTATGGGATATTATTTCTATGATCCACTGGAACAAAAGGTGTTTGTTGCCAGAAAGGGTGAGTTCTTAGAAGCAAAGTTCCTTATGGAAGGAACTAGCAGTAGAACAGTGGATCTTGAGGAGGATCAAGAACCACAACCCGATGCACGTTTGGTTGAAACTAGCACTCAACATGAGGATGTTGAGGATGATCAAATGGTTGATCAATACACGCAAAACGTTCGCAGAAGTGGTAGAACTAGTAATCCACCTGAAAGATACGGATTTTTCATGGATGGATGCTATGTGGTAGATTCAGATGAACCAACCACATACCATGATGCAGTGTCCAATTTGGATTGTGACAAATGGCTTGAGGCCATGAACGTTGAGATGCAATCCATGTATGACAATCAAGTTTGGGAACTTGTTGAACCACCTCTTAATTCCAAGGTAGTTGGAAGTAAGTGGGTTTTCAAGAAGAAAACCGATATGCATGGAAACTTGGATACTTATAAAGCTAGACTTGTAGCAAAGGGTTTCACTCAAACTCAAGGGGTTGATTATGATGAAACCTTCTCACCTGTTGCGATGCTAAAGTCTATAAGGATATTGTTTGCCATAGCTGCCATTATGATTATGAGATTTGGCAAATGGATGTCAAAACCGCTTTCCTAAATGGATATCTTGAGGAAGATGTCTATATGGTTCAGCCTGAAGGTTTTGTCGATCCAAAACATCCTAATAAAGTGTGCAAGTTAAAGAAATCAATCTATGGATTGAAACAAGCATCGAGAAGCTGGAATCATCGTTTTGATGAGGAGGTCAAGAAATTTGGCTTCATCAAAAACGCTGATGAAGCTTGTGTGTATAAGAAGGCTAGTGGGAGCACAATAACTTTCCTAGTATTGTATGTTGATGACATACTGCTATTTGGAAATGACATTCCAACCTTGGAAGGTGTAAAAACCTGGCTTGGAAGTTGTTTTTCCATTAAGGATCTTGGTGAAGCCGCCTATATTCTGGGAATAAAGATCTATTGGGATAGATCAAGGCGGTTGATTGGTTTGAATCAAAGTGCATATATTGATAAATTCTTGAAGAGATTCAAGATGGAGAACTCTAAGAAAGGTACCGTACCTATTCAAAGAGGAACGATGTTGAGTACGACTCAATGTCCAAGCTCAAAGGAAGAGCAAGATAAAATGAAGGCCATCCCATACGCATCTGCTATTGGATCCATCATGTATGCAATGATATTCACTCGACCGGACGTGTCATGCGCTTTGAGCATGACAAGCCGTTACCAGCAAAATCCTGGAAACTGCCATTGGATGGCTGTTAAGAACATACTTAAGTACCTAAGGAGGACAAGAGATATGTTCCTGATCTATGGATCTGGTGACGAGGAGCTCGTTGTAAAAGGTTACACAGATGCGAGTTTCCAAACCGATCGTGACGATTCACGGTCACAATCGGGATACATTTTCATTCTGAATGGAGGGGCTGTCTCTTGGAAGAGCTCCAAGCAGGATGTGGTGGCTCTATCAACTACAGAATCAGAATACGTCGCCGCCTCATTGGCAGCTCAAGAAGCAACATGGTTGAAGAAATTCATTGCCGATCTAGGGGTTGTCCCTTCCATTCAGGAACCCCTAGAGATCTTTTGTGACAACGAGGGTGCGATTGCTCAAATCAAGGAACCCCGTGCTCATCAAAAGACTAGGCACATTGAGCGGAGATTCAACTACATACGGGATGAAGTTGAAAAGGGAAAGATATGTATTCGCAAAGTTCACACGGATCAAAATATTGCGGATCCTCTCACGAAGCTCCTTGAAAAGGCAAAGCATGAATGTCATACTTGTGCCATGGGACTTCGATATTCTAGCGATTGGATTTGATCTGTATATTTTATATTTGGATATGTGGAACTCTTTATTATTTGAATAAAATTATTTGGTTATAATGTTTCAATTAATGTTCCAAATTAGCATGTTTTATCCATGAGTAAAATGTTTACTCTAAAATGTCCGTAGTCGCTCATACTTGTGGGAACAAGTGTGAAAGTAAGATTATTATGAACTTGGATTGGTTGATATTCATAAGGATGAATATAGGCAATGGGTTGCCACCAAGGTTCATAGATATTTGTGGGATACAAATATTGGACTAACCCGCATCTCAAATTTTACTACATGGAATCCTTTTGATTGATCATAAGTAAATTTGAGTAAAGGCGAATATCATTTGGTATCCTCAGACCTGAGACACATATTGGGTTTTGATATTCACCAAGTATTACACCTTGAGCCTATTCTTCACTGTCCTGAAATAGTGGACAGTACATAAGGATATGTTCAGGTATAACACGAGGTGTTTGTGAGAAACGTATGTAGTCAAGATGGAATTTGTTCCTCTTATTCGTTGAGAGTTAGATGTCTAAGGCCTGATTAAGTTAAATCAACAAGGAATGATCATTCTGTGTCCTTGGATTTAACATGACATCTGTAACAAAAGGATAGATGATTGATTCACCTAAATCATTTCAAGTAGAGTACTTGAAAGGGATGATGTTATTGAATGGCTATAAGTCATGCGTATTAAGGGTAGTAAACCGTTGTTAGGCGGTATTTACTGCTTGCATCAATCTTCTATGAATCTTGGGCAAGTGGGAGATTGTAGGATTCTGTGTGCCCAAGACACTTAGAATATTGATGTGGTTAGTACGTCATGATCCAAGTCGGGTTATACCCAATAACAAGCTTAGCAAACACCAAATAATATTTAATTGATGATGTGATCATGCAATAAAATATTAACACCAATTTAGAAAATGGGTTTTCTAAACAAGTTGCATATGACATGGAACAATTTATTAGGATATTTTGTTCAATTGTATTATTTGTAATGTTATTTATATTAGTTAGATGACATTACAAATTAAAATGGCTACATATGTTATACAATTAATTGGTTAGTTGTATACATTTACTAAGAGATACCAAGTTATAAGACCATGTAACATTGTAATGTGTCTAAATATAAAAGGGGGGGAAACCCATTTCAAATACCCTTTTGGCCGCCCCCTTCTAGTGTTCCTATTGGACCACTTTGTTGATTAGATACAAACAATTAAGGGGTCTTATTACTTGCCTCTTGGACCAGCCATTTGATGAATACACATGCAAAAGAACTCTCTCTCTCTCCCCTCTCTAGTTTCGAAAACAAGGCAGGAAGAAGGAGTTTCAGCAGCTTGTTTTGGTGTTTAATCCTAGCATACAAGGTGTTTTGTAATAGTGCTTGGGGTATACGAAGCTTGAGGATCTCTACATTGAGTTCTTGGTCGATTCAAGCATCCAAAACACTCCTCTAAGTCGACTTTTCTGCTGGAGAAAGGTAACATTTCACAGCCTCATATGGCTGTGATTTTATGTACATTAGTGTTTGTTCATAGCTTGTCCATTCATATATTTAAGATCCTTATGTTTGGGTTTGTTTTCACCTAAAATGGTCACCTAAGAATATGAAATTTCAGCTTTAAAAATCGTTTTTAAAAGCATTATATCCGCTGCGTTTTTCAGAATGTTTAAAGGTTAAACATGGATTTTATGTTCTATCAAACCCTACACACAATATTTGAAACAACATCAAAACTTAAGATTAAATCTAACTCTGATCTTAAAACAGGTTTAGGTCCGAAGTCTTCCACTGTACATAAAAGATTTGAATCTAAATAGTTAAAAGATTGTGAACATGTTAAAAGGTTGCAGGACCGTTTAAGGGCTTAATCACAATTACAACACAACAACACAATGAGGAGAATAACTAAGCTCTAATCAAACAGTGAACTGGGTAACCAAAGTGATACAAAGAACACAAGTAAATTAAAGAGACAGAACAAGAGAGTTGGGTTTCAAGGAGGCAGTATATTGCTTTCTCAAGTTCTTTTACAAGTGTTACAAAGCATAAAGAAAAGATACAAGAACTTGAAATACTTATACTACAACCTACAGCCGGCCATACTTTGAAAGCCAGCTGGATACAATTGACTAGACACTAACAAAATCAATTGTAGGATCAAAAGGCATATCTGCCTTTTGACTTGTGACTATGACATGCCATAGCTCACATCCTTATACAATACAAAAAGGATAAAGTACATAAAGTGGAAAGTTGAATACTCAAGACCTCAATGTACAGTTACCAAAAGCAAGGCCCTTTTCACCAACTCATGTAAGTTGGTGACTTTACAGAGATGCAGCGGAAAAGGTGCTTTATGGAACAGTACATCAGATAAAGCATGTGTACTAAAAGTCTTCGGAAGAAATCTGTCTTCATAGGATGAGGCTTCGGAAGACTTTGTCTCTGAAGCTTCGGAAGACTTCATGTTTGGCTTCGGAAGATATTGGTCTTGGCTTCGGAAGATTTTACACTTAGAGTATTTTCTAATGCTTTGTGTAAAACTTCCGAAGCATTCTTCACTTCAGTACTTAGTGCATGTTGTTGAGACACTTAGGCTGTTTTGGGTTGCATCAGACTTCAGGAATCCTTACAAACTCCCCCTAGGCTGATGCTACCAAAACACTTAGAAGATCTTCAAATGTTGGTAGTCTTCAGTACAATCAGGACCATTCCTTTCTTCATGAGATGGTCAGGATCATCAAGACTTTCATAGTATCTTCTCATCTCAAAGAGATCATGCAGAGGTAAGTTGATTATGTCTTGCCATGAGTAGACATTCTCAACACCTTGATCTCTTATAACAGTCCATCTCTCTGGATTGGTAGAGTATGTCCAGGACAAGATGGGTGTCTCACTAGTTAGAGGAGCCACTTGAATAGGAGTTGATTGGGCTGCCTCATCATGCACTTCCTCAGGTTGATCTGATTCAGCCTGAGGTGCAGAGGTAGATGACTTTGGCTTCTTCTTCTTTGTCTTTGGTTTAGAAGCCATCCTCTTCTTCCTCTTGGTTGTCTTTAACTGAGAAGACTGGTCTGCAGCACCATGTTGATCATCAGTGTCTTTCTCAGTTGGGTGTTCCTCCCTCACAGGTTCAGAAGGAGAGGGAGTTTGACCCTGCCTAGGATCAGAAGATGAAGCTTGCTGAGGCTCAGCTGGAGGTGCTGGTTGAGGTGTCTCTGGTTGTTCAAACTTGACCTCCACTTCAGGTGGGACTTGACTTGGAAGAGAGTGCAAGTCAATAAGTTCTCCACTCTTAATCTTCTGCTTGATCACCCTAATATGCTCATCCATAGTGGATAGAGACATGGGGCCAAGTCTCCTTCCGGAGAATCCATACAGCTTCAAGAAGCTCACCATTCTTTGTCTGTCAGCAGACTTCTTTGCATTCTTTTGAATGGTGGCCCTTGACTTTGCAGCTTCTTCCCTTAGTTTCCTTTTGGTTGTCTTTCTTTCCTTGACTAACTCAAGTTCAAGTTGCTTTAGATACTCGAACTCAATGAAGTCATAGGACAAAGGGAGAAGTGCATCTGCCTGATAGAAGCCTGTGGCACTCAGGTAGTTGATCATTTTGATCCTATCTTCCTCTTTATCTACCTGAGGTTCTTGTGGAGCCACATCTTCCTGTGCAGGACTTTCTTGAACTGGTGAGAGAGTAGGAGCATGCTTGTAAAGTCTTTTCTGTCTCTTCTCCTCTTTGAGTTGGAGAAGTATCATTGCATCCTCTTTCTCCTTCAACTCTCTTGACACTTCTCTGTCAGCCAGTTCATTTAGTTCTTCTAAGGGGAGGGAGATGATCTCATCAATGTCATAGTTCCTGGTCTGTAAGTAGGTAATCCTGACTGCCCTTAACTCATCATCCTGAGTATTTGGTCTGGGGGCAGCCCTGATTGCAGCTTGCATGAAGCTAGATGACCCAGTGGAACTTTCTCCCCTTAGTCTCCTTTTCCTCTCTCTCTCTTCCTCCTCAATTTCCTCAGGAGTCATTATCCTTTTCCCTTTGTCACCAACAGACCTTTGTGACTCAGGGTGGATTGAAGCTTGGCCTTCATTGCTTGGAGTAGCTTCCATGCTCTGGCCAGAGAGAGGCTGAGAAACACCTTCACCAGCAGGTGTCTCAGATGGAGTTTGGACCTCAGCAGCAGTTGTTGATGATGAGACAGGGGTCTCAGGTTCTGTCACTGGGCCTTCAGTCAAGGTTTCCCCTATGAAACTAATCTTAGGGTCCACCTCAACATCCAGTTGACCGATGACATTGCCTGATTCCCTAAGTCTCCTTCTTAGAGAGAACTCTGCCATGATCCTGTCTTGGATTCTTTGAGCCAGCCTGTCAGCTTGTCTTGAATTGCTTGGATTGACAAGTGGCAGGTTGACTAAATCCAGTCTTTCATAAAAGCTCAGGCTTTGGAATTGAAAAACTTCTTGTTGGCCTTGAACTCTTTGAAGTATGAGGGCTCTTCTGTCATCATCATACCTCCACCTTATGATTTGATTGCTAGTTCCCAGTGGTGGAGATGAGACAGCCCTTGGTATGCCTTCCTCAAAGAGACTCCTGATGAGAGAGTCTATAGAGTCCACATTAATGTGAACTTGAGGAAGTTGCTGAGAATGCACAACAGCAAGTGAGGATGGTGAGTCCTCTATGTCCATTCTCTCTGAAGAACTCCCAGGTTCTGTGGTTGTAACAACTTTCTCCCCCTTTTTGGTAGCATCACCCACTTGCATAGGTGAGCTGGAGGATAAGTCAATCACTTCCACAGGTTCTTGTGTTCCTGGTTGAGCTCTCCTTAAAGGTCTCCCAGCTAGTTTTTCCTGCAGATATGAAATCTGGAGTTGCTGATCATTGACCCTGTTTTGTAAGGTAGTCACCTGAGATTCCAAGTGACTAACCTTAGAGACTAAATAGGTGCATGTTTTTGACAGTTTTTGCACCTTTAGTCTCAAATTCCCCTCATCTTCATCAGAAGATTCATTGGGGGATGAGATGATTGGACCAAAGTCCTCTCTCTCACCACCAGCTTGAGTTTCTTGGCTGCTGGTTTTCCTCTGCTCACTGGCAGCCTCAGTTGAGATGCCAATGGGCTGAGTTGCCATGGTTGAGGTCTTAATGATGTAATCACTTTCAAAAGTGAGAGCCTCTTCCATATGGACATCCTGAACAGGTTCAGAAGTGTCCACCTCAGTAATAGGTGACTGATGGGGGATAGACTGAGGAGAGTCAGAGGTACTCATCTCTCTTTGAGTAGGGGAGGAGAAGAGAGACTCATGGTACTCACTGAATCCTAAGTCTTCATCAGTGTAAAAGGATAGGTTGGGAATTGGTTGGTTGAGATCCAAAGGCTGGGGATGGTAGCTGTCCCCTGAAGGTTGTCCACTTGAGTGTTGAGACTCAGAGTGAAGGCTTAAGGTTGTTGGGCTATTGAGCTCATCAGGGTGAGCTTGAGGAACCTCAGCCCTGATAGGTGAAACAATGGGAGTGGTTTGCTCCTCAGGAGAAGTGGGAGCTCTAGTGTCCACTTCTTCCTGTAAGGTTGAGTATTTGGGGGCCTGCACAGACTCAATAGTCTGAGCAGGGGTTCGTTTGGATTTTCTTTGGTAGGTGAGGGTGATTTCTGGTCTTTTTAATGGTAGGGACAAAAGAGGTGTGGGTTCAACACTAGCTTGTGTTGCTAGGTTGTCACCTTGAGCAATGAGCTCTAACATTTTTGGGACTAGGGCTGTTTCTACCCCAGAGAAGCCTACAGTTGGCTTCTTCATTATTTTAAAGATGCCGGGCTTCATCTGTCCCAATTTAAGAATATTACCTGTTTCCCTCAACTGTGAGCCCAGTTCACAGTTGAGAATGTGTTGAACATATCTAGGAAACATGTAATACTCTAAGGAGTCTAAGTTTGCAAGTAAATTAGTATAAACAAATTGTGAATACCTGAACTTGACCCCTTGAACCATTCCATGAACTATGAAGGAGAGATCCTCAGGAATCTGGTCCCATCCACCATGCTTGTTTGACAAGCTGTGGATAACCACATGGAGCAGGAATTTCCATTGGGATGAGACCTTCCCTTTCCTAAAGGTCTTTACAGAGAAATCTCCCTCATAGCCCATCTGCTCAAAAGAATGATTACAGCTTCTTTTGGGAAGGACACCTCACCTTCTTCATCATCCAGCTGTAGATGTTGGTTAATGATGGCCGGAGTGATGAAGACTGTCCTCCCTTGCACTGTGGCAGACAGTGCCTTCTCCCCATCCATAATGACCTCTTGGCAGGTCTTCCAGAATTCAAGCAACTGATCCTCATATAGAGGAGGATCAATGGTCAGGGAGGTGAAGTAGTTTGACAGAGTCAAGAATTGGCAAATCTCTGAGAAACTTGCATCTTTCTCAGAGCTTAACAGAGCAACTTGATTATGTTGCCTGTGTAGTTGCATGGAGAAATCAGGGTTGTTTCTGCGGTTAAGGTTGGCCATTTTAGAAGCTTAAGGGTGAAGAAAGGTAGAAAGCAAAGGCGGTTTAGAGAATTAGGTTAGAGAAACAGTAGAATTGAGGAAGATAGTGGGAAAGAGGGGGAACCGTTGGGTATTTATATGAAAAAGGATTTGAACCAAAGTTAATGAAAGAGGATAAACTTTGAAATCCGAAAGTCGGTCCCACCTCTGAAAAAGTAGTTTACTTTTGCTCAAAAAGTAGTTTTCTTGGAATTCGAAAAGCTTCCGAAGTTTATTTGTCTTCGGAAGTTTTGATTTAAAAAGCTTCCGAAGCTAAAATGGCTTCGGAAGATTTTCCTGAGAGTCTTGATAATTTATGCTTCGGAAGAGAAATAAACCCTTGAATGCTTTGTATGAAAATAAACAAAGCTTCCGAAGGTTAATTTTGCTTCGGAAGGAAAAGGTTCTTGAAAATAGATAAGTGTCTGAGATAAGAATTTTAAGCTTCGGAAGATGAACTTTACTTCTTCCGAAGGTAAAATCTCTTAGACAGTTATTTATTTTAAAGACATGTTTTTCTTCCGAAGATAAAATCTTTATCTTCCGAAGTATCAGAAATTTTCAAGAATCTAAGGAAAGTCTTCAAAAAGAATTTTACATCCAAAGAAAACATGAGCTTATGAAAGTGATGAACTAGACAACTTAGGACACACATATTTTAAGAAGAAATAATTAGAATTAGTTTTAATAAAAAGTCTACTCAAAGTTAATCATCCCAATAGCTGATATCAGATACTTAAATCTCTGTTCATCAAAAGCTTTGGTGAACAGATCAGCATATTGTTCATCTGTATGAACTTTGACTAGTTTAATTAATCCTTTTTCATAGTTATCTCTTATTAAATGATACCTGATGTTGATGTGTTTGGTCCTTGAGTGCTGCACAGGGTTCTCAGTGATAGAGATAGCACTATTGTTGTCTATGTGGATAGGAGTCTCTTGAAGTTAAATCCATAGTCCAGCATCTGATTTTGAATCCAAAGCACTTGAGCACAGCAGCTTGCAGCAGCAATGTATTCAGCCTCAGCAGTTGATGCAGACACACAGGATTGTTTCTTGCATTGCCATGAGACCACCCTTCCACCAAGGAATTGACATCCCCCAGATGTAGACTTTGCAGTCATATTGCAACCACCATAATCACTATCTGTATAGGCATACAGATTGAAATTTGGATTCTTTGGATACCATAGACCAAGTGTTGAAGCACCTTTGAGGTATCTTAAAATCCTTTTCACAGTGATTAAGTGAGACATCTTAGGGTTGGCTTGATATCTTGCACAAATACATGTAGCAAACATGATATCAGGCCTGCTAGCTGTAAGATACATAAGAGACCCAATCATAGCCCTGTATAAGTGCTCATCTACACACTCCCCCTCAAGATCTGGACCAAGGGAGTGGTTTCTGGCTATGGGTGTCTTAGCAATCTTACAATCAGTCATATTGAACCTCTTGAGTATGTCTTGAACATACTTTGACTGACTTATGAAGATGCCATCTTCAACTTGCTTCACTTGAATTCCCAGAAAGAAGTTGAGTTCTCCCATTGAACTCATCTCAAATCTGTCTTTCATCAGCTTCTCAAAGTCTTTGCAGAGCTTTGGATTAGTTGAACCAAAGATGATGTCATCACATATACTTGAACCAGCAATAAGTCATTTCCCTGTCCTTTGATGAAGAGGGTTCCATCTATAGTACCTCTTCTGTATCCATGCTTGCAGAGATACTTAGATAGTGTCTCATACCACTTCCTGGGTGCCTGATGCAGCCCATAAAGAGCTTTGTCAAGCTTGCAGACATAATCAGGATGATCAGGGTCTACAAAACCAGGTGGCTGTTTGACATAAACCTCCTCATCAATCACTCCATATAAGAAAGCACACTTTACATCAAGTTGGTAGACCTTGAAGTTCTTGGATGCAGCAAATGCCAGGAATATCCTAACAGCTTCTAGTCTTGCTACAGGAGCAAAGACATCAGTGTAGTCAATCCCTTCTTCTTGTGTGTATCCTTGAACAACTAGTCTTGCCTTGTTCTTGATGATGATTCCCCTATCATCCTTCTTGTTTCTAAAAACCCATTTGGTTCCAATGGTAGTCTTCCCATGAGGAAGAGGACAAAGGTTCCAAACTTTCTGCCTTTTGAATTGAAGCAGCTCTTGTTGCATAGCTTCAACCCAACTTCCATCCTTTAGAGCTTCATCAACTTTCTTGGGCTCTATCTGAGATAAGAAACAAGAGTGAAGACAAACATTTGCTTCATGGGTTTGTCCTCTTGTTCTTACCCCTGTGACAACATCTCCAATGATGTTTGTGGTGGGGTGAGACTTGTGGATCCTTAGCTGAGGGATCACAGCAAGTTGCTGGGAAAGATCTAAATTTGAGAAATTTAAATCTGGTCCTGAAGATTCACCCTCCACATTATCACACTTATCAAGATTAACTTGATCCAATGAGTGTGAGACATCATTGATGTTGTCATCTATGGTGTGGTTATTAGCATCAAGAATTCCTGATCACTATCACCATCACCATTGTTGTCTTCTACAAGTGAGGTATCTTTATCTGGTTGAGAGGCCTCTGAGCTGGAATTTGAAGGCATGCCAGATGTATCAGCTGAATTTGTCATTGTTGTGCTGATAGAAACCTCATTTGCTGAAGTAGTTCCAACTGAGCTGAAGATGTATGAGTTGAAGGTCTTCCTAGCTCAAATCTTGGATCAGGATCACCTGTATTTAGATTTTCTGCAGATCCTGAAACATGCTCACAAGATTTGTTAAAACAGTTGGTAACTAAATCAAGATCAAACAGCCAATCCGGACCAGAACCAGCCACACAGGAGTGTGCTCATTGAAAGTCACATTGGCTGACTCCTCAACAATTCTAGTTCTGAGATTGTATACTCTATAAGCTTTAGCTTGAGAAGAGTATCCAATGAAATGTCCATCATCTGATTTCTCAGCAAACTTGGCAATTTGATCTTTGGTATTCAAGATGGTGCAGGGACATCCAAATGACCTGAGAAAACCAATGAAAGGTTTCCTCTTGTGCCAAAGTTCATAAGGAGTCTTACCATGTGTCTTAACTACTAAAACTCTGTTTTGCACATAGCAAGCAGTATTGACTGCCTCTGCCCAGAAGGTGATAGGCAGTTTAGAGTCAGACAACATAGTTCTTGCAGCTTCAATAAGTGTCCTGTTTCTCCTCTCAGCAACTCCATTTTGCTGAGGAGTCCTGGGAGCACTATATTGTCTTGTAATACCTTTTTCATCACAAAATGCATCAAGGATTTGGTTCTTGAATTCAGTTCCTTGATCACATCTTATGGTTTTGACCTTGTGATCACATTGATTCTCAACTTTTAAGATGAAATTCTTCAGAATCTCAGGGGTTTCATCCTTAGTTCTAAGGAAGAAGACCCAAGTGAATCTTGTAAAATCATCTGTGATCACCAGACAGTAAGAGGTCCTTCCTAAACTCATTACACTGGTGGGGCCAAAGAGATCCATATGTAACAAGTGTAGGGGAGTAGTGATGGAGTTCTTTTCCTTAGGCTTGTGAGATACTTGTGTTGCTTCCCTTTCAGGCATGCCACACAATGATCATCACTAGTAAACTCTTTCTTTGGCATTCCAGTTACCAGATCATGTTTAATTAATTTATTCATGTTCTTAAAGTTTACATGGCACATTCTTTTATGCCATAGGAAAGACTCATCACTATTTGCTTTAGATAGAAAGCATGAAACTTCTCCTGAGGGAGATGTTTCTTGCAAATCCATCTTGTACATGTTCCCTTTCCTGGGGGCTCTGAGCAGGATATGCTCATGAGGAATGACCACACCAGGTTTGAGAACAATGCACTCATGCTCAGTAAAGAGCATGTTATGACTCTGATCACAAAATTGGGATACACTCAGAAGATTGTACCCAAGCTCCTTAACAAAGTTTACCTTCTCAATGCTGAGCTTACCATTTGTGACCTTGCCCCTTCCAGAAATGTAACCACCTTCATCTCCTCCAAAAGCAACTGGTCCTCCATCAATTCTCTCAAAATTATGGAGTAGAGACCTATTGCCTGTCATGTGCCTGGAACAGCCACTGTCAATTATCCAGACATTCCTGTTGGTCTTGAGCTGTTCCTGCACAGAGAAATGATTAGTTACATTTGGAAACCCAAGCCTTACTTGTCTTGGGCTCATTAACAGTAATAGAAGGTAATGCAACAGTAATAGATCCTATGGTTGTACTATAGGGATCTTCAGCTGTTGTTGATGGAGAAACCTCAGTCATTTGGTCTTTCTTAGACTTCCACACCACCTTTGGAGTCTTGGACTTGACCTTCAAAACCTTAGAAGCTTTTAGAACTTCACAAGTTTTGATGACTGATCCTTCGGAAGAGTCTACAGTCACTGCAGCAGACTTTAGTGCTTCGGAAGAATTCCTTTCTTCCGAGACCAACTTTGCTTCCGAAGGTAATTTTCCACTTACCCTCCTTCTTTGATTTGGAGCTTCCGAAGGAAACAGACTTTCCTTCCGAAGCTTGAGATTTCTTGAGACTCTTTGAAGTCTTTGTTTTAGTCATGTGGACAGTACTTTTAGGATTGTATGGGCAATCCTTAGCAATGTGAGAAGTACTTTCACACATAACACATAACATTATCTTCTTCAAAGAAGTCTCCCTTTGAGAACAAGACTGACTTTGGTCACATCCCCTCTCCATCTTCATCTTGGTATGCTGAGACAGTTCCTTTGGGCTGTGAACTGTTCTTGGAGTTTGATGGTCCAGGCTGTGCAGCAGTGGTACACAGCAAATCAGTCTTCTTCTTGGCACTGAGATGATTTGAACAAGAACCATGACTCTTAGCTAGGAGTCTTGGTTGATGTCTTCAGTCCTTACTACTTTGAAACCTGCAGAGATAAAAACTTGTTTCTGCTTAGCATCAAAAGTAGCCTTGATTTCTTGAGCCTTCTTTGCTTTTCTTTTGCTCTTTCTGATCAAGTTCTTCTTCTTTTGGACTTGGTCATCTCAGTTGATTTCTTCTCCTCAGAAGGATAGTGGCCCTTGGAAGAATCCTCTTCTTCACTCTTCTCAGAGGAATTCTTCACTATCACTTCTTCATCATCCTCACTTACAGGATCTATGAGAGGAAGCTCATCTTCACAAGTTCCACACCTAGGAGATCTTACAGACAAGATTGTGTGTGGAGGAGCTATCTCATTTGATCCTAGTCCCTGTCTATTTTGATAACAAACCTTGTTGTGCAGGGATGAGGATATCATGTTCTTGAAGGTCTCTTCTTCAAGAACACTCTTCTCTGCCTTGGCTTTGCTGATCACAAGCTCAGCCTGGCACTCAGTTAACTTAGTGATGAGATCTTGGATCTGAGTTCTGAAATCTGTATGTTTTTTTAGTACTGAAATGGTTTTCTCCAAGTCTTCTATCTTTAACTTGTAATCATTTTCAGACTTTCTAAAATCAGATTTTAATATTTTTAATGACTCAAGATCAGATCTCATCTCTAGGTTATAGGACCTGTATCTATTTACTTTAGCAATGCATTCAGGGGAGCAAAGATGTTCCAATACCTTGGCTTCATCATGGTCAGCCATCAGTGCTTGGTTTGGAGAAGCATCCTCCACCTGAAAACTCCAGTCAAAGCCTCCTTCTTCAACAGCAACAGCAGCATGTTGCTTTGTCTTCTCAGCTTGAGGAGCTTTGTCAGCAAAGTTTGGTCTGGGTTGTGTTTGGCCCCCATTTGCTTTAGGTGCCTTACACTCCCTGGCAAAGTGACCCATAAGGTTACAGTTGTAACACTTAACTTTGCTTTTATCCAGCCCAAACTTGCTGCTGGTAGCATTGCTTGGAAATCTTCTTCCTGTCCTCTTGTAGAACTTCTTGGCTCTGTGAGTGAGGAGAGCCATCTGCTGACTATCTCCATGTATTCCAGGTCATCTGGATGGATACAGTCCAGGTCTTCAAGAGTGAAGAATAATTCCCACAGCTTTCATCTGCAGACACAAAGGCTTGAGAAGAACTTTCTCTTGGAATGCCAGGACCGTCCTTGAGTAAAGTTCTCCCTTGGTGTCTCCGGGAAGGTGATGAAAGGACCCTTTTGTGAGTTGTCAGGGTAGCATAAGAGATGATGCTGAGGTTCTATGCTGTCCCTTTCAACCACATGAAGGGCTGAACCCATTTGATTGTTGGAGTTGCCAGATGAACCTTGCATGTTCATCTCCATCTGGTATCCACTGAGAATCCATACAACTCTGTAAGAGTAAGAGTCTTAAGGTTCTCAGTCCTCTTGATCACCACACAATAGTGTGTCCATTGCCTAGGAAGTGAGGACATGAACTTCCTTACAATGTCCCTGTTCTCAAGAGGAACTCCTCCATCCACTAGGGTATCCACAATCTCAACATACCTGAAGTATTGTTGAGTCATGGTCTCACCTGCTTTGAAGGTGAAATTTTCAAACTGCTGCTTCAGAAGATCTTTCTTGTTCTCCTTGGCTTCAGAGGAGCCTTCATACATCAGCTTCAGTGCATCCCACAGCTGTTTGGCTGTCTTGCACTTCTTGAAGCCTCTGTATACAGAGTTTGGGAGAGCAGTCTGAAGAGCAGTCATGGCCTTCCTGTCAATCTCTACTCTTTTTCTATCTTCATCTGAGTAGTTGGCCACATCTTTAGGAATCATACCAGCACCAGTAGCAGAGGGGGTGCTGGGTATGAAAGGTCCATTCTCAACAGATTCCCACATTCTTGAATCAAGAGACCTGATGAAGCCTTCCATCCTCATGCACCAGGTGTCAAAATCATCAAGAGTGATCAGTGGGGATTTGTTCATGGTTCCAGTCTCCATATCAGTCTTAGAGATGGCAGCCATTTGAAGAGTTTAGCTTTTGTGTGTGTGAGGGATCTTAAGATGGTTAGATCTTATATCAAGAGCCTGGAATGCTCTGATACCAATTGCAGGACCGTTTAAGGGCTTAACCACAATTACAACACAACAACACAATGAGGAGAATAACTAAGCTCTAATCAAACAGTGAACTGGGTAACCAAGGTGAAACTAAGAACACAAGTAAAGCAAGAGACAGAACAAGAGAGTATGGGTTTCAAGGAGGCAGTATATTGCTTTCTCAAGTTCTTTTACAAGTGTTACAAAGCATAAAGAAAAGATACAAGAACTTGAAATACTTATACTACAACCTACAGCCGGCCATACTTTGAAAGCCAGCTGGATACAATTGACTAGACACTAACAAAATCAATTGTAGGATCAAAAGGCATATCTGCCTTTTGACCTTGTGACTATGACATGCCATAGCTCACATCCTTTACAATACAAAAAGGATAAAGTACATAAAGTAGAAAGTTGAATACTCAAGACCTCAATGTACAGTTACCAAAAGCAAGGCCCTTTTCACCAACTCATGTAAGTTGGTGACTTTACAGAGATGCAGCGGAAAAGGTGCTTTATGGAACAGTACATCAGATAAAGCATGTGTACTAAAAGTCTTCGGAAGAAATCTGTCTTCATAGGATGAGGCTTCGGAAGACTTTGTCTCTGAAGCTTCGGAAGACTTCATGTTTGGCTTCGGAAGATATTGGTCTTGGCTTCGGAAGATTTTACACTTAGAGTATTTTCTAATGCTTTGTGTAAAACTTCCGAAGCATTCTTCACTTCAGTACTTAGTGCATGTTGCTGAGACACTTAGGCTGTTTTGGGTTGCATCAGACTTCAGGAATCCTTACATTAACTATTATTCACAGTCTTTTTAAACTATTAATAAAGGGTTTTCAATTATGTAAATCAAAACCAACCACTAAAATTTAAAGCGAAACAAAACTTAACAATTACAAAGGGTTTTGCTTCGGTTTGGTCTTATCTTTTGAGCTTATTGAACCTTTACATAGAAACAATTAAAAACTCCATGAATTAAGCAAAGCCTAATTATATGTATAGGTTTTTAATATAAATCGTAAGTAAACAAAACTACTTGATACAATTAAAAATTATTATACTAAAAAGGTAAAAGAAGTTATGGTAAAACAAAACCGATCACTAGTTTAATTTTTATAACATGAAAAAAAAATTCTCCAGCTTTTTAATTTACTTGTTCAATTAGAAAAGTATATAACTAAACTTAAAACAATAATAAATTATAATAAACTAAAAACCTATAAATAAAATTTTATTTTTTAAAAAAGATTAAAATTATTTAACCATTTAAGATAAGTTTATAAAACAAAAGTGAAAAAAAAGAAAGAAAGAAAGAAAAGAAAAAAAGTATATAAAATAAAATATTAGTGAAAATTACATATTTCATTCTTATAAGGGGTAGGATAAAATGATCATTTATACAAAACAAACAGTAAAAATTAACTTTTATCAGAAGAAATGACAACAACTATTTATTCGGCTCCATTCTAACTATTATGGTGACGAGGGTTATAGCTATTATGGTGACGAGGGTTATAGCTATTATGGTGACGAGGGTTCTAACTATTATGGACAGTATGCGTCCAACTATGGCGATGATGGGTGATGACGGCGATGATAGTAGCGGTGATAACGATGGTGATGGTTATAAAAAGAGAGGGTTATACGACACGAATCAGGTAATTACATAAGTTATTTTACTTGTTCTCACATTTATCGGTGACTGACTATACTATTTGAAACTGTTAGGTTCTTTCATGTCGTGAAAAATTGGTTGATTGGGCAACTAATATAGGTCGAAAGAATTACTATTTTTCGCATCATTGTATCCATAAACATTTAACAGACCATGAAGACTCTTCCGGGGTTGTTAAGTAAGATGATCATAGGTCGTGAGGTACATTACGGGTCATGTTTAACGGCGAGTTACATACATAACAGGTCGTGGGGGACAAAAGCTAATTGGATTACTTTTTGCGGGGACTTACGATCTGTATTTACCCTTACCGGCCGTAAAAAAGTCAAAGGACGTTCATTTAACAGTTAGTATACGTGTATCCTATGCCTTTATTTTTATAAGATACAAATGGATGATTATATGTCTCATCACATAATAGACATTAACTATTAGAAAGAATGGATGGCTAAGTGTCACACCACAACTGGACAGTTGGACATTAACTCCATTGGGGTTACATGATGAATGTATTGACCTTGAGGTTGATTCAAATATGATAATATCTTGTTTAATTCAAAAAAGATTTGTTACACTATTTGGCATGTGATTTTTGGATATTAATCTGTTATTTTACTATGAGCATTTACTATTCATCTTCTATTCTTATACTTAGAATTATATTAAAAATTATTATTTTTTAACTGAATATTAGTTTTTCATAATTTTATCATTATCTTTTCTTTTTCATCCACTTACAACCACGTACTTTCAAAAATATTAAAATATTTATAAGGGTTGTACGTGTTTCCTTAAATTTGGGGAAACATGGTACAAGCTACAACCCCTATAAATTTTTTTCTATTTCACTTACAATTACTTACAATCATCCCCTATAATATAAAACACTTACTCATATAAATATGGGAAACAGGCCGTGAATGTTCTCAATATGATAAAATAATCATTATTTGACTTTACTGTTCATGATGTTTCTATCTAATTGAATGTTGGCATTAACAATAATTAATCTTTCTGGTCATTACTGATTTCATATCTATCATTACTAAATACATTTTAGCAACTTACATTTTTATTATAGAGTTTCAAATACATTATCATCAATTTGTTTCATTAAAAACAAATCTATTCAAATCTTATCATAACGTCACTGGCTTAACTTATTGATTCAAGTGTGGAGCACTTACGAGTTATTTGATAATCTCTTAATGGTTTCACTAAGAGGCGACTTTTGAATCGGTAAGAAGTATAGGTGTTTGTTTAAAAAAAAGCACATTTTAACCATTTCATTTAGCACTGAATGATTAAATGTAAATAAAACACCAACCGTCCTCGCCGGCACTTCCTCCCTGCCGCCTTCCTCGCTACTGCTATTCTGTGGTGTCGCAAGTGTCACACAACAGTCTCTATCGCCGGCGAACTCCTTTGGGGTTTCTCTGCAACACCCATCACCGCCACCCCCTCTCCTCTCTCGGGTTTGACCTTAACTCATTGGTCTTTTAGTGGTGTTACTAGAAAAAAGATTATCAATAATGTCTTAGAAGTTCAGGAGATGGTTGGAGTCGAATTCAAGGTGTGTGGGTATATTTGCTCGAAGTTCTTGAATCTTGTAAAAACTATTGATCTTGACACCGGTTTGGAGGATTTGGTTCTTGTGAATCATGAATGTTGTAAGTTTTACTAATCTTGATAGGGGTTTGGAGGAGGGACTTTAGTATTCTTAAAGAGTGATATTAATATTGATTTGTTAGCTACTTGATGTTTATTTGCATATATCGCAATGGAAACAAACTTGTTTGATATTTGATGTTTTAATTGATATTTTATTTAAAATATTTTAATTGAAATGGAAATAAACCTGTTGTTTGATGTTTCTACTAATTTTTTTTATTTATAAGGTTGGTTGAGTGATACATTAGTTATTTATAAAGTTTTAACATTCTCTTGTGAAATATTTGCTAGTTTATTATACTTGTATGTTTAGAGGGGTAAAATAGTAATTCTGTATAGCTATTCAGATATCCAAGCGAACAGTACTTACTAGTTCAGCATTTACTGACTCAGAGTATATTACCTAGTCAAACCTCTTACTAGTTCAGTACTTATTTGCTCAAAATTGTCAAACAGCCTAGTTTACTAATTAAGTATGTTTACTTTGATTTTTTTAGTTTCAACTTTGGTCCTCTATATTTTTCATAATTAGATTTTTCGTTTAATGTTTCGATCTAAATTTTGTGAGTTAACACGCCGCAGCGTGCGTGTGTGATTCAACGTTTTTACGTTATTTTTTTTCCCATTTAACGGTCCCGTCGCAATGCGTTGGTCCTAGATCGACTTATTATTTTAGATGTTTTACGCTTCGCTTATGTGGTTTAATGTTTTTACATCTACTTTTCGTTCGTTTTAATTTTATTTTTTATTTTTTTTTAAAACGAGCTTTTTTTTAGTGTTCGTAGTCATTTAGAGTTGTGTGTCATTAATGCTACTTGATATGGTTTTACGCCTCCGCTGTAACGCAAAGGGTTTAATACTAGTTGTATCTAAAACATATATGTGTTCTAATTGCGAGCCATAATTGCTATTACTATTTTAGTTGGGTAGACTTCTTTAATCGATATCCGTCCATTACCAACTCTATGAAGATATTTGGGAGTTACATTTAAGGATATCGAAGTGGTGTGCGCCCAAGCATGGTGTGATTTTGATATACATGTCAACTCATGTCGGTGGTTAAAATTCAAAGTAATAATAAAGGATATTGATTGGCAATCATGATGTAAATTTGATATTTCTTAGCCTTGTATCGATGTGGTGTGCACCCCGGCATCTTGCTGATGGTTGCGTTTTGGTATTTAATAAAAATTTCTCTTGCTAGTAAGAAAGTCTACGTTTTGGTATTAAAGATAGGACGTTCGAAAGTCTTACGCAATAGAGGGTTTGATGATCGTGAGGGAGCTTCTTGGATATATTAAAGGTGAGGTGTTTATGAGTAGTAGTAGGTTTGGAGTTGTAATTGAATTTTGATGTTATTAGGTGTTTCGGGTTTAATGTTTTCTTGGTGGTGTTGTGATTGGTGTTTTGGTGTTTGTTAGACTCTAGTCACTTGCTAGAGGCTTTTTTTCCTTATTTAGTGGAAGTTTCATTTTTCTGTTAAAGAGAAAGGTTCAGTTGTTCACGGTTCTTTTGTTACTATATTAATTAGTCAATAACTAGAATTGAGCCCCCGCATTGCGGCGGGGGAGTAAAACTCTATCAAATAGCATCAATGTCACACTATCGTCAGCGACCACCAACATTAAAGTTGTGGTGTGTTAATGCAGAGAAATTAGACCGGAACGTAAAACATAGAAAAGTTTCACTAAGTCGATCTAGGACCAGTTCGTTGCGATGAACCTGTTAAACGGAAAAAATAGAGGTAAAAACATTAAACCGTACATGCACGTTGCATCGTATTAACTCACAAAATTTAGAAACAAACGTAATGCAAAACATAAAGATGTTGAATCAAACATGCATGTTGCACCATGTTAACTTGCAAAACTTAGAATGAAACATAAAATGAAAATTTTCGAAAGATGAAGATTATTGGGATTAAAGTTAAAAGTAAAAAAGTGATGCGGTGAAATTGTAAAAGATGAAAAGTTTTGGGATAAAAGTAAAATATTAAACTTTGTGAGGTTACATTGCAAAGATGAAAAGAATTGGATTAAAAGTAAAAAATAATCAACTTTTTTTTTATCAAACTCCCTAAACATAGAGTGCAACACCTTGTGCATTGAAAAGTTAAAAATTAGTATAATACTAGTACTAAGCCCCCCGCGTTACAACGGGGGTTGTAAAACCGTATAGATGAGCAAAGTTAAAAGTGAAAAATTATTGGGGTTAAATTGTAAAATACGTAAAGTATTAGGTTTGAAATTAAAAATCAAAATAAAGAAAAAAAATACATATACAACCATTAATGCTTATGATATAACATTTAATATAACTTTAGGTTGATAATTAGTATCATTTAAATTCTTACTATATATATTAGTCTGGACATTATTTTAACTTGTGTATTTTTAATTCAACATTTCAGTTCAATTGCGGCATGAAACTAAAGTTGAACATCCATCACAAAACTAGGGGTGTTAAAAAATATCCGAATTCAAGAATCCGATCCGAAAATCTGAAATATCCGAATTTTCAGATATCCGAAAATTCGGATTCGGATAGTGACTTTCAAAAATTGTGGATATTCGGATATCCGATTATCCCAAAACTAAAATATATTTTTTTATTTTTTTAATTTTAAATATATTTTAACTTTAGATTGAGATTTTTAGTGTATATTGTGACTTTTATGATATGAGTTGGTTTTTTATATTATTTTTATAATATTATATGTCTAATTATTGTAAAAAATAAAAAAATAAAAATAAATAAAAATGAATTTCGGATATCCGAATCACTATCCGTATCCGTATCCGAAGTTTCGGATATCCGAATTTCAGATACGGATACGGATAGTGATTTCCACTATCCGAAATTTTCGGATATTTTCGATATCCGACTTTGAACACCCCTACACAAAAACACGTTGGTTGATTTGGATAATCAAATATTCAAATAAGTACTTATATATATCATGATAATTCATAACAAAACAACCAAAACCTTTATTTTTACTTTAAGTGGCTACAACTACACTATAATCTCGATAAATGATGATTATCCGAAAACTAAAAAAAAAAATACTCATATTTATAAAGTTAATTACGGATAAATTATTAAACTATACATTTAACGAATAATGTAATCAATTTTCGATATATGAAACTTGTTTGTTAAGATAATAGTTTTACATTTTTCTAGCTCTTTTCTTATGAATGGTATTCTTACAGTTAATGTCCAAATGTATTCATTTAATGTCCAAATGTATTCAATTTTCAGAACATTTATTAGAAATGCATGCACTATAAGCGCACGTGGTTCAAGTGCAATGCATGTAAGGAAAACTTAATGTATGACCTTTTTTTTTAAACTCTAGGAACACTATTGACCGGATAAATATCAATTTTATAGATAGCAGACGTGAACTTACACGTTTCTTAACCTTGTATAAAAATAAAACCATAAAATAAGCGTTAAAAATATCCGGAACTTTATATGAAAAGCTGTAAAAAAGTTTGTACGCCAAAAACGTTATAAAAATAAGAACACGCCGCTATGGCAAATTCGAAATAAAATATCATATTTTAAAAAGATGTAAGAATAATACAACATGAATGCAAAAAAAGAAATAATCAAAACCTTAAAGAAACTTTAATGATATATACGTTTGTGCTTCTGTTAGTTATACGTTGTTAGAACAACTCTGTTTCTAAAAGAAATTCACAACTATATATTCAGAGTTTTTTTTAATATTTTAAGGTCCCGTTTGGTTCACAGAATTCTCAGGAAATGCAATTAGAATTGGAAAATTTTCCATCCAAAATCATGTTTGGTTGATCCACGGATGGAATTGGAATTGGAAATTTTCCCTCATTCATTAATTCACATTATTTCCACTTACCCATTAAATGTTTAACAATCCAATGGAATGTTCAAAATTAAAATTCCAATTTCACTCAAAATTGATCAACCAAACACGTTATCAATTTTAACAAGATTCCAATTTCAATTCCAATTCAATTTCCAATTCCAATTCCTTTGCAAAACATTCTGTGATTGAGAATATAACAAAACAAACAAAATAATTATGAGTAACTCGTGTGTCAAAAAAATAATTAGAAAAATTGCAAAAGCATAAATGACAAGTCTAGCTAATATTGAGCATAGTGATTGTGAGTGGATGTCCTATATTATAAGGATGGTTGTGGGTGATTGTGAGTGAAAGACGTAGAAAATTTATGAGGGTTCTATCGTGTTTTCTCATATTCGGGAAAACACGGTACTCAATGGCGGAGCTTGAACATTCCCGTAGGGGGCGGGGGCGAAATTAATATTGTTTAGGGGGCGAATTCGATATTTATATAAACATTTACACTGCCGGACTAAAATTTAACACTACCGAAGAAAAAAAGAGGGGGGGCGGCAACCCTCCCCGGCCTCCACTATACTTCGCCAATGACGGTACGATCCCCATAAATTTTATTAATATTTTTGAAAGTGGTTGTGAGTGAATGATAGAAAAAATGTAATGATAAAGGGATGAAAAATATTATTTAATTGAAAAGAATAGAGAAAAATAGTAATGTTTAGTGTAATTATAAGGATGGAGATAGAGAACGGATTGTTATTGCTCTAAGAGCATTCACAGTAGGTGCCCTAGTTTGATGTGATTGTGTGCTCTATATTATGAGAGATATTTGTAAGTGGTTAGTGAAGGAGTGAGAAAATTTATAGGGATTGTCCCGTGATTCCCTATATTTGAGGAAACACGGTACAACCCCATTAAATTTTTTAATATTTTAAAAAGTGGTTGTGAGGGGATGTGAGATAAAATATAATAATAAAGATATAAAAATATATTTTTTAATTGAAAAAGAGAGTAAAAAAGTTATGTTTTTAGTATAAATATAAAGATGGGGATGAGGATAGAGAAACTAGTGTGAATGCTCTAAGAGGTCATATCTGTAAATTCAGAACTCTAATAAGTTTGGATCATCAAATTGCGTAGAAAAAATGACAACTTTATTTATATTTTGTTTATTTTCTCTTTCAGTTTTAATAAATACTAGTTTTTTTACCCGTCGCGCGTTCCGCGGCATTGTACACAGTATGATAAAGTATAGACTACAATCGACCCGACTCGTTTGCGAATTAATTTGACGTCAATACGTAGGGTGACTCGAAGTTATACAGTTGAATAAAAACGTTTAATATTTGACCTGACATTTTTCCAAATAAAGTTAATGTCGAAACATACTTACAACCGCTCCGACCGTTTTTAAACTAAATTTATGTCGAAACGTATGGTAAATGGAAAACGTATTATATTGACCCAATGTTTTTCAAACAAAACAGACTAACTCAAAGCGTACATAAAAATAAGCACGAAAACATTTTATATTTGACCTTACTCGTTTCTAAACAAAATTTACGTCAAAACGTAGACGTATGTCAAAACGTTGATAGTCTTAAAGTGCATAAAGTTAAGCACGGAAACATTTTACATTTGACCCAAGTCGTTTCTGGTTACCTTTTAACGTAGACAGACTCGAATTTATATTGTACAGGAGTAAACCCGAAACTTTAAAAATTTAAGGAGATTAAAGTGATATTTTATAAAGTTTTTAAAAAATATCTGGGACTAAAACTGTAAAGATTGAAAGTGAGAGGGGAGAAAGGTCGGTAGAAACCCAATGACCTTTCTTTTTAAGTTGTAGTAATATTACTAACTTTCTTCATATAACTGGCTTGGACCATCAAATATCCAACGAGTTTGGATCATCAAATTGCGTAGAAAATGAAAGAAAAGATTAACAACAAATACAGGCTTAGGTCCTCTTACTTTTTTTAGTTCTCTAATTTATTATTATTATTATTATTATTATTATTATTGTTATTATTATTATTTATTCTTGTATTCAATTAAAATTTTTAATATTAAAATTAAAAAAGCGGACGAGGGGGAGTTAGAAGAAGGTTAAATCATTTCGTGAAATGAGATTGAGTGAAAAAAAGAAAAGTGTGTGACATAATGTTTGTGGAGTTAAGAGGCTTTAGACTACACCACGTAGTATGAAAGGAATAAAAAATGATGCCACATTAGAGCATTATACGAATATTTAGTGTCATGATGACAATACATGTTTGGTTAATGGCTAAACTAGTTAAATAAAAGTCAAAGATTGTTTTGTTAATTTAAATAGTCAAAATGGCATTGTGTGATTTCTTCTAAGGGTAGACGATGAGACGAAATGAGAAACCCTTGAGCTGTGGTGTAGATGACATAGAGTGATTTATGTGACAAGGATGACGGTTTTGCAAGATGTGTCGATTTAAGAAGAAAATAAGAAAAAGAATGATGTTAAGAGCGTGAAGTGAGATGCATACCATACAAGCCCTTCCAAATCAAATACAGAGAGGACTTCACAAGTTCACGATGCATATTGTGCGGTCTGGTAGAAACTAATTACAACAAAACGCCTGTGTCAAGTTACACAATGATAAAATAGTAGTAATTATATGTTGAAAATGATGTAAAAATGATTGTACTTTAACATAAACTAGTTGTTTTCCCCCGCACTTCGCGGCGGGGTTGAATCGACACTTTAAGAACTCGAAAAAAGGCTCGGAAATGCCAGTTTGTTGTGGCTGCAAACTAACCGTTTACCATTGTCACACCCCCGCTAAAAGCGGAAACACGGGGATGTAACGAGATCGGGATCGTCATAACACATGGTAAGCGATAGAGATGCAATATAATAAATGATGACATGCGTGTCATGACGACACCCGACAACAAGGGGACTTGTGTCGTGTTTAGTCAATATTCACGACAACATAGCCATAAGCATAAACATGATAAACGATTCACATAATCACATAAAGATGAAATTGTAATGTAAATTCCCACAACCCGGGAACAAGTATCAAAAGATTGTAATTGTTTACACAGACTACAACATTGTTCAAAATAATTGTTTGTCAAAACATGATAAGTCCCAAAAATGCATCCTAGGGTCTCCACTAAGGCAGCACACCTAGATTTCCTCAATTCGTATGATCACCTGAAAAGATATGCTCAAAACGGTCAACATAATTGTTGGTGAGCTCGCAGGTTTAAGTAATAAATAAGTAAGTGATGCTGTATATAGTAAGCGATGTGGAATACCGTGAATACAGTTATATAAACAAGTAAAATCACATGACAATGAGCTTTGCAACCAAACCTAGCGACGTACACAAAGATATTGTCGGCATATATTCACCCAAGGGCCCGTTCCTGGCCACTGATGGTACCAACTAGTATACCATCGAACAAGGGTGGGGGTGTCAACCCAGTAGTACTACCAATACCTAACCGTCGGTTCCCACACTGGAATTAAATAGTTGCAAAGATAGAACCACACAGCAGACCCAAGCATGTATCAGATAAGTACTTGTAAAACAGTATCACGTTGATTCCTTGTATGTAAAATGTAAGTAAGTTGTACAACATTGAAAATGGGTGAGCATCATTTTCTCCCAAGTTGTAAATGATTGAAATATTGTATAAGCATAAAAAGGGGCCACGAAACTCACTTGTTAAGTGGTAAGTATGTAAGATCAATGTATCCAAATGTCGAATGCAAATGAACGGTCAAACACCTATTGACAGTTATTGTTAAACATTAATGATATGAAATAAGCGTATAATAATGATCGGTCGGTTCGGGTTGCATCGGTTGGGTCGCGTGTAACACACACAAACAGACACACGCACTAGATCTTATGTAGATCCAAGTACTAGACATTGTCGGTATTGCTGATGATATTTGAGTAAAAGTTTCATTGTTATTGAGGAAGTATTAGGTAAATATCGGTAGTTATAAATCGGTTGATAATTGTAAAACGTTAGTTTGATTTGATTTGAATAGTACTTGTGGCCTTTTTAGCGTTGACTTTAATCTTTGTGGCCGAACAATGGCAACTGTGTTAATGTTACCTCAACATCACACGACCTACACACACCACGCACAAGAATGAAATCACACACAACAATTACAGTCGCACGACAGGACCAGACGCACGACTCAACCTCCATACGCACGAATCAACCCTCAATCGTGCGAATCAGCTTCATTCGTACGATTGAGCCTTCATTCGTATGACTGGCATTCAGTCGTACCACACAACACCCAATCGCACGACTCAACCTCCATACGCACGAATCAACCTTCAATCGTGCGAATCAGTTTCATTCGTACGATTGAACCTTCATTCGTGCGATTGGACTCCAGTCGTGCGAAACACGCACAATCGCATACATTCAGTCGGTCACCTGACTCAATCGCACACATTCATTCGTTCGCATGACTCAATCGCATACATTCATTCGCACGCATGACTCATTCGCACACATACACACCATCGCACGACTCAGTCACACGATATACCCAGTCGCACAACTCAGTCGCACGATTGACTCAAACGCATGGCTCAGTCGCACGACTCACCCAGTCGTACGACTCAATCGCATGACAGACCCAGTCGCCTGGACAGCAGAATCGCGACTGTGGTCGGGCTGAGCAGCCTTCGGCTGCTCCAAACACGAGTTTTACACAACAAGGACTTCCAGAACACTCTACACACATGCACAAACAAGAAACACAAGCAGAAAGACCTCACACGCACCCATACGACCTCATGTGTTCAGGTTGAACCCGAACACCCAAAACCCTAGTTTGGACAGCCTTGAATAAGTAAGAAAAGGGACAACAAGGTCGTCTACCTGCTAGAATGGAGTAGACTAGGCTGTAGATGAAGTCTAGACGACAAAAACGAGACCAAGCGGGTTGGATTTGGTGCTAGAATGAAGAAGATGGTGTAGAGAGGGTGAAGAAGATGAAGAAGGAGGTGATGAATGATTTAGGGCTGGAAAATGGGTTTATATACCCAGCCCAAGTTTGCAAAATGACAAGTTTAGTCCCTGCACTTAACTCCCGAGTTTCCCAAATTTGTTTCGATTGAAAAACGACTTTGTTAGGGTAATTATATTAATTATAGAAATGGGATTTAATGATATTTATAGCTTAAAAATGGTTTTATTGGTGACGTTTATTATATATAAAAATGACATATTTGGCGGTTACGATGTTGAAAGTTTAAAAGGTTTTTAAAGATAACACATTCACAATGAAAGCACAAGCACAACGATGATAAAGCAAGCATGATATCCACATAAGGAGTTAATAAAGATGAGGAATGATCGATCAAGAGATAGTTAACGGAAAACCACGTTAATTGACGGACCTTAAGGTGACGGATGTCACAACCATGCCAAAACAACAATGTCAAAGGCCATTCGTTTATCGTCATCGCCCATCACCCATGTTTATATAAGAAGTCAATTTCAACGTTCTGAAACAACCAAAATCAAGCATATTCCATTTTTACAAGTTTAAACCATAAATAGATTATTACATACACAACATTGAACTAAATTCAAACTTATGTACAGGCATGTTTTTGTTTGATTCTAAATTTTGAATACTAAATTATGGTCACTTAGGAAGAGGTGGTGAGTATGACCATCAAACTTCAACAAATCCATAATCAAAGGAAGAACATACAGATTTCAAATGTAGATGATTTGAAATAGAAAAGTAAAACTGGGGTAAAATTAGGGTTACATTTTACCTTTTGCTTCTCCAAATCATCAACCCCTATATGTTGCAACGGTACTGATTAGTTCGTCTTCAACTCATCTTCATCCTCGTGCTCTTCATCGTCTGTGTCTTGAACTAATTAGCAGAAAACATAACTTACTTCACCAGCAAGACGATTCAAAAACACACGATGGCGATGCCAATCCCAACCGCAGGTTAATCTCCCAATCTCGCCCCACCCGAACGCCACAAAAGGCAGTCAGCGGAAACCACCGGTGGCATCCAATGCAACTACCGGTGACATAGTGAAAATAGAAGAAAGAAGGCTTAAGTCATGAATTTTGCGGCTTTACCACATTAGCAAAGGTATCGTGAGCAATCATGCTTTACTCTGTTCACTGCTTCACATGCTTGTAGATTGCTACTGTATATACCACAAGCACCACGCAATCATTTACATCATCGACACCAGGGGAAAACAGGCCTAAGTCGGTCGCCGGTGACGGTCAGCAAGGCGACACCGTCGACGGTAACCCGAACCTACCTTTGTCACCAAGAAAGTCTGTGCATGTTCAGATCGGGTGGCGATGGGGATCAAGAAACCACCAATGCAGCCAACAGACGAAGCAAGCCGACGCTGTGAAGGCAGCAACCGAGACCGCCGATGAGCGACAAGCAACCCAATGCTGAGGTTAGTAGTCGGGAACACCGGAGAGCCTACCGCCTCATCCACCCGTGGGTAACCCCCAACCCCCTTTCAGTCGGAGACCCCAAACCCCACAAAATACCTTAAACCGACATTGTTTTGCCCTATACGAGAGACACAGACCGGCCACCAAAACCCGTCGGTTCGCGGGCGGCAACCGGCGGCACTTCGCGGCCAGTGGCGGACATATATACAAATAAGGGGTAGCCTCCGCTACCCCTCAACATGTTACGGGTAGTGTAAATTTTTTTTTACGTTTTCATGTAAAAAGAAAGTTTCGGTTTTACGTTACCCCTGAGAAGAAATTACGTTACCCCTAAAAGAATTTTAAACTCAACACTTCATAAAAAGTTTTAAATTTTATAACTAAAAGTCTAATAATTTAGAAAAAAAAACATATTTTATAAAAACATAAATAACCTACCCATTACCAAATAACATAAAAACCCAAAATACCCATTATCCAACCCAATACAATAATAAGCCCAAAAATAAAAATTATATATATACTAATTATTTGTATGCATTGTAAGTTGTATTATGTTCTTTTGGGATGCATCCACTTTTTTTAATCTTTAACCTTTCTATTTTAACCCAATACTTTTACTATTTTATAATTTAGCCTCAATATTTTTTTTCACTTTCAACTTTGTTCCTCTATACTTTTCAAATTTTACAAAATTTCCGTTATACGTTTCGGTCTAAATTTTACGAGTTAACACGACGCAACATGCGTGTGATGTGCCGGTCTAGATCAATTTTACTTATTGTTTTAGTTTTTACTTGTGTAAGTGTATGGTTCAATATTTTTATGTCTATTTTTCATTCGATTAATTTTTTTTCCATTTATTCGTTCAGTGTTGGTGGTCACTGACGGTGGTGTGCCATTAATATTACTTGACATGGTTTTACGCATCCCGTTGCAATGCTAGTGAGCTTAATACTAGTATATAACATGACAAAACAATATCCTTTTTTAATGGTCATACATATTTTATTTATTATTTTATGCAAAAAAAAGAAGAAGAAAGAAAAATGAAATAATTGATGTTCTGTTGTTTCTTGTTTAAAAACCTTGAAAATTTGTATCGAAACCTTAAGAGTGTTGTTAGAATGATGAGAGCAATTTTAAAAGTAAATGATAATAAAATAAAAATAGATGATGTACAAAGTATACGAATATACTATAAATGCTCTTATATGGTTATCTGTTTATCACGAATGTTTTATGTTTAATTTAATGATTCTAGTAATTGTTTAAACTTGAAATTTAGAGAACATAAATCATTTTACTGTGAAAAAAAACATCAAAAGATAAAAGCGAGTACGGAACACTATAAAATATAAATTTTATTTATTTCTTTTAGTATTGTATTTTTGTTAACAATTCAATTCAATTTAATTACGTCTATTCCGACCCGATCCAACTCGACTCAATCAAACAACCCAAATTTTTTGTTGTTGTTTCGTTAGAAGCTAATTATAAAAAATAATGACCCCGTGGGAAATAATTAATGGTTCCGCCACTGCATGTACGGTAAAAAAATTTGTGTTACCCCTAAACGTGTCTTATAGATCCGCCACTGTTCGCGGCGGCAGCAAGAAGAGTTGTCTCCCCATTCATAAAAAACCCTCATTCTCTCTCTAAACAAAACACATCACCTCATACATATATTTACACTCACAGGCATAAACTTTAGTTGCAAAATGAAAAAACCCCAAAACTCACTATTTCTCAAAGTTCTTTTTTCATATATAGAGAATGTTCAACCAACTTAAGTCTATTAAAATTTGTACACAATGTCGGATGACTATGGTAGTATTCACTGTATTCTTATCATTATATTTGCTCAACTAAAATTTAATCTCACGTACTTTTATTGAAAGAAAGCATTAAAGAACTGAGCGTCGCAACTCAAATGTAAAACCTCAAAAAAAAAACATCAAAAATTCTCACGATCCACGCGTAATGCCACCTATCTTGCGAACTTTTACTGAAGTTGACGAAATTCAAAATTAATAACTATTCAATTAATACATTTAATATAGAAGTTATTATCCATATCTTTTAATTCCAAATTACCAAACTAACCCCTACACCTCCTATAAATATCACATCATCTCCACCACCACCGTCACCACCACCACCACCACCCGCCACCGCACCTGAAAATGACAATCTCCACACCACCACACTTCGTCATCTTCCCGTTCATGACACAAGGCCACACCACCCCTCTCCTCCACCTCTCCCGCCTCCTCTCCGACCACCACACCACCGTCACCGTCGTCACCACCACCCACAACCACTCCACCGTCGCCTCCACCCTCAAACCCCACCCCATCTCCGTCATCCACCTCCCTTTTCCCACCAACACCGCCGGAGCCCCTCCCGGAGTCCCCATCTCCGACAACCAACCATCCATGCAGTCATTCATCACCTTCGTTGAAGCCACCAAACACCTCCAACCGCAGTTTGAAAACCTCCTTCAACGACTACCTCCGGTCACCTGCTTAATCTCCGATGGGTTCTTGATATGGACCCAAGATTCCGCCGATAAATTCAAGATCCCTAGGTTGATATTCTACGGGATCAACATCTTTTCGATGACCATGTGTAACATTATGGCGGAGTTTAAGCTGCGTGCGAGTGTCGGTTCGGACGATGAACCGTTCTCCGTACCCGGGTTCCCTCGGTTCAAGCTCACGGCGAATGACTTCGAACCGCCGTTTAGTGAGCTTGAACCGAAGGGCCCGGCTTTGGAGTTTTTGGTTCGGCAGCAGGAGGCGATGGCTCGGAGCTGTGGGATGGTGGTTAATAGCTTTAACGAGCTCGAGCCGGAGTTTAACGAGTATTGGAACCGGCACTATGGGCCGAAGGCGTGGTTGGTTGGACCGTTTTGTGTGGCTAAACTGCGAAAAGAGACGGTTGAGAAGCCGAAGTGGATCGAGTGGCTCGATGCGAAGTTGGTGGCGAATGAGCCGGTGTTGTACGTGTCGTTCGGGTCGCAGGTGGAGGCGAGTGAGGAGCAGATACGGGAAGTGGCGGTCGGGTTGGAGCGGTCGGGGGTGAGTTTTATGTGGGTGGTGAAACCGAAGGAGTTGCGGTTTATCGGGGACGGGTTCGGGGCGAGGGTGAAGGGGAGGGGGGAGGTCGTGGGGGAGTGGGTGGACCAGATAGAGATCTTGAACCATGGGGGAGTGTGCGGGTTTTTGAGTCACTGTGGGTGGAACTCTGTGTTGGAGAGCGTGTGTGCGGGTGTGGCGATGTTGGCGATGCCGTTGATGGCGGAGCAACACTTAAATGCGCGGATGGTGGTGGAGGAGATCGGCGTAGGTCTAAGGTTGTGGCCGAGGGGGAGGGTGGCGCGAGGCGTGGTTGGGGCGGAGGAAGTGGCGGAAAAGGTGGTGGAGTTGATGGAAGGGGAGGGTGGGAGGAGGGTGAGGAAGAGGGTGAAGGAGGTTAGGGAAGTCGCGTATGGCGCGATGAAGGAGGGGGGGTCGTCGTCGAGGACGCTAGACTCGCTTATTGATCATGTTTGTGGGATCGCACATTCGGCGTTCTAGGATGTGTGAATATAGACTCTTTAATCGATCGATAATGTTTGTGAAGTTGTACATGTGACGTACTAGGATGTCTTAGTGTTTAATTGAACATGTTTGTGAAGTCGATGTTTAGGACATTCATAACGTGTGTTTTGAAAGTTATAGTAAGACACTATAATGGCTCATGATATTAAAACTTAATATATTGAATTTACTATTATATACATATTTTATAGAATTTTGTTAACATTGTATTTTTGGTATTTCATTAACATTATTATCTTTAGGTTCAAATATACATACAATATTTTATCATTATTTAATATAAAAGATATAAGTGTTATAAATGCGAGCCATAATTGCTATTACCGCTTCTGTCGACATCTTTAATTATTTTCCACTATTAGACTCATTGATTTCAACGGGAACCAAAATTTTGTTTTGTGCGTATATACTAGGATTATTATCCGTCGCGTGTTATAAATGCGAGCCATAATTGCTATTACAATTGACCTGACTCGTTTTTTAACTAACTTTACGTCAATACGTAGAGTAACTTGAATTTATACCGTTAAACAAAAACGTTTAATGTTTGACTTGACTTTTTTCCAAACAAAATTAATGTCAAAACATAGACTTACAATCGCTCCGACCTTTTCTGAACTAAACTTACCTCCAAATGTATAGTAAATTAAAACGTGTTATATTGACCCGACGTGTTTCCAAACAAACCAATGTTGAAATGTAAGTCAACTCAAAGCGTACATAAAAATAAGCACGGAAACGTTTTATATTTGGCCACAACATCATTTCTGAACAAAATTTACGTCAAAACATAAACGTATGTCGAAACGTAGACAGTCTTAAAGTGTATAGAGTTAAGCTTATAAACATTTTATATTTGACCTGAGTCGTTTCTAATTACGTCTAAATATAGACTTGAATTTGTATTGCACAGGAGTAAACTCGGAATTTTAGAAATTCAAGAGGATAAAAGTGACATTTTACAAAGTTTCTAAAAAAATACCAGGGGCTAAAAATGTAAATAAAAAATAGGAGAGGAAGAAAAGCTGGTGAAAAACCACACCGACCTTTCTTTTTAAGTTACAGTAATTATACGATATTTTCATAAAACAATATCGGTCACTTGTTCACAGAACTTTATTATTATTGTGAAGGTTAATATCAAGTCTGCATATGTTGAGGGACTAAATGTGATTACTTTGTATTATGTATGGCATTAGTCCGTTAATTGTTTGTTAACAGAGATTAGTTAGTTGATATAATGTGTAATTGTGAGGTATTGATTACACACACATAGTATTATTTCTTCTTCTTGTAATCATTGTGAGGTTATGAGATTGAATCAATTGAATTGAAGTTCTTGACATTCTTTGTCTTTGGGTTGATTTCTACAACAATTGGTATCAGAGCCATTCGAGGGCTCGATTACACAACCCCATGATTTTAACACAAATATGAATAATCGAATCAACAACCAACAAATACACCCAAATGTGTGTGATTTGGATGATTAAAACATTAATCAAAGTATCAAACCTACAAAATTAAAGTGAAACAAGTAAATAATAAGCAGAAATAAGTCCTACAATAGAACTTGAGCAATTTACCCTTATAAACAAAATTCAGCCGGTAGAAATCTTCAAATACTTCAAATTGATCGGTGATTTCACATAAAGAAACAACACAATTCAGTATGAGATATTAAGAAATTAGATTTGTTTAAAAAGGAATATCATGAAACTTAAATTTCTAAAATTAAAATGATAAACCCAACATCCAAAAATCAAAATGATAGGAGCTTTGTGGATAAAAAGATGAAGAAATTCAACCAAAAACAATAACATGAGATCCGATGAACATAAAAAATAAATTAGAAACAATCACTAGAGTTTCAACGCTCACTTGTTGCTAAACAAATTTTTTTAAAAGACACTAATTTAACAAACGGGAAAGTGGTAATTCAGCAGGAAGTTGAGAGGATAGGTAAAATCAACCAATAGTTAACATCTATGATAGCGGTTACTAAAATAATTTAGTGATTATGATCATTGTTGAAAGTATCAAAATGTGTTAAAGAAGATAGAAAATGAAAGTAAAGAATCTTACCATCAATTGATTGGGGTGCTAAAATCTGAATATGAAATCAGTGTACAAGGAGCAGAAGCGGCTGGAGTCTGGAACTGTGAAAGGGGCTATGAATGAGGGTTTTGGGGGTAAAAATGTATTAAGGGTGTAATGGTAAATACATGTTTAAAAGGAATTTTTATAAAAAGATCCTGAGAATCAAACCTATGACATATTTTAATTGACAGATCAATTCTTTAATAGATTTAGCATCAAACTCATATCGAGGCATTCTACTTTGATGGTCTTATCTATATATGGTAGCATGTGAAGATTATGTGTTGGTGTGAACTATGCACCGAACACATGGAGATTGTAACGTGATGAAAAGACCTCAACTTGCGGCAGTCGACTTGCAAAAATAGTCACTTACGTTCAAGACACCGACCCTAGCATTCAAAATGCCGCTCAGCAAATTACCACCATGGGTGCAAACAAAGGAGAACCCGATGTTCACAACGCCGCCCTCATGTTTGTAATGCCAGTCAATGGTTTTCAGCGGTTTTAGGCTTTTATAGTAAGTTTTAAAGGAAGATCTTGAGTTTTGGAAGGCATACTGGATACCAGGGAGTGCTAGGACGAGAGGAAGGAAGACTCTAAGTGACATAGAGTAATGTTAATCAATCGGTCCATCATGGCACACCATATTCATGTTTTTATACTTTATTTCATGATTATGCGAGGCTAATTCACCTTCGATCGTCACCGGGTGTGGGTATTAAGTTAGTATATGTATTCAGTCTGATTCTCATCTTTCTAGACATGTATTATGCTTGATTGTTTGAATTCATCATCAATTGAAGTTTGTGTTCATGAGACATATGCATGGTTGTGTATGTAAGACATATGCTTATAATTTAATGTTAGCATCAGTCCATTATTGATCTTGAAAAATTAATCATCATGATGTGATGTTTAATTATAATCCTATTTTGATAGTTGTGTTTATAACATCTCGTCTAGGCATTATATGTCTATGATCATTAATTATCCCTAAATCAGATTACTTAGTCTTGCAATTATCCATGATTTCATGTATTGAGCTAACCATGTCTATGTATTTGTTAGAAAAGTGATATGAATTAGGTTATATATATCGTTTTCCAATTCCAAACCTTGGTGTGATCGTTTTTACTTACTCGTATTTGTTAATCAATTATATTGTTTAGTCTTTAATCAATCCAATTAAATAAGTCTTTTTCACTATGCTTGCAATTATGAATCAACCTAGCCCAAACATCATCTACTTACTCCTCAAGAATTCGACACCCTACTTACTCTATTAGTTTAAGATAATTAGGACACATTTCTTTCTATGTCTAATCGGTGCTTCGATGCCGGTCAATTGATAATATTCTTAACCAAATATAGGAAAAAGGCACCTTGAAACCTTACATTGTGGTGGGAGTGCTAAGAATGTTAGGAAATTTATATAAAAAACAATAAAAAATTCATGTTGAGAACATTAATAAAAATAAATACGTCGTAACGATAAATTTGAATTTTATAAAGTATCATAATTGAAGGTTGTAATAGTAAAACAAACGAATGTAAAAAACAAAACCTTAAAGCAGCTTTGACAACAAGTATGTTTGTGCTTTTTTTACTTTTTATATTGTCACGCAAAACTTCGTCAATGGAAATAGTTTCACAACATCATATTCGGAATTTCATTAAACATTATATTCTAAACGTAATGAGTTAAAAAAATTAATTTTACCTAAAAAATAGTTGGGAAAAAAATTGCAAAAGCATATAAATGATAAGTCTAGTTATGAGCGAATCATATTGTAACTTCTTACGAGTCATATATGTAACTTCAAAAATTCACTAATGAAATTGAAGTGACTTCCTATATAGTGCTTCAAACAATTGTACGGTTAATGAACAGTAACTGTTGCGAGTGACACCGACTTTGATAAATGTAGTATGTATAATGTTATTTTGAAAAATATCTAATCTTATGTGTGTGAGTGTATCACTGACTAATCATTTGTGTTCAAATGTGGATTATGGACAAAATTTATAATAATTAGTCCTTTTCCAAGTATATGTCAAAGTTCAAAACTTCAAGCTCGAACAAGGTGTCAATTAACTTTTTCAAATGCTGCAGAACAACATAATAATAATATACTCAGTTTCAATACATGTAGACGGGTATGAGATCGGTTTTTGGATAATCAGGTTCTAATACCACTTGTATACCCATAGAAAGTTTTTATAAATAATCGTATATATGATCTCATACTTGAATACCGGTACCAATAATCATCCCATGTGTTTCAGGCTCTGGTTTTTCCGTCATCAGTGCTTATGACCCTAGTAAGGGAGGATCGAATATGAAAATAAAAGTTTTAGTTTTCGTATATAATTAATATATTGAATATGAATAAACCATCATTTAAAATTTTTGTAGCATTTTCCTTATACAATAATACATATGTATTTTGTATGGATTTAATTAAATCACATGACTAAAATTTTGATCTCTATCATTGAGGGTGTTAAAAAAATAGCTATGTGTTGCTTTAGATTGTCGTTCGTGGTACAATGTGTTTGAAAAATAGTTGTTATAATTCATTTTCATAGAGAAGATGAGTGAATAAGTGAACTGCAACTATTCATATAGTACATAAACTTGAAGTAATGTAGCAAAAACAATACGCGAAACTTTAAATTCGGGTCTTTCTCATAAAAATTTTCGTAATCAACTTTTTCTAGTAAATCTATAAATTGGTATAATAATCAGAAAAATTGTAAATCTCAAAGATTTTTATAAGCATTTTCTTTGTGGCATATACACGTGCATAAGTCAAAGTTTAAGAGAAATCGGGTTCATCTGGCTTAAACAATTTGGGCATCGATGGAGCAGAAGCGACAACGCCTTCTTTGTGGCTAATACCTTTTCTGGTATTTGCAGCAAATCTTGATGCCAATATAGTAGCTCCCAAATGCTGGGCATTTTGGTCATTTTCTCCATCACCATCATCATCATCATTATAGTATTGGTACAAGCCTTCTTGCCTAGCCAGTTCTTCAGCCAATTTCTTCCTCTTATGCCTCCTCCATGCAGCTTGTATAAAACATGCTCCCCAAGTTCTCCACTGGTGCGAGTAGTACCTGAAAATAAAGATGGAAATTTCAGCCCGTTTTACATTTAAATAAGCTCATTCGGGTTATGTGTTATTTCTAACGGGTCAAATGAGTTATTCAAATACATAAAACCTCTTAAACCATTTTGTTAAAGAAGTTCATATTATTTTCTTTAATTAGTATAGTTTTTGACCCGTTACCCAACCAGCCTGCCATTCCATTTCACCAACCATACCTGAACGCGTGTTGCAGCTTCTTGCTATGAAGTCGTTTAAACTGTTTAGCTACAAATCTTAGATCTTCTGCTCGAAGTGCAAATGCTTCCACTTCATTTAAAGCTTTCACAGTTCGAGTTGAGGATGGGAGATTAACATTTGATTCAGGGGTCAAAGCCCAAGTCAGCAGTTCTTCACCACAAAAGTCACCTGGTTTAAGAGTGATTGAATTAAAGAATCCAGATCGACCTCCATTGGTTGTGGAACTTTCAAGTTGACCTCTTATCACAAAAGTCATCTCATTAACCGGATCCCCTTCACGAACCAGATATTGACCTTTTGTGCTCAGTGATTGAACAAGGTGTTCACATATCACGTCTAAGAGCTGATCATCATCCATTTGTGAAAAGAAAGGAACCTGTAAGAGAAATACAAACTAAAATATGAAAAAGAAGACATGAAAAGGGTGATCTCAAGCAAATTAAGATCTTATCAACTATGACAACATTTTGTAAAAAAAAATATATTAACTAAGAAGTTTTAAAATTGTTATCTTCTAAAACTCAGTCAACATCAACACTAGCAACAAGAGATGCAGATTAAATGTATTAAAATAGAGTAAAAAGAAGGGTAAATAAGTATAACAATCAGTTGTGTTGTACCTGGTATGAACCGATCGTTTGACCCTAAGTAAGCATATATACTCAGAATATACTGAAAACTGTTTATCTGACAACGTTCATCACTCACAATACAGATCAGTTTTATGTTGCACAAAAAGATAAAGAACTTACACGACGAACAAGGGCTAAGCAAAGATGCCTTTGAATTTGACGTCTTAAATCCAAAGGAAGAGCTCGGAGAATATCTTCTTCATCTACTCCTCTTGTAGCAAGCCATTTATATTGAACAAATCTACGAATTTTATCTTGTAAATCAGGTGGCAATTGTCTATGCCTCATCCATTCTTCGGTGTCTCTTCTTTTGACCCGCCACTCTTCCAGTCTTGCTGTTGTAGATTGGAGGTACGTCTTCACAACACAATTAATCAGTCAAAAGTTTTAGAAAGGTGAAAAAAAGATGTGAGTTGTTTTTCTTTTTTGAAAAAAGAATAGATATACTTTGTACCTGCATATTGCCAATGAGTAAACAGAATATAACTAAACCTCCAAGGCAGACACTACAGCCAAAGAGTGTTTCTCCAATACTAGTACTTGTCTCCAAATTTTGTCCGTACGAACTGCATAACATTATTAAGTGGTTTAAATGTTTTTCACAAAATTATAGTGAACATTTGCACCGTGTAGAAGCTGTAAGAGGGTGTTTCATGTCTAAACATGCATTTTGAAACTCATTATGTGATTATGATTATCAAATAACCAGTTTTAATAAAACAAACTGTAAGTGATGGTGCATTAGTTAGAGATTATCTCAATGTTTGAAGAATTTGAGTAATTAAGAAATTAACACAAAATAACCAAATAGGAAAAATTCTTGTACATGTGTCGCAAATTAGGTTGCATATTCAAACATAAAATAAACTCAGAGTCGTAACTTGCAGTAATCAAATAATCAGTTTCAGAACACGAATCCAAACACCCTCTATTCCTCTAAATCTCTAATATATCTAGAAGATTAAAACATAACATCAAATGTAAAGTAGGCCATACCTTAGACTTTTCAAGCCAAACCAAAAGCAAAAAAAGTACTTTTCAAAGAACGTTGCAGACGTAACTCCTTCAGTGAAAGCAGGAGCATACATCCCGAACGTAAAATTAATAGGGCTAATTTCAGCACTACAATTGCTCAAGACTTTTGTTTCTTTCAACCACTCATCACGGCCTGGCTCATCCACATGGTCACAATCAAAATACACACGATTGCAGGGATAAGTCACGTTTTCCTCTTTTCCGCATTCTTCTTTCCAACACGAGTATTGTCGTTCAATAGCCAGTAGATACCATGTAGCCCCAATAACCTGCACTGGCATTAGAAAAACAAAGTAAATACCAACTGTCCCATGACCCCTTTTTAGCTAAATTGTTCTATTTGACCCATTCGAGTCAGATCACAACCCAACCAACAAATCTGTACCCAATATCTTTACAGTATTGAAGCAAGTAAACGATAAACGGTGAAAAGACTATACAGCAGAGTTTGCTTACATGACTAGCAAGCATATAGAGCATGATATAGTAAGCTGCACCAGCCCAAGCTGTTTTGGCAATCACACCGGTGGTCTTGGTAATGCGTTGGTTCAATGGAAAAATGACAAACAATCGTGGAATATACTGAATGATGATAACAAGAGAAATCGAATGGTTCGCGTGAGCAGCTGTAGGACTTTGCACAGCTGGCATTACAAACCATATGAAAAGCTGCAATACACAAACAAATAAACATTGTATCATCACCTACATTCAGATTCCCTAAAAATGTGATCTTGAACCTAAATTCAATGAAGTAATCATGAATATACATACCTGAGGCAACGGAAGAGCAGCAGCTAAATCAACAGCAAACCCTGTCCTCAAATACCTAAGCGCAATCTTACGCGGATCCATAACAAGATCCCCCCTCCCAAACACCCTCGAATTCGGGGCCACATAAGCCGTACGAAACTTGATAAAGATATGAATAAAAGATATCACATCAATCAACGAACGCCAGACAGTGATGATCGCGGCAAACCCATAATCAGACCTCATACAGTACTTCCTCCTTGCGATCTCGGGGACGAGGAAGTAGAGAGGGTCAACGAAGAGGGCGTTGAGGCAGGTGATGAGGAACATGTAGTTCCATCGGGTGATGAATTGGCCCCCGGGATCGAAGATTTGAGTCCACCATGAGTCCTTTGAGTTGTTGGGGAAAGTGGAGGGTGTGGGTTTGGAGATTATTGTTGTTGATGGGAGACGAATGTAACTCATGGTGATTGGGATCCATGAAACATTGTTGGAAATTGTGGTGAAATTTCATGAGAAATATGAAACCCTAAGAGAGAGAAAGGGGGAGAAATTAACGGTTTGACATTAAGAAGCGCGAGTTAACAGAAATTTAAATATGTGGACGAAAATATTTTGCATTAATGGATCACCCGACCCGGGTAACTGGTTAAAACGGGTTTGGGTCGGTCAAATGTTAAAACTACGTTTTTATATTTATTTTTTTGGGTTTTATATAAATATTAAGACGTCATTCCTATAAAGATCTTTTTAACTTTTTTTTTCATATTGTGTTTAGTTCTATTACTTTTAAACTATAACTTTTTTTGCGCATTTTTACAACGAGTTTATTTGTATTTATATTTTGATGTAAATCTTATTCAAAACTAAATCCGGTCAATTATAGTATTTTTTTGTTTTTATATTAAGTCAATTTTATATTTCTTAACGCTATCGTAACTCGTGCTTATTTCAATTCACGCTTCGATATAAATTTTATCCAAAACTAGGTTGTCGCAATACACGTGCATAACCTACTCATTATTTGTACTTTGTGTTATTTATTATTAAATTTGATTACATCAAAGTAACCATCGTCTTATTTGTGATTTGATTCAGTTTTAAAGTTAAAAGCTTAGTTAAAACTTAGAAACTTATACGGTAAGTAATATAAGATTTGGGGGCATTAATTTACCAAACATGCAATGTTTTACTATTTTTTTAAGATGATTTGTGATGCGAAAATAAAATTTATACCTAACGGGAAAAACCCGAAACAATCTAACGGGAAAAGCCCAAAACAATCAGGATAGGTATTTAGGTATTGAGCCATGTATGGGATCGGTTTTAGAAATTTCATGGGTCTATAACATGTATAGTCAAAGGCTATACGAATAAAAAATATAACAAATTGTATGAACAACCAATTGAGTTGGTAAACTAGTGGTAAGAGTCAAAGGCTCTATAAAGACCAAATAGTATGTTGAAGTTGTTAAAAGTTTGAACTTATTTAAATTATATTATAGAATATCTAAAAATATAGTTAAATATCTAACATGTCAAGTCGGATTTTGCATTCAGTTTTTTTTAACCACATAATACATACATTAAAGATGATCTTGTAAAGTAGGTTTATTATCTGAACAAGTAAGAGATTTGTGCTAGTTGATTTTGATACATGTTTGATTTTTGGTATTAAAAGCACACTTCTTTGATATATGAATTAAATAACTATAACTCATTATACAACCCGTATGACACACTCATATCATGACATCAACGAAGTTAGACACAAATTAACCATCTATTCCTTTACACAATCCAAGCACCCAACCCGCGTGCTTGGCCTGAACCTCAATAAAAATGCTTTAGATGCTTACAAAAGCAATTAACTAATTTTCGATAGTTTACATATCGATTCAAACAACCATCATACATTCACTCAATCATTCAGCATTATAAAACAAACCTCTGATATAACATGTAAATCACTGAACTGCAGATTCCTTCTTCAAGTCAATTTTATGCTCAGGCTTCACCATATATACCTGCAGAAAGGAAATTTATCTATTTATGAAAATATATAAATGAAAAAACAGATATCAAAAAAAGGTAGGGAGACCAATACAATGTTGATTGTTGTGGTTAATTTGTTACAAGTTTCAGACCAATGTTTCCTGATTCAGTTATTTCAACAAATACAGTTTTAAGCAATGATGAGTCAATGACTCCTATGTTTGGCTGCGCGGCGCTCACTCCTACTTCTGGCTTCTCCTCTCTCAAATTCATAACTTGCTTTATTATTTGCAATCAAATTTATCCATACATACATATATATATATATATATATATATATATATATATATACATATATATATACATATATATATATATACATATATATATATATACATACATATATATATATATACATATATATATATATATATATATATATATATATATATATATATATATATTATATATATATATATATATATATATATATATATATTATATATATCTATATATATATATACATATATATATGTATCTCTATATATGTCTCTATCTGTATCTCTCTGTATCTCTCTCTGTATCTCTCTGTGTCCTCTCTGTCTCTGTCTGTCTCTCTATGTCTCTCTCTCTCTCTCTCTGTTTCTATCTGTCTCTCTCTGTCTCTCTCTCTGTCTCTGTCTGTGTCTCTCTCTGTCTCTGTCTGTCTCTATCTGTCTCTATCTCTATCTCTCTATGTATCTATCTGTCTATATCTATGTCTATGTATGCATCTATATGTATATGTATGCATTATGTATATATATATCTATATGTATGTCTCTATCTCTCTATCTATGTCTGGGTGTCTATATATCTATATATATGTATGGGTGTATCTCTATATATATCTCTCTCTCTATATCTCTATATTATATATCTATCTGTATCTCTATATATATATCTTGCATCATGTGTTGATAATTTGAAATTATCCTTATTGCCTCTGTCATGCCTCTTATCACTCGTGTCATATCACATCTCGCTGTAAAGTTCGTCATCACATCTCAGTTGATATCTTGGGTATCTAACCTTCGCTTGTCTAGATATTACTTAAAAGATTAAGTTCCTTTCTACCAAAACTCCTGATTTCAGTTTGTATCGTAGCCTTGCAGGTGCATTATAGTATCTAACCTTCACATGTCTAGATATTACTTATACGATTCAACAAGTGTGTATGTAATATGTATACGCCTGATCCTCTTGAACTGCACCTTAAGGAAATCAAGTGTATTTTTCACTACTTACAAGGAGCTCCCCTCATAGATACATGTTATTTTGTCATCACAATTGATAGTGTGTCCTCCATAGATGCCAATCAGGTGGGGTGAGACGAGGTTTCCTGATACAAGTCATTTCACTTCATTGTATTTGCCCTTTTCTATTACACAACCCGCGGAGCTAGTACTAACAGTGTGTGTGGTTAAGGTTGCAATTTTCATGAGGGTGTACTATAAATGACAGATCAATCTATGCCACTTTTAGAAAGCTTACATAAGGAAAAAAGATGTTACCTTTTGCAGATTTCATTAAGGTTCCTGTACCCATTGTAGAATATGAACCACATTAAGACAACCACCAAAGCATCTATCATAAGTTAAGCCGATCAAAGACTCGAAACAAGGTCAATGACAAGAAATGCAAGTCAAAGGTGACAACTTTGACCCATTTACTAACGAATGAGTCATTTAGGGTTAAATAGGTCAAATGAAAATTTTGATAAAATGAAGTTGGACATCTGAGAAAACATGTCAAATGAGGTTATAAGGCGTCTATATGTATTTTTAATGCATACAACCCCCTAAGTCATTTTATTCAAAGATTTATATTATAATTGTTATAGTATATATTATTTTAATAACCATATTTAGTGGCTTAAATATTTCAAAAATTAGATACAAGTGTTTTTGGGTAATTTGAGCCCGTACCAAAAACGAACATATTTTGAACCGTTATCCAGCCCACTCATCTTGTCACCTCGTATGACACCTATGTTAGGCTTGTATATGCAACTATTAGTCATGCTTGCAGGCATAATAATCTAAAGTTTGGAACTATATATGCTACATTAATATTAGCAAAACACAAAATAGCAGATAAAGTTATTGAAAAGGATACTGAACAAATAACGCTCCCATGGGTCCAACATGTATAGTCCAAAAGTGACATTGTAAAGGTAGATTTTTCTTTGAGCCCAGTTCATAGACATAATATCAAACCTACAAACATAAGCACATAGTTAGAAAAATATAAGAACTATAAGAGAATAGCATAAGTATATACATGTGATGTCGTCAATTGTGAAATCCAACAAGCATGCATAGATATATTCAGTCACTCGATGCAGGCCTCGATTATATTTCCACAGTATAAAAAAACTAGATGTTACAAGAACTCGAACCTCGTGTTATTTTGACAACTTTGCATAGCCTGTAGAACTAATGGAATTGAAGCATAATATGTGTAACAGAAAATGTTATCTATTTTAACATTTAACAACTTGGGAAAAAACCAGATATATAAACAAATCAAATGACAAAATGATACACAAATGCTAACATTCTTAGACAAGGTTATATATGTTAAAGCCCCTAACAAATCCAGCTTTCCATTCATTGCATTTTCAACTTTTTAAACTTTTATTGCAGGTTTTTATATAACTTTATTACTATTTCCAACTTCATATACCCTCTATTTGTAACTACCATGTACTGCATTTCAACCCTCATGTCCTGTAATTCAGGTTTTTTTTATAATAATCTCCTCACAATCAAAGTATAATGTTAAAAGATATAAAACAGCAAACTTTGAAGGAAACCATAGCATGTGTTGATCAAATAGCAGAATTAGGGCATTTAGCATTCACAATCAAGAAACTGAAGATCCAAATGCTCAAATTAACATCAAATGGGAAACAAGTTTACAAGAATCCAGATCCAAATTCCCACATATCCCAAAACAATTGGGTGTAATCCATTATGAAATTAGAACAAAAGGTTAATAATTTCATCGATTAACAGATTATAGCCATGGTGGGTCGATTTCAAATTGATTCAAATCCCACATGCAAACAAAAGAGGAAACCCAAACAATTTAGCATAGAAGCATGAGAGATCTTGAAACGAACCTGTAATGATGTAATCTTTGGCTTCAGTAGAGAAATCGAGCAGCGAAAGAGAAGGGATCTGAAGAATTCGGGTCGGATGCCTCAATATCACATATGAGACACTTTCATAAACGTTATTATAGGCTAAACATTTAAACTTTTGCATAAAAATACTCAAATAGTTTTAGCTTATTACATAAGCACGTTTAAACAATATAAATATAAGTATATGGGAAAATGATCACCAGTGATTGTGTTGGGTTGACACAAAGACTTTATGACAGCTACATGTGTTTGTGATTTCGATTAAAACCTAATCCAAACTCGTTTAGACTAAATTTAAACCGTTGGACTACATATTGAGTTCGTGTTGTGATGGATATTCACACCCTTAGTCACAAACACTCTAAACAATAAACAATAAAGTTAATTACAATAATATATCCTGTAGTCCTCATGTTTTACGGGTTTGATGTTGTTTGATGTTTTTTATTTTAATAATTTTAAATTTTATTCTTGTTATTTCTCTTGCTATAACGCTTTTGATAGTTACAACCAAAGAAGACCAGTTTGATTTTTTTGCTTGCGGGAATTTGATTGTGTTCATCATCACAAAATTAATCTTAGGTTCTTTTGTACTCTTATAATTAACACATTCAAAGCAAAATATATTAATATTTATTATATACACAATTACTAAGGTTGGTGGTTAAACATAATCTTCGCTCTAACCCTCTATTTTTCTTATCTTTTGAATTTACACTCTGTATTATATAGAGTTAATTTCTGTTTTGCTTCTTGTGTTTTGACCATTTTAATGGTTTTGCCCCAATAGTTTAAAATAACCGAAACCCTTCCTAAAGTCACTACTTTTTCTCGAAATTGCTCCCCGCCCTTAACTCCGTTAACTTCTCGTTAAAAGGAAGACCCACGTGCCCCTCACATGAGGGGCAATTATGTCTTAATTAATTCTTTAAAATAATTAAAACCCAACCAATACAACCCCCTTCCACTTTAGCAACGACAACTCGCACCACCGCCACCTCCGGCCATCCACCACCGCCGGCCATCCACCACCATCCTCTCCTACCTGCCTATTTGACTTCAACTCTAACCCACCCCTTAAATCGAATCTAATAATAATCATCAATCCTCATCATCATCCAAACTACAAAACCCTATATCTGGGTCTTGTCGGGGGTGTTGCAGCTATGATGGCGACGAGGTGAGGTGGTTAGGGTTCGTCGAGGGATGAAGGGTTCGAAACCCTGCAAGGCCACCTTTTTATGTGGACGGATATGTAGCAAACGGAAGACCCCCACTGCACCAGCACCATCGATCGCTCGACACCACCATCGTCATCTCTACCACCATCAATTGAAGCTTAAACTGAATAGATTCCTAAGCGGTGGTGGCGGCAGCCTGTGGTGCGAAAGCTGAAAACGGGTTGGGGGTAGAGGGCTAGGGTTTTTATTACATAGTGCCCTAAAGGTACAATGGTAGTGTAGGTGGTGATGGCCGGTGGTAATTTTAGAGATGACGACGGCGATGATGGTAGTGGTGGTGAAGGTGGCGGATGGCCGGTGGTCAGGGTTTTGTCGGAGGTGGGCGAACCGACTCCGAGCTACTTCCCTAGTAGCGGGAAGCGGCTCTATTGCTTCCTGCGTTAGGATAGGTGGGAACATGAATCTCCTCGGGAATAAGATGATTGGCTGAACACCTGGCGCCGCCAGGAAGGTTGCCGAGAGTTCGAGACCATGCGTGTCAGACAGTTTCGTACGGAAGATTCAGCCAGCTAATCTTTTAACAAACTATGACACGTCAGCATAACAATCTTGGGTCGGAGGTGATAGTGGTAGTGGCGGTGATGGTGGTGACCGATGGTGATGGTTTTGTTAGCCATGGTTGTAATTTTGGGTGGCAATGGTGGGTCAACGTGGTAATGGTGGTGGTGTTGGAGGCGGTGGTTTGTGGCGGCAGTGGTGGTGTTGGCAGTGGTGGTGTTGGCAGTTGGGGTTGGTGGTGTTGTGGTGGTGTTGGGGTTGGTGGTGTTGTGGTTGTGTTGGAGGGAATGTATGGTTTTTGTAGTTATATATGTCATTTTTAGAAGGGTTAGGAGTAAAAGACATAATTGCCCCTCATGTGAGGGGCACGTGGGTTCCTTTTAACGAGATGTTAACAGAGTTAAGGGCGGGGAGCAATTTTGAGAAAAAGTAGTGACTTCAGGGAGGGTTTCGGCTATTTTTAAACTATTCGGGCAAAACCGTTTAAATGGTCAAAACACAATGAGCAAAACAGATATTAACTCTATTATATATAAGTAGGTTTTCCTTCCTGTGCATTACGCCGAGAATTCCGCTACGATCCTAAATATCAAAATGCGGACACTAAAACAAGTCGTAAAGACAGTTATTTCAACTAAAACTTAAAGTTTTGAGAAACCCGACTGCGAACCCAGGTCACAAGAACCCCTACACTCTTAAAAAAACTAAAAGAAAGAAAAAAAAAATAACAATCCAAAATTACCATAATATTAAAATAATATTTATATATTGCTAGAGTTCTTTACATTATGACATGAGCATAAAACGTTGTATTATGTTGAAAAGGAAACATATGTGATCAACATATAAAACCAACAACCTTTTTGTAGTTAAAGTTCTTCAATTACATAGAGTATAATATCTATTTATAACTAATTAACTATTTTAGTAATCAGATGTTTAATAACTTTTGTCCGTTTACCGTGGGGTGTTTATTGGATATTTATAATGTTTAATTGTGTTATTTTATATGAATATTAGTGTTGAACATGTGTGCTTTGAGTGTGTTATTATTTGTAGGTGCTAGAAGACAAAAGTACATGTTTGGGAGCTTTATGGAAGTATTGAAACAAGTGAAAGGACCGGATGTGCAATTACATAAAAGATAGAGTCCAATCAAGTCAAATGAGACACCACCGTATCGTACACTGAGCACCGTATCCTGAACAGATTAAAGAGAACAAGTAGCGTATAACTTCACAGCCACGTATCATACGCGGTGGTGGGCATATGATACGTTGGTCACCCCAGCAACCTCCGGAGTTTGGGAGTTTATTTCACCACGGTTTCACGCGAATGAAGCATTAACAACTTCCAATCCACCATTGAAGATCCAAACATACTGATGAGCGGCTAATTCATTCGTAGTCACTTTCAGAAAGATAGTTCTTGTAAGTGAAGCACTAGGTTTAGTTTAAATTGATGTTTTAGGTTATGTTCTTTTGACCAAGGAACCAACTATAAGTTTGTTTAAAGTTAAAAGACTTGTTTATGTTTAAGTATTCGTGTGCTTTCATTCATATTCGATTATCTTGCATCGCGAGCAGTTTGTTATGTATGTAATTTGTTTGCATAAATGATTTGCTAATTGTGTGAACAACTGAGTCGTACAAGGTTGTTTCGTTATTATCACTTTAATCAAATGATTTTTTTGAAAAATCATGTCTATGTGATTTCCAATCAATTTTTATGAACTCAAATGTGAATATTTGAATTTGAATTTTAAAAGTGGTTGCATTTTTCTCATAAGTTTTAAAATCCATAATCAAAATCATTGCTTTCTTAATTGTATTTGTTTATTTCAACTTGCATTTTAAATAAAGACCCAAAAATATTTGTTTTTTCGTATTTTCATTTCGTGTTTCAAGTTCTTAGGTATAAAGCTTTATACTTTTCATCAATTTCCTATGGAAACGATTCTTATTTACCTGTACTAGTTATAAGTAGCTAAGTTTTTAAAATTAACTTGTTTTTTATCCAACCATGACAACACTATCAAAATGACACCGTTGTCGGGGAATACGTGTGCAAAATGTTAAGCTTTAGCTTACTTTAGCACCCTCCTCTTGTTCTTTCTTTTTGCTAGATTTTCTTAAAAGGAATGGGGCGGCTAATGCCCTTTAAATAGAGAAACAATTAGGGCGTCATATTCATTATCTCTATTTTTATCAGCAGACCCTCAAGCGTCTGTCCATCATGTTTTTAAAATGCGTTTGATAAGAAATGTCTCTAGTACTACATAAGGAAGCTTTTATTCTATTCTCAACTAATGTAAGATGTAAAATCCTCACCCACCAGGAGCCCCGTCTCCACCTGACACATCGGTTCAACCCTGACTTTATTACCATTTATTACAACCCAAGTGTCGTACCAAATATTGTTCGATTTGGCAGCTGGCACACCCTCAAGTGCTTGCCTCTCGTGGTTATAACACATGTCTAATAATGAATATATCAGCCCCATATAAGCAATCTTTTGTTTCTCTTTCCAACTGATATGGGATGTACTATCAAAACAACACCCCCACATCCGGTGAACAAAATAAACACCACACGGGGAGTTTTTACCGGCACTTATCGGTTGCTTTAACACCTCATACCACACACACAAGGAAAATATAGGAAAGCAGGACGACACCATCCAAACTAGAAATTTAAAAAAATGAAATAAACTGACGTGACGCTAATGATTCATCCGAGAAAAAATAGAGAAAATGGGATAGCTCTCTCCCCTTATCGAGTATAGTAAGATATTTCTAATATAAATATATTACATAACTTGATTTTTTCCTCAACATATAATATCATTATATTTCTTTCGCTAATGAATAAGCGAGTCAGGATCTTTAGTATAACTAGATCTTTAGTATAACTAGATACGCTTTTCTAATGATTTTATTTAATAAATATTTTCATCTTTAATTAACTAAAATATAAAAATCTTAATAAACATGCATTAACAAATATTTACTAATTTGATGTTACTAACTACTAACATGTCTTAAAAAAAACAAAATACAAGAAATTAAATCAAACCGGCGCGTTTACCATATACTATCAAACTTGAAATAAATGAATTTGTATAATGGATTTATAATTTCTGATATATTCAAACAATAACTAGGAGCATATTAATTATTAAACGCGAATATTCTTTATATCAAATGCTGATACTTACATGTCATTATTATTGTTAATAACATACAGCACAAATAATAGTGTTTATTTTTGGGGTTTCTAAACCTTGCACGGAATAATGATCAACTAAAATTAAAAAGTGTTTGTGGGTTGTAGGTTTGACATGAAGCACGTAACCGCAAAAATCCTTAAACACGTCATGCATATTCGTTTGTAAATGAAGCAAACGAATGAATTTATTTATATTCATCTGTTTAATTTTAACCGAACAAATAAATATATATATAGACGCTTAAATGAAAAAGATTATCTTGTTCATATTTGCTCGTCAAGAAAATTAATGTGTTCGTGTTCATTTATATTTCTTTGTTAATAGTAAAAAACAAACGTAAATGAACAAACAAAATCAAAGAAATAAACATGTGTATTTTCATACTTTAATTTATTATCCAAGGCTTGGTTATGTTAGATATTTTAGTGTAATGGGATTAACTTATGACCAATGTGATCGTAATATCTATCAAACAAGTTAGTAGGTGCGGAGTGCATGCTTGTTTGAGTTTATTATGATCTTCGATATTGAAAACCTTCTTAGGGGCGTAATGGGGGTTCCAAGGGGGCAACGCCCCCTTGGCGGGGGTCCGGGGACAGCGCCCCTGGTAGCAGGGTCCAAGGGGTGGCAGCCCCTGGCTGGGGTCAGCTTGGAATTTTTTTATTTTGGTAAAAATAGTTTCATTAAAAATGCATTTCGAATCGATTTTCCAGAATTTTACATGTGAAATTCGAGTGGAAAAATACGCATTTTAATGGTTATTTAAAATAAAAATATAAATAAAAATAAAAATGATAAAACTGCCAAATGGCAGTTTTTCCCGTTTCTCCCTCAAAATCGAATTGGATCATCAATTTTTGTCACTTCTTTTCTCTCGAATTCTTCTTCTTCTAGTTCACGAAATTCAGACAACACAACATACTAATTCTTGATCTCCTCTGAGTTGTATCCGATTGATTTATTCGGGTGAATCACCGAATAATTTCGATCTGAAAGTGATCTTCACAACTCTCAAATTATCCAAGTTTGATTTCAAGTGTTCTACAAGCTATACATGAAGTAAGAAAATAAACATGACATGTGTTCATGTTCATCTAATGAACAAGCGTTAGAATAAACATGCTAATTATTAAGAGCATTCACAACCCATTCCCAATTCTCATCTATATAATTACACTAAAAATCACTAAGTATCTTTCATTTTCAATTAAATAATATATTTTATACCTTTATCATTACTTTTTCTCATCTACTGCACTCACAACCACTTAAAATATATTAAAATATTATATGGTTTTGAACAGTGTTTCTCAAAATACAGATTAAACAGTAAAATTTTCATATCCTTTACTTACAACCGCTTATAAGCATATCATATAATATAAAGAATACATTCAAATCAATTTAGGGAACGGAGTATGATTTAGTGAATGTTGTGAATGCTCTAATAGTGTGTCTTTATTTAGAGGGCTATTACTAGGTTGAAACACCAAAAAATTAATTCTTTTTTTAATCCCTTTTTACATATTGTTAGAGTATTCACAACCCATTCCTTATTTTTATCCATATAATTACACTAAAAATCACCACTTCTTCTCTCTCTTTTCAATTAAATAATATATTTTTATACTTTTTTCATTACCTTTTCTCTCTCATTCACTCACAACTATTTTCAAAAATATTAAAAAATTTATAAGGGTTGAACAATGAATCCTTAAATTTACAGATAAACAGTAACATTTTCTCTCTTATCCACTCACAACCACTCAAAACCATCCCATATAATTTAAGGACTCACACTCACATAAATTTAAAGCATTGGCTGTGAATGCTCTTACTCAGAAATTATAAGTTTATGTTCATTTGTTTTTAACTTTTAAAATTTAATATATCTTTATAAAACAAGGGTTTTAACTTTCCACAACACTCAAAACCTCACTCATCACAATCTTCACATGCATCAATGGCGACCAAATCCCCTCAAAACCCCAATTCACCTTCTTCATCCCAATTCCTCTTCGTCGAACGCCGTTGCTGTTTCTTCATCCCCTACCAATGGCGCAAAGTCCCTTCACCATCACCAAATCTTAATTCCGAACAAACCCTCTGGTCACGAGGAATCGACGCCTTGAAGAAAATCCGAGAGTGGTCGGAGATCGTCGCCGGTCCACGCTGGAAGACCTTCATCCGCCGCTTCAACCGCCACAAAACCTTCAATCGACAATCCTCCAAGTTTCAGTACGATCCCCTCGCTTATGCGCTCAATTTCGATGAAGGAGCATTGGAGTACGGTGATTCTGAAACGGAGAATGAGTATATGGTGCGGAATTTCTCGTCACGGTATGCGTCGCGAACGGCGATTCCGATTGGTGCGAAAACGTCGGTTGATGGAGGTAACGATGTGATTGGATCGAATTGCGTGTGATTTTTGTGATGGATTATTGTAGGTATGATAGATTTCTAGGGTTTGTTTGATTGAATGAATTCGATGTTTGAATAAGATATTTTGCTTTTCAATTTGTGAATAGAATAAGATAGAGATTCATTATATTTATGTTTGAATTTATGTACGGATTGAATTCCTCCATTGTTGAATCAGTGATATGAACAGACATTATACTGGCTATATCATCTTTATGTGTCTTTTTATATATATATAAAGGGTACTTTGTTTCGTATATCGGTTTCACCTTAAAATAAACTGCAGTTTACGGATGTAGTAAACGTTGTAAACCATAGCTTACCACTTCTAATCAATATAGGGTGTGTTATGCGTCATTATGTGATGAACATAATCATATACGTGTACGGAGGGTTATCTATATGTAATGCAACCGTTTGATAACATGGTTTGGTGAGGTGAATTCGTGTGATATGGTGACAACACTAAAGGAGTATAGCGAGAATAATGTGTCGTCACCTAAACCCATGTTGATACATGTCACATGTATGGGTGATCGAACATGAACTCGAAACTTTTGTGCGTATCGTTAACTACAAAATGTGCTCAAGACGCAAGCCTGGTAGTAATAATGTATTACACAACCAAAAGATAAAGAGTTCAAATTATATATTATAGTGTAGATGTTAGGTGAATTTGTCCTTTAAAATTTATGAATTTTGTGAAAGGAAAAAAATCAACTACTAATAATTTTAGGTTATCATATGCATATGAACTTGTAAATTATTCAATGTATGTTTGTCTTTTTTTCTCAAAGATTAGTATGTTTCCAGTAACAGTTGAAAGTATGATGTGATAGCTCATTTTATATTAAAATATAAAAACAATGGCAATGGAGTATTGTTTTTGGAAAGGTATAAAAGAAAAAACAGCTTTTAGGATATTCCTTTTTTCGTATCCCCACCATCATTTTCAACCAAATAATGATACTTTCCACTTGTTTTTAACAAATATACGACACCTTTGTATTATTCATGGGACAAATATCTAACACGTTCGCTTATCTTTAACAACTATTTAAATCTAACTAACTATTTTTACCACTAGAAGGGTGTGTATAAACATAATATTTTACTAAACCGCAACAACGATTATGGAGAAGAGGTCGTAGATCGCTCTTCTTCTTCCTTCAAAGACGATATCATCGCCGCCACTTCACTCATTGCAGGTGGCGTTGAAGTGTTCATACATTTTAACGCCACCTGCAATAGAACCACCATCCTCTCTTCACTAGCACCTTCAACTAACAAAGCCTTGTCAAAAACCTCGGTGGTCCACTCTTCTTTGACAACCGAGCTAACCCACTTGGCCAAACCGGCCCCATTGTCTTGGACCGGCTTCCCCGTGAGCAACTCGAGTAGAATCACACCAAATGCGTACACATCAACATTGAAGGTGGTGATGGTCTTGTCATTGGTTAGGTCAGGTTCATGGTGGTCTATTGACATTAGCCCATACTCGCTAACACATGGTTCCATGTTGTTGTTGAACAAAATGTTTGTTGATTTTAAGTTTCCGTGGGGAATCAAGTCGGTTTGAAGCTCGTGATGCATGAATGCGAGTGCTGATGCTACACTAGCCGCGAAACTTAGCCTGCTTCCCCAATCGAACGCTTGCCCCTTTTGTGAACCTAAAACAAGAAAACAAACAACGAATTAGCGGTTTAGCTTTTTGAATCACTATATATCATTATAACCCGACCCGTCTTTCATCCACACAAAAGTACTCGTTTTAACCCGTTACCCAACCCTTCTACAAATTGAGTAACTCACCATGAAGAAGCCTAAAGAGACTGCCATTCTGCTGAAACTCATAAACTAGAAGCTTTTCTTGTTTTGAAGAGTAATATGCAACAACTGGTAATACATTTTGATGCTTAATTTCAACTATTTTCTGCAATTTATTCTTAAATTCATCTCTTGAAATCTTCCAATCTTTAATCCTTTTGACCACAAAAGTCCCACCTTTATCTGGTTTGACTTTATATAAACTCCCATGCTTGCCTCTTCCAATCAGTTCAGCTGGAGCTCTAAGCAAATCTTCAAAGTTGAGCCCGTTAGCAGCCGCGCTCGATAACACAACCATCGAAGACGAGATCCCACCACTTTCGACCGACGTTGTCGAGAATTCAGACCTGGCCCGGCTGCTCTTTGACCCGCTTGACTTCCCACTATCTGACCCATTCTTCATGGGTGCATCTGTCTTTATATCTTTATGTCCTTTCTTTATCTTCTTGAACGCTAAAAGCCCGATCAGAGCCACGAATAGGAACCCGAGGATCACATAACCCGCAAAAATAACAAAATCCCGAAACTTTGTGCTTTTCTTGTCCTTTTTAACTGGACATTGTACCTGCAACTGCTTCCCACATAACTGAGGGTTGCCTGCAAAGCTAGTTGCATCAAAACGGCCCGTGTCATCGGGTATCTGACCACTGATACTATTATTGGCTACACTGAACCCGTCAAGTTGGCGGTAATTGAACCTTGGAAGCTGGCCCGTAAACTGATTGTTCTGCGCGAAAAAGGTTAACAGGCCCGTGGTTCTTGAAAAATCGGGCAGTTGGCCCGTGAACCTGTTGTTGGATAGAAACAGTCTTTTCACATTCGGTAAATCGGTTATGGAATCAGGAAGATTACCCGAAAACTTATTCCCACTTAGATACAAGTGAGTAAGTCTTTTGCAGTTTGAAATCTCTTGCTGCAGGTTATCAGTTATGTTATTGAAGTTCACACTTAAAACACTTAGATCACTCACCTTGCAAACTGATGCAAGATCTAGTGTTCCTGATAAATTAAAGTTCTCGAGTACTATCTTTCTTACGCGAATGTTATCTTTATCGCAAGTGATCCCTACCCATTTACTCATACAAGGATCTGATGAAGTGTTCCATCCCCAATTCGGATTGTTTTGCATGCTTCCGGGGACGAGTTTATCCATGAACACAACCAATGCTTCTATGACACTTTGCTCTTCAGTTTTTGCTGGTGAAAACAGTAAAATGAGCATGATGATAACACGTAAAATGGGGTGAATTCGATTCATTTTTGGATAAAGATGTATTCTTTCGGGTCTTGAACTCTTGATTATGTTATATGATTCAAATACTGGAGGCTGAATTTACAAAGATGAGATGTAAGGGATGATTTGAAGTTGACTTGAAAGGAACTTGCAAGTTTAGCCGGCTGGAAAAGGTCAAACTTGCATATAATGGCCGGCTTTTCAACGTATGTGATCGATTATTAGCACATTGTTGCATCTTGAGTATGGTAGTTTTCGCTCGGTCCATGTGGGCTGGGTTAAGTTGATATGTGTCCGGTGATAGCGATATGAGCGGATCAAGAGGGTTCATACGGATAAAAACGGGTTTGGGTTGAAACGGGTCAAAACGGATCAGGTCAGTGTGACCCACAATTACTTCTTTTATCAATTATTAGCACATTGTTACACCTTGAATATAGAAACTTTGGCTAGGTCCATACAGGCTGCCTTAGGTTGGTATATGTTCAGTGATGGCGAGATGACCGTGTCGAGAGGGTTTGGGCAGATCTAAACGGGTTTGGTTGAAACGGGTTATTTTTTTAGGTATGATATGGATTTGGTCAGTGTCACCTACGAACACTTTTTTGTCTGTTTTAAAGTATAATGTGTTGATTACGATTACAGAAACAATGTTATAGAATAGTAATTAAGTAGCAGTCACATACTGGTTGTTTGAATAAGAAGTTTGTAATATTTAATGTTTGATATCGTTTTCTCTTTTCATCAACTTGGGATGGACAACAAAAAGTAAAACAAAACAAAACTCAGTCAAAACTCTTCTTCCCTACAAAGCATTCGTCTCCTGTAACACTCTTCTCATTTGTTGGCAGCAACCACCGTTACTGGCGAATCTAACCTAAAAATTCAGGGGTATTTCAAAAATTTTCGTACGGTACATTCATTCAATAATAAAAAATAAAAAGATAATAATAAATAAAGTTAAACAAATACTTAATAGATTTGTAAAGAGGAGTACACGTGAAGAGGAGCTGAGGAGGTGCAGGCGGCGGTAGCGCTCGACCAGTCGGTGGTCAGGCGAAGGGGTAGGGAGGGTCAGACTGCAGTGGTGTGGTCGATGTTGTCTTCTTGCTGCCTTGTTCCTGGTAGGTTGTTCACAAGTCGAGCGGACCTTTGCTTGTGTTTGGCTCGTTTATACACCAAACCAAACCGATCAGCTCGTTTACAATCGAGGTGAAAATCAAACGCGCATTTTACAATCGAGGTGAGCGATTTTCATTGATCTATTGTTTAGTGTGTCATTCAATTAAAATTTGTAAAGATAGATAGTGATAATTTTGGGCTGTTGGTGAGGTTGAGCCTGTGATCGATAAGACGATGAACGGAGTGTAGAGAATGATAACGGTGAGATTGGGATACAATCAACTTACAGGAGCTCGGGAGATGAAGCGACGTTGAGCTGATTGTTCGAGTCAAAGACTGTCGCTTAGAGTTTTAGGCCTTTACTTTTAGGTTTAGTGTTAAATTTTATTATTATTTTGATTAGTTTAGTATGTAAAGTTATAATGGTATATTTGTACATAGTGAACCAACTCCAATAGAATAATATTAAAAAAAAACTATAAATATAATTGTATATATGTGTGTGTATAGTTATATTTAGAACTAATTAAAACTGAACCCAGTTGATCGGCTCATTTACAACTGCACCGAACATGTTCGAGCGGGCATCGAACGATTTAGACAGTCCTACCTCTTGGTCTTGTTAATTTTAATTGGGAGCGGGCTTGTTAATTTTAATTTAATAATGAGTTGGGCTTTTATTTTAATTGGCCTTTTGAAGTTTAATAAGTTTTGGGTTTTAAGTTTTAATATTTTATTTGATATTGGGTTTTATTTGAGAAGTATCATAATTGTCAACCAAGGGTGTCACAATTAGGGCTGTACAAAAAGTTCGTAGCTCGAAGCTCGCTCGAAGTTCGCTCGAAAAAAGCTCGAATCTAAACGAGCCGGCTCGGCTCGGCTCGAATTCTAAACGAGCCGAACTCGAGCCAGGGTTAGCTCGGTTCGAGCTCGGCTCGTGGCTCGGTTCGTTGGCTCGGCTCGTGGCTCGGTGCATATAATATATGTATATATATATTTATATAGTATAATTATTATTATTACTATTATATTACTACTACTACTATTATTATGATTATTATTTTTATATTAGAATTTTAAAAATGTTTTCTTAAAAATAAAAATGGATTCTTTGTTAAAACATTAAGTATTTTGTTTAAAAATATATATTTTGATAGTAAATTATTTATATTCAAAATAATAATCTTTGTTCCCATAAGTACGGAGTACGGAGTACCCAACAAAATGTAAAAACCCTAATATATATTTTTTGTGTTTTCAAATAAATTAATGTGAAAAATTAAAAAAAAATATTTAAATCGAGCCGGATCGAACGAGCCACGAGCTGGCTCGAGCTTTTCACGAGCTGAACTCGAGCCGGTGTTTTGAGCTCGTTAAAAATTTTCGAGCCGGCTCGGCTCGGCTCGATAAGCTTCGAGCTCGAACCCATCCTGGCTCGACTCGGCTCGACTCGTTTACAACCCTAGTCACAATACATACACGGTGAAAAATATAGAAAAAATTGACCACCGTCCCCTTCTCTTCGCACGTCATCACTAATATTAAGGGTATTCACTTTGCATTATGCTTTATATTTAATGGGTCAAATGAGTAATATAATAACAACTAAAATAAAAGATGCGTTTAATAAGAGATTGTAATTTTTATGATCATGTTTGACATGCTAATTTTTCATATAAGCTGCAGACAAGTATTTTGGCTCATTTAAAAAATTGTTTCAACTCATTACTCAACCCGTTAATTTTGTCAAATTTCAACTTCTTTGATTTGTTGTTCAGATTTCGATGGCAGTTACTTGGATTTATGCTCATTTACTTACAATTGGTGGGACTGGGGCATAAAATCATACAACATCAAAGACCTAAATTGTGTGCTTAATGTATGTGTCAAAACATTTTGGATTGATTGAGCTAAAACACTTTTGATCTAAGACGAAAAGGTGAGGGTCAAAATGAACACTTTTTTAGACTGAAATACTTTTTGTCTATCTTTTACAGATAGTTAATCCATTCAATACGATTACTAATGCTATATTAATATGAAATTAATAATCAAACTAAAAAATAATTTAAGAAATTGTATGATTAAAATTACACTTTGCTCAACACAACCAATTTCCTTTTTGGTAAGGTTTTTAGTTTACCCATCTCAACATTCATGGATAAAACATAACCCGTATGAACTCTTAGGTGCAATTTGTTTTTTTAAGTTAAAATATCTGCAGTCTGCGGATCACATCTGCAGACTTATATAGAAGAGGTGGATCAAACATCTACTGTCTCCAAGAAGAAGACTTTTTGGTTTTTAACTTCTGATTACCTGCAGGAAATGAATCATTATTTTTTTCAGTCTTTCACTACAAAAATCAACACAAGATTTCGAACCCACCACCACCATCGCTTCCAGAATGTTCGAACCCACCACCACTGCCCCCGTCAACAGCGGTCACAACCGCATCAAGCCCAAACAATCACCGCTCACCGTCCTCGCCGACGCCGTGATCGCCAATAGCACTGTCACAACTGCATTAAGATCTGATTCCCTGATTCGACGACTGTGTGATCACCGTCATCACCGATAGCACTGTGAATGATTGGGTTCTTGTGGGGTGGTTTCGTGTCGATTGCTAGTGGATAAGGGTGGATGTGGAGATGATTGAGGAGATTAGGAAGGGAGGTGGAGGTGGAGGTGGAGGTGGAGGTGGAGTTGTGTTTAGGATTTGAGGGGTGAAAAAGAGATAGGAAGATTTGAAAAGTAAGAAAATAATATATGCACCAAGAAGAGGTTTGGAAGACCTTTTTTAATTAAAGGTCTTCCAAAAACAAACACCATACAGAACTAAACATTTGCGCGTGGTTTACGCGTCACAGACAAAAGAGGCCCAGAAGATATTTTCTGAAAAAGAACAAACACCACCTTAGCCTTAGAGCACTCATAGTGGGTTTTTAACTAAAAAATACCATTTTATAAATTTCTCTCTCATTTTTTTAAAACCCTCCCACATCCCATTCCCCATCTTAAAAAATATAAGGATTTACTTTAAATTTTCTTAAATATAAGAACTCTCTTTAATTTTCATTAAAAATACATGGATAAGGTACAGAGATAAATAATGAGATGAAAGTGATTTTTTCAAGTTTATCTTAAAATATAAAGATAAGGAGAGTTTTAACAAACCCACTCTGAGTGATCTTAGCTAAATGGGTTAAAATCGCCACCCAATGTTTTTAGAATCAAACTAGCCGAGCGAATCGAGAACCAACCATATAATCGATCTGCTTGAGTGTATTTTACCGTCTCCATTTGAATTAGCACGCAATCAGTTGGATTGTTTGAATAGCCAACCGGTGAACCATAGAATCAAGTTGGATGGTCAGAGCGGATTTCAAAATATTTTTATTTATTTTATTTTTTATTCAAAATCTTCTTTACTAATCCGTTTACTATTTGAACTTCATGTTTATAGATATAAGTAAGGCTGCAAGTTCTTGGGTCTGTCAACATTAGAGCTGTAAATGAACTAAACATTCAACGAACTGTTCGTGAACCTTTCACCAAGAAGTTCGTGTATGTTGGTTTGTTTGTTAAATAAATGAAACACGAACAAGACAATCTCGTTCGACTAGTTAAATAAACGAATATGAACAAAGGTCTCATTCGTTTAAATATGTTCGTGAACATTTAGTTATATGTTTGTTTATGTTCATTTTTATGTGTGTTCATGTTAGTTTCTTTATATTCATTCATTATTATGTTTAGGTATGCGTTCGTTATCAGTCCATAAATACGTTAAATTCTAAGCAAACATGAACAAGGTTTCGTTTAATTCAGTTCAGTTAGTTTACGGTCTTAGCCACCGCCTTTTTTTATAATCTAGGTAGGTTTAAAGGACCTGCATGCCAACATATACTTAGGGGGCTTTTGGTATGCATGAATTCAATGGAATTGAAATATAAATTCCATAGACTATTATGTTTGGTTGGTAGTAATTCATAGGAATTGAAATTCGAATTCCATTTTTAACATGTTTGGTTGTGAAAAAGAATTGGAATTGGAATTAATTCTCTTAAAAATTAATTCCCTCAAATTCCTTCAAAGAAGGATTTCAAAATCCTTCTAAAGTTTGAAGTATTTCAAATTCCACCAACCCCCGTCTCCGCCACCGACTGTCAACCGACACTACTGACGACCCTTGCTGACTTCGTTGACCGTCATTGACACCTGTGACCGATGCCTGCCGCCGCCACTGCCCGACTGTAAACTGCCACTGTTAACAGGGACGACCGCCGACCTATGACTGCCGCCACCCCCGACCTCCGACCACCGCCACCCCCGGCTGTCGACTCTAGCCTTTTACCGCTGTCGCAGCTGAACACCACCTCCGACGGTCGACAATTGCCGTTAACCATACCCGTCATCTACAAACGCTCGTCTCCACCGACCGCGAATGGACTACTGACCGTCGTTTCCAACCCGCGTTGGTTATAGACGCGCTCAAGGCGACTGTTGGTTCTCGACTTTGGGCATGATCAGTTGCTGACGGCGGTGGGGTACGGCTGGTTTTCGACAACGGCGCAGTTGGTGGTCGCGGTTGATTGTCGGTGGTGACGGCGGCGACGATCAGTGGTACGTAGCGGTGATGATCGGTGGTCATGGAGTGGCGACGGCTTGCAATGAGTGATAAATTCCAAATCCTTTATAAGTGTGTTGTCACGAAAAATACATTTGAAATTTAAATTCCCATTTAGATTCCAATTCCCTTGAAATCTAAATTCTTTTGAAAATATTAAATTACAAATATAATTTCTTCTAATTCCAATTCTAATTTCAATTCCAACAAATTTCACGAAACAAACGCCCACTTATAGTTTTCTTTCATAACTTTCTGGGTTCATATATGGCCCAATACTTCAATGAACTTAAAGCCATCAATAATTATGGGCATGTCCACAATACTGCAAAATGGGTGGATGGCTATGGGCCTTTAACAAGACATCTATCTTTGAAATACCTTGTCTTACTGTTTAGTAAAATGCACTAGTCAGGCTGGTCGGTTCAGTGTTCTTTGGCTCCGAGTGGACCCTGCGGTCTAACCGTTCGAAATGATGAACAAACGTAAATGAATGAACATAAACAAACATATTATTTATTTATCACTGTTCTTTGGTTGGATCAGTGTTATGGTTGCGATGATGGGTGTTTAATACTTATTATTATGGATTGTTAATGTCATATTGTTTATTATTTTTATAATTTTATGATAATTTGTCTTTTATGATTATGATTCAAATTAATTTTTTCATATGACTTGTTTGTTTATTTATATATATTTTCATGATGTGTGTTTTATAAAGTTAAAATGAGTAATTCTTAAGTGGTTATCCTTATATTTTGTTACTAGGTTAGTACCCCGTGTATTACACGGATTGAATAAATAAAATTTAAATAATTATTAATTATAAAATGATATTTTAAAATAATATATGATTGAAATTACATATGTGTAATAACTATAAGTAATAAAACAATGATATTATTTTCTTTAAACTTTTATGTTTAAAATTTTTATTTAATTTTTTTCTAAGTCAAACCTTTTAAAAAAATGTCATTTTCTATAAATTTTCTTATTATATTGTAAATTTATGGTCCAAAAAAATTTATTTTCCAAAAACACTGATTTTAAATATTTTATATTTCTAAAAAAGTTTAATATTTTAAAAATTACTTATGTTATACAAAAGATGGTTTCTTTAGAAATTACATTTATAAAAAGAACTCTTTTTTAAATTATTAAAAAACTATATTAATCTAATAAATAATTACATAATATAATTTGTAGTTAGTATAAATATTTAATATGAGAGAGAAACGAGAAAATTAGGCTTAGAAGGTCTAGATTGTGACAAGTGTCTACTCAAAACATTGTTTTATAAAAATAGATAGATATCTAATAGGACGTGCAAATGTGCTTTTCTTGATGAAATGAAAGAAATGCCGACCTATTATTCTTGGTAATTCAAATTGGTGATTATTAAAAGAGACTGGATGCAGAAAACCACTTATATAGTGCGATTTATTATTTTGTAATTATTCTGACTAAAATACTCCTACCAGAGGAAATTTAAGGGAAAAACTTAACGGTCTTAATTAGGAGTAGTTAAATGGATTTAAATGATAATTTAGTGAAACCTTTGGATGCAAATAGCAAAATTTAAAGTTTTAAATTCAAATGATAATATATATGAAATCTCAGGGATATAAAACACAATTTAACTCTATTATTTAATTGAAAGAGAGAAAAAAATAATGATTTTTAATATATTATAGAGTAAACTTCGCTTTTACTCCCTGTGGTTTGGCCAAAATAACTGTTTTCATTCAAACGTTTCAAAATCTTAATTATACTCCTTGTGGTTTGCAATCCGTTTCATTTAGTTACAACTCACTAACATCGTTAAAAAATTCTGTTAACTATACGGGCATTTTAGACTTTTTGTTAATAGGGGTTGATAGTGTAAAATTTTATACTTTTTCTTATTAACACAAATATCTCACACACTTTCTTCTTTCACCCACTTCTCTCGCCCACAATAAACCCTAGATTAGCCACCAACCACCACCACCACACAACCACCACCACCACCATCGCCGCCACCGCAACCGGCAACCAGTCACCAATGCCACAACAGCAACCACCACGTCACAGGAACCATAACAACGCCACACAACCACCATGACAACACAACCACCAAAACAACGCCACATAACTACCACCAAAACATAGTCACCACCATCACAACACGATATAGCCACCACCACACACTCATCGCCCATGTCTCCCCCTTGAACCACTACTATTTCCCCCTTTGAACCACCATCTCCCCATTGAATCACCACCTCGACATCACCCCTTCCCCATCGCTAACGTTCTTCGCCACTGCCACCTAGAGCATCCCTGACACCACCATTGTCATCTCCATCATCCTCATTGCTCACCATTATCATCTCTCACCACTAACCATCAATTTAAATCCAAGGTAAAACCACCAGAAGCAATACATCAAATGTAAAATCAAGGAAGATGAAAAAGGGAGTTATTGTTTGTTTAGATCTTTGTCAATTTAGGGCTCAATGGTGGTAACGATGGTGATGGTGGTTGATTTAAGGTTTGATAGTAGTGACAATGGTGATAGTGGTTGATTTAGGGTTTAATGGTGGTGAACGACGGTGATGATGGTCGGTTTCACGTGTAGGGTTGGAGGGTTTGAAGGGATGGCCAGCTGGAGATGGAGATGCTCATGGTGGTCGCCGGACGGGAGGTAGCGTGGTGGGCAGTGATGATGAAGATGAGCTTTTTTAGAAAAAGTTATTTAAGCATTTTACAAAACTAGCACCTATATTAGTTTCATAAATTACATAATAAGTCCTTTAATATAAAAAGACCTAAATACCCTTGCATTTAACAGAAACATTTAACGGAGTTAACAGGTAGGAGTTTTTTTAAACAAATTGAAAACCTTAGGGAGTGAAATCCAGATTGTAAAACGTTTGGATGAAAACCGTTAATTGGATCAAATCACAAGAAAAGCGAAGTTTACTCTATATTATAATTATAATTTATAGGGATGAGTATAAGGAATAAGATATGAATGCTTTAAGTAAGTATGTTGAAATTGACATTCAATTTTGAAAGAAGTTAACACCTTTGTAAACTAAACAAAGGTTAATCACTCTATGAGTAATATATGTTTGATTTAAGAATTGGTAGACTTAAAGAGCCAGACTAAGCCAAAGCTTAACTATGACGGTTAGAAAAATCAAATTGGGTTTGGGTTTGGGTTGACTTGAGTTGATCAAGTTTTTTGACATCTTGCCCATTATGTTGTTATATTATTGGTACTTATGTCAATTTTGTGGAATAATTTTGGAAGAAAAGTGCAACTTTTTGCTTAGGGGACATTGTTACATAGTATGCACGAGCATCTTAGAAATGCACTCAATAAATCACCAAAAAGCACCAAATCCAGCATAAAGGTGATAAAGTGGAGCTGCAAATGGAATTTTGAGCTGGGATTCTTAATATTTTACAAAAATCAGTGCTTAAAAGAATTCATTAATTATTTTCTATCATTTTCCTTTTAGAGTCTTTTTTTAATACTTATAACAATAAGTTTGAAGGTTTACTTTTTCTTAATCTCCAATCCTTTCCTATTCGTACTCGAAGCTGTTTAGGATAGAATTTAGGACCTATCCATAAATGATGCTTCTAAAAGTCTCTGTCATTGAACAACACTAGACTCTATACACAATAGTCAACATTAGACATAATGGATAACACAATGAACAACACTACAGTCGATGATTAATAATAGACAAAATGAACTGTTTGACGAGGATGACACAATGACATGAACATGATTACATAATACACTGAAAAACATAAAAAAAATTGCATTTTTCGCATTGTGTTATTTGAAAATTATTATTTTGAAAAACACAATGCATAACATAATAGTCAACATTAGACACAATGGTTAACATAATGACTAACACTAGACTTGATAATTAGCAATAAACACAATGAGTTGCTTGACGAGTATTACACAATGACCTGATCAGGATTACACAATGACCAGGTCTAGATTATACAATGAACTGGAAAAAACGTAAAAAAATACATATTTAGCATTGTGTTATTTGAAAATCATCATTTTGATAAACACAATAGTTAACATTAGACACAATGGGTAACACAGTGACTAGCACTAGACTCAATGATTAACAATAGACATAATGAGCTGTTTGATGAGGATCGCAGAATGACCTGATTAGGATTACACAAAGAACTGAAAAACGTAAAAAGTTTACATTTTTAGCATTGTATTATTTAAAAATCATCATTTTTAGAAAACACAATGCATAACAAAATGGTCAACATTAGCCACTACAGTCTGATGAATATTACACAATGACCTGATATTACAAAATGAGCTGACGATATTACACAATAAGCTGAAATAACGTGAAAAAAAACTTAGTTTTTTATGTATCAAACTATAGCGTTTTAAAGATTAAAAAAGCTTGTTTTTATGTGTAATATTTTTAAAAAAATAATATTATATGTAAAATTCATGAGCGTTTAATAAAAATAAAAACTTGAAAATATGGTTAAGACTAAAATATCATTGGCCTATCATTTAAAGTTCAACTATTTATCATTATGTCATCAGATTTTCTTAGCCATTGGATATAAGATCTAATGTATGATAATACTTCTAAAATTTTTTAGTTTTTTCTCTCTTTTACAATAACTCACCCTTATTTTAAAAAACTCAAAATTTGAATTTATATTTTTATAAAACAACTGGGTGATACACAATAAGAGTATATCGCCGGCGATAAATATTTAAAAAAATTGTCTCGGTGATACCACGTGGGACCTGTATCGATGGCATATCTCCATAATAAAAAATAGGTTTTTTGAAAATGCCACCCAATGTATCGCTGGCAACGGTTATTTAAAAAAAATTAAATGAACATATTGGTAATTTTCGCTTTGAGCATTTAAATTTTATGTACCACCCAATGTTTTCAGAACCGGATCGGACGTCAAACCGGACGCCTTACTGGTTTGGTGGTCGGACTGGTCGGACCAGATTTAAGAACCGGATGACATCATAATTATATATATAGTATATTATATTTATAGTTATATATATAGTTAAATATAAGTAATTTATATATGTATTTTATAGTATATATATAACTTAACTATATTTGTATATCAAACACATTAATTTATGGTTTAACATACTGTTTACCCATTAAAATAAAAAAAAATCAAAATCAAGTTCGAACCGGTCCGGTTTCCCGGTCCGACCACCGGTTCGGGACGAACAGGCCGGTTCAACCGCCACAAACCGAATCATAGCGAACCGGACCGGCTAGGGGCCGGTCCGATCCGGTCGCGAAAACAATGGACTACCATCCCCACCCTTATGGAAGGAATTTATGAAGAGGCTTTAGACAAATAGTCAACATGAACCTGTTGATTTTGACCATGAAATAAAATTATGAGTCAAACTTAAACCCCGTATTTTCAACATGCATTTAATAAGACGATGGACAAATATAAGTATATAACTTCTAAGCAAAATATTGATAGAAAAACATTGATAGTTCATGAATTTAAGTTTCAATTTAAGTAAAATATTCTTAGACATAAAACATGAGGTTTTATATTAATGAGTTTCTTATAGAGGGGTTAGGGCTACATTCATGACAGGAAAATAGATAGATGGGTTCGATTAAAATAACACCTATCATTTGAAGTATGGTCGCAAATTGATGTTCAAAAAAATATAATAATAACTTATGAGCATTCATTTAAGATTGGATGCGGATGCCAAGCTTTTTTTATACATAGTTTTTTAAACGTCTACTCACATAATCATTTAATATGTTTGATGCAGTAGTGAAGCATATTTTCTCTTTCTTTTTTACTGCCTACATGTTGCACTATTATCTTACTTCATCTTATCCATACCAAAAGAAATTCACACCAGCTCATTATAGACGTGAATCAAACTATTAATATTAAAAAAAATCACTGCTTTAACTATAAATTGCTTTATCATTCGATCAAACCCCGCACCCATAAAATACATCTTCTCTAGTCCTTTTTTGATTCTCCTTATCTTATCTCTTTAGTCTTTACCCATGGCCTTGTCCCATCTCCTATAATCCGTACATGGCAAGCCACTACACATTATAGGACATACTCCAAAAGTATAAAAATTTAATTAATTTTATGTAAATTTTTATTTGAGGTGATATTTTCAAAAACTAAAAGTATTAAAGATTATATTTATTAAAATAAAGACATTAAATTTCTTGTTATAAAAGTATTAGTATGACATTATTTTGTAGCATGTTATCCATACCTAAACAACTACTTAATTTTAACAATCACCCCCATCCAATTCATTCTCCTTCGCTCTTTCAAAGTTAGAGGCTGTTTGATTTTAAAGACTCGATCAGAAGGGGTTGACCGAGTAAGAGCCTTCTCCAAAACTGATCCGGTAAGAGGAAAATATGCATGGGTCAGTGGTATCGGACCGGGTCAGACGCGAATCAAACACCCTGACCGGCCAAAATGTCTGACCGGGTCAGTGGGTCAGACATTTTGACCGGGTCAGAAGCAAATCAAACAGCCCCGTAGACCATTTCACCTTCACGTATACTTGTAACATGTGTCTCGCTGGTGTCATTGTCACCTTCATCCCATTTAGATAAGTCATAAGTTTATATTCGTATTGATAATCGGTTACTTTTACATTTATTGTACGTCTCTTTAGTGTAATAAAATCAAATATCCCTTCCTATATCACGAATAGATGATTGTTTTATAGTACTATTTTCTTTTCATGAATTAACCACTTTGTATAATCCCTCATAGATGATTTTTGGGTATTATTAATTCATCAATTAATCTTATTAAAGCGCAATTCTCCTTCAATCATTTAAACCTTAGGGCATGATTGTCAAAAACTTTGCTCTAATATCAATTATGATGATAGTTTTCCTAAAATCTTTAACATTTTAAAAGTGAATCCGACTCATCGGTAATTCTTAAAAGTTAAAACAAAACAGACTACAAATTAGGAGTTCAAACTTTGACAAAAGAAACAAAGTAGGTAATGGATTTCCCTTTTATCTTAACTACTTTTGTCGTCTAAAACAAGATTAGTTCATACATACCGCTTGATATTGAAGTCTAACTAACTTTCTCGTCTAGACTTGTCGGTTTTCCTAACGACTTATTTGTATAAAGCTTGTGCTTTACACACGGTTCTTCAAACGTATGCAGATCGTGTCCAGCATGTGGTCTGCATTTGGTAGTCCATAAATGATGTCAAGAATCGTTATATGGTTATGGGCCTACTAAGAAAAGTTAAAGGGTGAAAGATATAAATCAAGAAAAGATGAGGGACTGGTGTTGTAGATCACTGAAAAAGATGAACGTAAGAATAAATGACGTGTCAATATATGGTGATGGTAGCGTATAATGGAGCCAATATTAATGGACAAATGGCAGGCTTTTTATTCACGACCTCAGAAAATGAACAAATTGCAATTGCTGTTGCATCACGCAATCAGTAGTCCAACCTTACTCTAATGCTTCTGAACACACACACATTTAAAACACATTTTTTTTTGTTTTATAAATTAAAATATAACGAGTTTTATAAAGTAAATTGAAGTAGACTTTTAAAAAGACAAATTAAGTAGTATTTAGGATTAAAAAAGTAGCAACATGCTATTCCGGCTGCAACCGCCTGGATGGTAGAGACTCTTGATTTTTTAGTAGAAGATCATAGTTCAAATCCTAACATATCTTACATTATAAATTTATGTAGTTTGCGAGTAAATATAGTTTGGTGTGTGAGTTATCGTTTAGAAAAAATAGTCATATGTACGAATTAGACATTTAGTTTGACAATGGAGGGACAAAGAGTTATTAAGCAACTATAGGTGCTTTAGGGTCATTTTACCCGTGTGTGTAACATCATCCAACTAGTGTTGACATTGTATAATAATGTGTCTCCTGGATACATGTGGCGTCTCCTGATTGTTTTTCATGCTTATTTGGAATTCAAGGTCTTTTACTCACACAATAGGCATGTTAATGCATAATTATATTTTAAATAGAAAATTATGAGAACCATAAACGTAATGTAAGTAAAGTATTACATTTAAAGCAATGTGCTTGAGTTTTTATACTGTTTATGTGTTTTTATCTAGAATTGATTCTCTATTTAATGCGATATATACACATAGGGAGAAGGTTAATTAACATAACCTGCATTAGTAAATTACTTTATTTCAAGTTACTTTTTTATACTCTCCCATAAATATACAATTAAAGAATTCTTTTATTGTAATATAGTTGTCAAAATAATCCCATATAAATCAACAACAAAATATTCTCTCCTTCTCAATACCAATAGACACAAACAAAAAATAATAATTAGTTAACGAATATTTCAATTAATAAAATACCAAAATATAATCAAGTTTAAACCTAAGTCAAGTTCATATTTAAAAAAAATAAATAAATAAATAATTGATGCCATGTGGTCTTTTCATTTTCAATAGCTGCTGGCTTTCATCTCCCACATATATATATACACACACACAAGAGGTATCGCTAGTATTTTCTCGACAATACACACTAAACTTCTCCGACCACCACCACCACCACCACCACCATCCGTACAACAATATTCCGTCAACAGATTTTAGAAATTAGTTAATCGATATGGGGAACTGTCAAGCTATTGATAATGCAAGTTTAGTAATTCAACACCCAAACGGAAAAAGCGAGAGGTTGTATTCCGCCATCACCGCCGGCGAGGTGATGAAGCTCAACCCCGGTCATTACGTCGCTATTATCCTCACCACCACCACCATGTATCCCTCCGCCACCAGACGGACCAACTCCGGTGGCGGCACCACCGCTGCACAGCCCCGACGTGTTACTCGAATCAAGCTTCTCCGCCACACCGACAGTCTCGTCGTTGGTCATATTTATCGACTTGTTACCACCAAAGGTGTGTTTTATCTTTTTTTGATTTTCAGAATGTTTACCGCTTACTAATTTGTTTGTGAGCAAGTCGAGCTTGACTTGTTTAAGCTCCATGAGCTCGACTTGTTTATTCAAACGAGCTATAATGTTGAGCTCGAGCTTAAAGGCCCACGCGTTGCGGTTGGGGCGTAAAATCATTCTAAGTAATATTAATGTAATATTGTTGCTAGCAACCACCAATACCAGAAAACCTCAGTAAAAAAAGAAATAAAACCGAACGAAAAATATATGTAAAAACGTTAAACTATGCACGTGTGTTACGACGTGTTAATGTGTATGAATGTTAAGGTTGAAAACTATAGGGTTTAAAGCATAAGAGCACTCACATCTCATTCCTTATTTTGATTCTTATAATTACACTACAAATACTACTCCTTCTCTTTTCTTTCAATTAAATAATATATTTTTATATATTTTTTATTATTTTTTCTCTCTCTTCCACTTACAATCATTTTTAAAAATATTAAAAAATTTATAAGAGTTGAACAGTGAATTTTTAAATTTACAAATGAACAGTAACATTTATCTTTCCTCCACTCACAACCACTTAAACCATTCCATATAATTTAAGAACTCTCACTCACATAATTTTAAGAAATAAGTTGTGAATATTTTAAAGTGAAATGGGACAAAGTAAAAGTGAAAAAAAATGTTAATGTTAAATATAAAGGTTAAAAACTACAGGGTTAAAAATGAAAATATAAAAAAAACAAAATAAGATATAATTTAAAAAGCATATGGTACATTAACAAGTAATAATGCAAAACTAATTGATAATTAGTATTATATAAATTACATGAATAGTCTTGCTCATTTATCTATATTACAATTTTATTTTAGCACTAAAACGTTACTCGCGTGCCCCATTCGAGTAATTTTTAATTCTTGGAAACAAAACTGTAATATGATTATCTCACATGGTCCATATGTGTAATTAACTTATTTAACGTACGCTATAATTTTGGGTTATATAGGTATATTAAAGTTAAACTTCAATTTAAACAAGCTAAACCAACAAACAGATGAGCCTAGCAAATCTCTCCTCGGGCTCGGCTCATTTACAATCTGGCTAGGCTTGTTTACAAACCGAGTCGAATAACTCGGTTTGCTGGCATACGAGCCGACTTCGAGCAACCCACGGGCTTATTAAACACTCGTGCTAACTTGTAATGTAATTATTGTATTTTACAGAAGTGATGAAAGGATTAATGGCAAAGAAGAACGGTAAAACAAGTAATAACATTATTAAACCCAAGCATTCTGAAGAACTCACCAGAAAACATGAAACAACAGCAGCTGTAATATCTAATCAGCTGGAAAGAACACATCAACAGGTTCGAATCTACACCAATCCTCTGTTTCTCTCTGTTCATGAAATTTTATGCTAAAATTGCTGATAATTGATCATTCAACTTGGTGTATACACAGATGAGGAGATCGGAGAACAATCGGGGTAGGATCGCGGTGCCGGTGAGCTCGTCGGGGGCTGCAATGAGGCCAAGAGGATGGCACCCATCATTAAACAGCATCTCAGAGGCATCAAACTAGTGTAACAATAATAAAAATCGATCTGTTAATATGACCTTTATGATGATTTTGATTTTCGTATGAATTGTGTAGGATTATCAGAATCAATGATTAAAGTTTGTTGAAAAGGGGAATCTAGTGTTCTTCGTTTGTTGGTTTCAAAAACTGCGATGATGAACGACTGAACGTTACTCCACTTTTGGATGTGAGAGAATTAACGATTACACTATTCTATTTTTATTAAAAATCTTAATATTAAGACAATCACTATTATAGATCAACACCTCGGAGCTATACGACTCGCATAAAATTTCGTGGTGTTGATTTATAATTGGTGAGTGTATATCGGATCCTTTTTTTTATTTTGGGTAAATCATATCTGATGTGAAATTAATTATTTATTTAAAGGGTAAGGATTCAAATGATACGATTAAAATTTTAAAATTACATTTAAAGTTGTAAAATGAGAGTGAACTAACAAACTAGACATGTTTAGTCGTTGACCTTTTTGTGTACAATTAGTATTTTGACAAATGTCTGTATGATCTAATAATAATTATCTAAGATTTGATCGCTGGAGTTAGGATCTAATTTAAAAAGAAAAGAATTGAATCACTCGAATCTTTTTTAAAAACAAGTATTAATGTCTTATAATTAAAAGTTGAAGCTTCAAATCATATAACATGTAAATGGTATATTTATTTTTGAGAAATTTAGGAATTATTGTTTAAAGAAAAAGATATAATTAAATATGAAAGTCCAACAATTATTTGGTATGCGACCTCATGACAACGTTTGAAAATTGGTGCGGATGAACAATCTTTTTGTGGTGTACTGATAAGTCGGCTAGAAAAAGGAGGAGGTGAGTGTCGGTGGCTTCCATATGTTTCGTCGGTTTTTTTGGTTCACTCAAAACGTTCTAAACATTGGTTTTTGGTCTATTAACTCATGACCAAGTTGACTATTCTGAGTGTAATTGATTAGACCAATCGATAACTTATGTAACTTGTAAAAATACATCATAACAAGTAAAGGACATTCATTCAAGGCCATAGATATAAATTTTCTTATATCAACCTTTCATTTTTTTTCAATTTGTTTGATATGTAAAGTCTATGAGATATATATTTTTGTTGGTCACATTGTTGCTGCAAAGTATTTGCAAAAGTGCTTTGGTTTGAACTTCACTCATGCCAAAGGTTTAATTGATGCTAATATAAGAAAGAGAAAAAGACGGATTGTCTTGATATGAAGGTTAGGCCTCAAGACCAAGCTATAAGATGAGAGTAAGGGGCTGTTTGTTTATGGTCTGACCCGGCTGACCGGGCTGACCCGGCTGACCGGCTGACTCGGTCAGCGGGTCAGCCCGTTTGATATGCAAGAAGCTACAGCTGACCGGGTCCAAGGTAGCTGACCCAGACCTGATTTCGGAAAATGCTGACCCATCCGACCGAACCCCCCTACGCGACGACCCCCCTGCGCGACGACCCCCCTGAGCGGCGACCCCCCTGCGCGGCGACCCCAATGCGCGACGACCCCCCCTACGCGATTCCTCCATGCGCGAGCACCGCCGAGCGTCTCCTCTGCGCAATTCCTCCCTGCGCGAGCACCGCCCCACCACGATTCCTTTCCTTCGCGATTCCTCCCCTGCCGGTGGTGGTGGTTGTGGTGGTGGAGGCCGGTGGTGGTCGGGAGGGGATGTAGAGATGGTGATGGTAGGGATTTTGTTTTTTTGATGGTTTTTTGTGTGTTAAAATAATTTATAAAATGAGTTATTATCATTCAGCAGAGCCAGTCAGATACTGAATCAAACACCAAGTTTCAGTCAGATGTAGACTCAGTCAGAACTTCTGACTGGGTCAGCTTCTGACTCAGTCAGATCTTACTGAGTCAGTTTTATCAAACAGCCCCGAAGCATTATATTATCTTACATAGCGTTAATAATATAGTGCAGGTATGGAGAATAAAGATAAATTGTACAACTTATAGTGTAGCAAGTCGTAAAAAATATAAAGGTATAAGCTAATAGATAGTGCTATATTGACGAGTAGAAAGACGTTGTCTCCTTGCTATTGTTATAGCACATTCATCACGTACAATGTCAAAGAAAGTCTATTACAAGTATATTTTGCTTTGATTTTGAATTTGAATTTTAATTTATTGTTTTTTTTTTCGCTAAAAACAAATATGTTATTTCATGTATTGGTAAAAAGCATACCCCCTTTTCAAAACACAGAAATGATGGTGGGTTGTGTCACTTGTGTGTTGAAGCATGCATGCTTGTAAACATATTCAAGTATCAAACATGGAGCAAGCTAAACAAAAGCGAACACTTTGAAGCAAAATCTAGACAAAAAGTAAGAAAATTAACCAAACATCATTAATATGTTTCCTTTAAAATCATTTAACAAACAAAAAGAACAAGAATCATATAGGTGGATGATAGACCTTTGGACGCACTGCTCCCAAATTATATTTGTTGGAGAAAAACAAGAGATGTATCATAAAAGATCGAGTACTTTCTCATGATGGAAACCTTTTTATGAGTTGAAATTTGCCTACCACTGATGTTGAATTATTAGAGTTTGTTTCTTGTGTTGATATGATTTCGTAGGTTCACTTTAATGACGGAAGAGATTCCTAGAGATGGTTAGGAGACCGGGATGGGCTGATAACATCGTGTCCATTTGAGTCTTGTGTAGTAATCTACATAGGAATACTGATGCAGTCGGAAACAGAGAGATAGATAATTGACCTGTTGATTCAACGAGAATACCAGGAACAATTCTTCTAACTATCGTTGATTCACAAAAAATACCGATAATCAGGGTTGATCACTAACACACACAGTGATAGAGAGAAAAAAACAGATTTTTATATAACTTGAATAATCTTTCTCCCATCCCTTACAATCATATAAATAAACAAAACCAAATTCGAATGGGTCACAAAACATAAACGGGCCGAAAACTGGGCCAAAAGCAAAGTCCAACAAGATGTAAAAATAAGACAAAAATTGAAATAACTCCTAAAATAAGCCGTTTTTGGGCCGAAACGATGACCCAAACTGCCTACGGCGGTTTGTCAAAACGTGCTCCTCGGTCCAACGGTCGTTTTGACTGGTCGTGGGCCCAAAACGAAGACTTCTAGCCCAACTTATGGTCATTTTAGTGAAGCCCCTTTGGATAAGCGATCTTGGGCCTCCAAAAAGGCTAAAGCTTGCTCATCCACACTTGAGCACGCATCAAATACACTCCTTTTGTTTTACAATGGAGCAGTTGGGTTCCCTTGAACAGGAACGTCTTTGCATGGAGACTTTAGTGACATCGCATCCAACTGTAAATGCTCTCATCAAGCAAAGCGTTTTGGTCGCTTTTGGGTCATGTCTATTTTGTAACGAAGTGCTGGAATCAGCTTTGCGTCTGGCCGCTACTAGATCTCTATTTGCATCAGTAATCTGGCAGTTGGTCTCGTGTTGGTGTAATATCCTTCCTCCAACCGCATGCACGGGTTGGTAAATGAGATCAAGTCCTTGAGTTTTTTATGGGTGACAAATAGAGCAAAGTTTCATGTTCTAAGGTGGAAGGAGTGGTGTAACTTCAATTTGTAATAATTTGTTTGTAATTCTGGTGATTGATGAGATATAGGTAGTTGGTATTTCTTTGTTGTATCTGGGTTGGATAGTGGCTATTGTCTTGCTAGTACTATCTTTTCTAATGAAATTGATTGTTAAGAAAAGGTTAACTCATAAAGTTTTTTGATCTTTTTCTTAAAATATTTAAAGTGTTAAATAAGATTATAACAAGTTTCTAATACAATAATAATCAAAATTGTTAAAATTATAAATACTTTTAGGAGGCTATACGAGCTTCAAGATTATGAATTGAATACATTTCCAATGAGTTTTGGCTTGTTCCAACTTGTTTCGTTTTAAGTGTCTTTTAAATCTTACCCATTTAATTTGTTAGAGAATGTATAATGTCACATCTCGGCGGAAGCGTGAAATGCTTAGGGTGTGACCTGTTTGCTCAGAACTCATTGATACACAACCATTACCAATTATCACATAAACATGTCAAGTTTTATGATAAAGCATAATAGATTTTATCACATAACATAACATGCTTCATAATATAAGAGTTAGGATTACATTAATTCATAATAGTTAAAATTTGAACTAACATAATCCTATTACATTAAAATCCTAACAGCAACATCTTCAGAGACGATGGAAGTGTGCATCCACCGAAACACTGAGATCATATAAGTTTACTGTCAGGTTTACACAAACTTTCCCCACAACCTCTCCCCAACCATTATAAACATCAAAGGAGAACATTAAGCTGTTAGTCATGGTGAATTCCTGAAAAAGCATACCCAAAACAGTCAACATAAAGTTGGTGAGCTTCACAGGTTTATTAAACATGTAATATTGATGCATTATATACAACCTTACATAGTAATCAGATCATTCGTATCTGTCATAACACATTTCATAAATCAGATAATATAGCATCACAACACTCATCCCATTGGTGCAGGAAATATTTTTCCTAAGTAGCGCTACCAATATTATCTAACGGTTCCACATCCGAATTAATGGTTGTAACATAAATTTCAGAAAATAATGCATCAATTAGTATGCTTTTTCCCCAAAAATTTATAAAAACAAAATGGGCTATGAAACTCACCTTTACTCCAAATGGTAACCTATAAACAAGAAAAATATTTATAGTTTAGAAAATGTATTTTTCTTTAACATTTTTAGTACCTCAGATTGAAGAACTTATTTCATAAGTTAGGTTTTTGTATAAATTCCGAAATTTTCACAGTAGATGTATCTTAATATTAGATAAAATATACTAAAATTTCATATTTAAATTATTTTCAGGCTAATTCTTATCATTTTTACATTATTCAAATAATTCTTTAGAAATACCTTCGGGCCTCTAAAATTAGTCAAATTTTGTCAGAATAATAATTATAATTCTTATAGTTTCTCAAAATTTTCTCATGTTTTAAATCATAGCAGAGTCATTTTTATAATTTTTCCTATTTCTAAAAATATCAGAACATGCTCAAAAATTCTAATTTTTACACAGACTGTTCTATTTCTATTCTTATATTTTCTATAAATTTCCCATAATTTATTTCATATTTTAAGTATTTTTCCCGATTTTTAGTTGACAGAATAGTTAAAAATTCATATTTCAGATATAATTTTGAGTTAGGTCACGAGATTTTTCCAGTGGATTCTATAATTTGTAATAGTTAGTATATAATTTTTCCATACATTTACTAGGGTCGGTTCTTCTGATATAATTTTTCTTTTTATATTCTTAAATATTATATATAAATTAATTTATTTATAGGAATGGTACCAAATTTTGCAGAGTTTTATTTCCTAATATTCTAAATATATTTTTAATGTTTGTTCCCATAATCACAGTTGTTTAATATACAGAACTGATTTAACATATTATAACTAGATTTTAACCCTTTTGTTGATAATTTCTTGCTATAACTTTGATTTTTAAGATTTGTTTTACTTATTTTAGATAAAAAAATCTTTCTTTTTGTTCTGAAAATAAGTTTGATTCTTGTATATGTTTTTATAAGAACTTTGTTTTAACCAAAAGGGTTAATCACATGTGCTTTATTTAACACATGTTTAGTTTTCATAATCTTAATCAAGTAAGGTTTTAGGAGTTAGAACCTTGATTTTGACAGAAGGAGAGTGTGAGAGGAAGGTGAGGATGGCCTAAGTGTTCTTGACAATCTTTCGGGAGATGGTGCTTCCACGAGGCTTGGATGTTGCTGCTTTGTAACCGAGAGAGATGTAGGTTATGATGATAATACGTGATGGCTATGGTGTTATCCGAGAGTGGGGAGGATGGTGATGGTGTGCGGTGTCCGTGAGGTGAAGAGTGGGGATAGAGATTGAGGGGTGACCGAATGAAGGTGGGTTTTCGGTTGTAGCTTGGTGGTTTGGGTTTCCCATCGGCCGAGACCTCCAAATAGTGGAGGTGTAATTATGAGGTCTAGTCTTTAGGATGTGAGGTGGGAGATATAGGCTTAGTGAGTCGGTTCTTAGGGTGCTAGGTGGCGGGTTGGGGTTGAGCTTAGTGGCAAGGTGGGTTTAGGTGTCACACAAAGAGAGGGGTGAGTCATTGATCATTAATGGGTGTTTAAGGTGTAAACCGGGTGTTTAAGGGTGTAAACCGGGTGTTTAAGGGTGTAAACCGGGTGTTCAAAGGTGTTAACCGAGTGTTCAAGGGTGTTAATGAGTTGGTTCTTGATCTTAAATGGTACTTTGGTTTGGGGTTTAGGTGTAAGGGATTTGTTTAGGTTTGTTTTGATGTCAAGTTTCTCTTGATGTTAACTTATGTTTATGATGTTTGGTTGGGTTGTATTTGGTTTGTTTATTATTGCATTGTTGATGTATTGTAGTTTTGTATCAAGAAATCATGTTTAAGAATACATGCATACGTACTTCTTGTATTTGCATGCAAGCATGCAATGAACAACACTTATATTCATGTGATGTGCATATGTTTCTTAGCAAAAGATGGTACATGCACACGTAAAAGGGTGTGTATGCATGCGGCCATGCATACGTATACATATATATATAAGCAAACAACATACTTGTGTAAGCAAAATGAAAGCATGCATACGTATATGTATGTAAAAATATATATATATATATATATGTTAGCCTAGGTGTAGTTTAGAATAATTAAATGAACTAGTGTATAAGATCTCTAAATCTAGGGTTGTCACATATAACCTAAGATCCTCAATCAACTTGTTTAAACCTTACTCATATTTTATAGATGGGCGGATTTGGTTATGATCTACGTTAATCATGTCAAGCGAGTTGAAATTCCGCAAAATATATTCTTAATTAATTAGATAACATTCTGATAATTTGTATCGCTTTGAAACCAGGTTTCATCCGGATCAGTTTGTTCTAACCTCTTTTGACGGAGCGGTTCACAAAACCGATTTCAACCCTCTGGTTTTGGTTCAGCTCCAAACGCTTTCAAGCAATCCGGTTTCGATTTGGGTTAAAAACTTCTCATGTTCCAACTCGGTTTTTTACTTTTTTTCACCTCTAAGTGGGATTCAATCATTCAATATTTCAATCTATAGAAAGGGGAAAAGCTTCCTATGGCCCACTTTGGTGCAACTTATACCTTTTAATTGATCATGTATTCATGTTTGAACGAAACATATAGAAGTTGATTGTCATTTTTTTAGAGAAAAAAATCGTCAAAGGAAAGTTTCTTGTATGGTTCATATCTACAAACGATCAAATCACAAACATCATCGCAAAACTTTAGCCGCCTCAAAATTCCTATTTTTACGCTCCACGCTACAGTTCACTCTCCATTCTTAGCTTACGCGAGTATATTAGAGCATATTTTAATTAGTAATAGTTAAAGATAGTTTACTCAAAATTCCTTAGCCTGCACGAAAAAATCGTAAGACATGACGTTATGGGGTCTCATGACGAATATCTAAAATCAAGCGATGATCCAATCAATTCCGTCATCAAAACACCAACGTTAAGTTTCATAACAACAGTTTATGTCTTCACTCAAAACAACCTATGATTCATCGACACCTTTAATATTATTATTTGACCACCACTTCTTACGTACATTTGTTAACTTCGAAACATCATTTTAAAACCCCATTCGATCGTTCACAAGGCACGTATCATATTGCACATGCATGCTGCAACACACGCGTCACATGCAACACTCGTCATCTCCTACGTTTGCACTTCATCGTGAATCTTTAAAACCTTATAAACCATACTGAAACTAACCTCAAGAACTCATCAAAGATGATGAAAGTTTTTTTGTTCTTTTGTTTCATCGTAGCATCGTCGTTCACCGGAGCGATTTCGTCTTCACATGATAGTATTGCGGATCGTGTAGAAGGGGCGCTTAAAGACGCGGTGGTTAAACTCGAAGAATGGGATCCCGTGGACTCACCAAGAAGGATCGGTGAAGATATTGCACAAAATGCTAGTGTGAAGATCGAACAAGGGGTCGAAGAAGTGAAAGAAACCGTCGAAAAGGTAGTTGAAATGAGCCCAAATGAGCTTGTAACGAGGTCGGAAAATGCGATAGGTTATGTGTTGTTGTTCGTGGGTTCATCGATGGGATCAGTGATCAGTTGGTGCTACTTGATAGGGTTTACGACTGCTTATGGGATGGCGATGTGGGTTACGTTCTTTTCGGGGTGTGTTTTGGGCAAATGTTTACCTAAACGACAGTATGAGTTGGTGTTAAGCAAGATGAATATGGTGTATTTTAGGGCAATGGCTTATTGTGTTGGTGTAGCTCTTGTTGGGTTTCTTGTGAGTCAAGGAACAAGAGGGGTGTTATCTAACAAAATGGAGATGTTTCAAGTGTTCAATCTTGTTGCTGCATTTGGTATGATTTTGACCAATCTTATCTTTTTGGAGCCTCGAGCGACAAAGGTAAAAACACATGTTATTCGATGGTCAAATTGCAAAGTTAATGGTACGTTAATAAGTGACTTGATGTCAAAATAAGTCTATATATCAAAGCATGTCACATCATCATATGAAGAGACATGAGTCGAGTCACTTTTGTGTCAGATGACGGTATTATGATTTGATTGAGCCTCATATGACACGTATGCCTATTTTCGCCCTATTACGGTGTCCATATGACGTATACGGCATGTATGACACATTAGCGTTGTCACATCAATGGTGTTTAAATATTGTGTTATGGTGTTTGTTCATCATTTATCTAAATAAGTAATCGATTTGAGACAAACATAATTTGGGTAAAATCAATTTGAGACAAACATAAACACATAAATCTTAATTTGATGTTTTTAATAGTAATTTGTTCTTTCTCAATCTAAAAGTTTGGTAATTCTAACATTGACGTCTGTGTACAGTTTATCGACCAAAGAATGAAGGAAACTAGTACAACAAAGAGTGTTGCAACAAAGAAGCTAAAGAAGATAAACACGTACTCATTGACACTGAATGTGTCAACAATTATGGTACTAACTTGGCATCTAGCATACATCGGTCAGTTACTTCAAGCTTGACACTAGCTTTGCGCCCGCTTGCGACAAGTCCTTGTTGGTCTTTGGTCGTTTTGAACTTCATCATATATTTGAGGAAAGAACAAGATATTCTAGTCATCAACTTTGTTTGTTTTCATGTTTTCGAGCATGTCAAGGCTCCGAAATGGTGTCAGCTTGATGAGTCTAATGGTTTTTGTTCTTGCATTGTGTTAAGTTTCTTTTTTGTATGTGGTGTCTTAATCGCCCACTATTACACATGCGGAAATTAAGGTTTTTAATTGAAGTAGAACAATCATTAATATGTTTCTGAATTTGTTTATAAGTAGCTTTAACACCTTATAAACACATAGAATGAAAACTAATTTGCACTAATCTAGGTAAAAGAACTGATGCTAACAAACGAATTCCTTTTTATGATAGACATTTTTAGCCTTGTATTATGGTTTCAGGGTATTTTCTAAACACCTAAAAACCAAACACTTTTCAAAACATACAAACAAGCCATATTCAAGACAAAAATCCCTACTTACAGAAAATATCGAAAATATCGATAACAAACAACATACGTGAAGTTGGAGTAAAAGTTCAAAAGTCGAAAGTATTTGTATTCGAATTCTTTAACATGCTCAACAGTCGAGAAGGGCGAAAAAATCATAATTGTTTGAGGTCAATCTCTTTGCTAAGAACTCAAAAAGTTGAGTAACCGTAGAAATATAAAACATCAAAATTTATTGTTTTCAAATGGAATACTCAATGGAATTGTTATTACTGTTGTGTTTTTACAAAGACCAAAGGGTCTACAATTTATACAAGAGTATAAGGTTGTAATCAAGGAAATACATTAACTTCTCTTGGCTGGAATATTGCTGGTAACGGTCCTCTTGGTGCAAGCTGTCAAAGGAAAAGAAAAAGAAAATGATGTGCACTGATCCTTTGATTTTTATAATTTTTGTTCTTTCTTTTTCTTGCTTCTAACACTCCCCCTCAAGTTGAGTAGTAGGATCTCCGATGCTCAACTTGTCAAGACAGTAGTTTAGAATTCTCCCGTTGACAGCTTTCGTTAATATGTCTGCTAGTTGATCTTCAGAACGAACAAATGGTAGCTCTATTATTCCTGCTTCAAGTTTTTCTTTGATAAAGTGTCTATCAACTTCTACATGCTTAGTTCGATCGTGTTGAACAGGGTTCTCGGAAATTTGTATCGCTGCCTTGTTGTCACATATGATTCGACTAACTTCTTTTTGAGGGAAACCGATTTCTGTTAAAAGTTTACGTATCCATAGAAGCTCTGCTAGACCTCGTGCAATTCCTCTGAATTCTGCTTCAGCGCTAGATAATGCTACTACTTTTTGTTTTTTGCTTCTCCAAGTGACAAGGTTTCCACCGACGAGAGTGAAATATCCTGATGTTGATCTTCGATCTCCTTTGTCTCCTGCCCAATCTACATCTGTATATACATGAATGTTTAGATGCTTATTTTGTTTAAAGAGAACTCCATGTCCTGCTGTTCCTTTGAGATATCGTAAAATTCTTAATATTGCTTCCATGTGATCTTTTTGAGGTTGATGCATAAATTGACTGACCACACCAACTGCATATGCAATATCAGGTCGAGTGTGAGAGAGATATATCAGCTTCCCTACCAAGCGTTGGTATCTTTCTTTATCTGCTAACTCCGCCCCTTCTATCATACATAGTTTATGATTTGCAATCATTGGTGTGTCCACTGGTTTGCAATCGATCATCCCTGTTTCTGCTAGGAGGTCAAGTACATACTTCTTCTGGCATATGAAGATTCCTTTTCTAGACCTTAGAACCTCAATTCCAAGGAAGTACTTAAGCCTTCCCAAATCCTTCATTTCGAATTCTTTGAATAGATCCGCCTTTAATTTCTTCATTTCCTCCTCGTCATTTCCTGTAACAATCATGTCATCAACATATATAATTAAACAAGTTATAAGTTTACCTCTCCTTTTAAGGAATAGAGTATGATCAGAGTTGCTTTGTTGGAATCCATATCTCCTCATAGCAAGGGTGAATCTACCGAACCATGCTCGAGGAGATTGCTTGAGCCCGTAGAGGGATTTGTTTAGTCGACATACTTCTTTTGTGTTGAAGTTTCCTGCAAATCCAGGTGGAGCATCCATGTACACTTCTTCCTTTAATTCCCCATGTAGGAAAGCATTCTTAACATCAAATTGGTGAAGAGGCCATCCCTCATTTGCAGCAACAGAGAAAAGGACCCTGATTGTGTCCATCTTCGCTACCGGGGAGAACGTCTCTGAGTAATCGATTCCATATGTCTGAGTATACCCTTTTGCAACTAGACGTGCTTTATATCTCTTAATGGTACCATCTGGTTTATGTTTAATTGTGAAGACCCATCGACACCCCACTGGTTTCTTTCCTGATGGAAGAACGCATTTTGATGTTTACGATAGTAATTTGATGTTTTCGATAGTAATTTGTTCTTTCTCAATATAAAAGTTTAGTAATTCTAACATTGACGTCTGTGTACAGTTTATCGACCAAAGAATGAAGGAAACTAGTACAACAAAGAGTATTGCAACAAAGAAGATAAACACGTACTCATCGACACTGAATGTGTCAACAATTATGGTACTCACTTGGCATCTAGCATACATCGGTCAGTTACTTCAAGCTTGACACTAGCTTTGCGCCCACTTGTGACAAGTCATTGTTGGATCTTTGGTTGTTTTGAACTTCATCATATGTTTGAGGAAAGAACAAGATATTTTGGTCGTCAACTTTGTTTGTTTTCTTGTTTCGAGCATGTCAAGGTTCCGAAATGGTGTTATCTTGATGAGTCTAATGGTCTTTGATTGAAGTAGAACAATCAATAATATGTTTCTGAATTTGTTTATAAGTAACTTAAACACCCTATAAACACATAGAATGAAAACTAAGTTTGCACTCATCTAGGTAAAGAACTAGTGCTAACAGATGAATTCCTTTTTGTGATAGACATTTTTAGCCTTGTATAATGGTTTCAGGGTATTTAGAGAACACCTAAAAACCAAACACTTTTCAAAACATACAAACAAGCCATATTCAAGACAAAAATACCTACTTACAAAAATATCGATAACAAACAACATACATGAAGTTAGGGTAAAAGTTCAAAAGTCGAAAGTATTTGAATTTGAATTCTTAAACATGCTCAACACTCGAGAAGGGTGAAAGAATCATAATTGTTTGAGGATAAATTTTTATAGAAGTTTGGATAAGAGCCATACTCTCTTCATTCTAATAAAATTCTTAAGGTTTTGATATAAATTGCCAATGTTTTTAAACAAGAAACAACATAAACATCAATTATTTCATTTTCTTTCTTTTTTTTTTGCATAAAAGAATGAATAAAATATGTATCACCATTGGGAAAAAGAGGTCTTGTTTTGTTATGTTATATGCTAGTATTAAGCCTCCTAGCGTTGCAACGGGAGGCGTAAAACCATACAAGTAACACTAATGACACACCACTGCCAGCGACCACCAACACTGAAAAAACCAATAAAAAAATAAATCGAATGAAAAGTAGACATAATGGCAACACACTTACGCAAGCGGGACATAAAACATATAAAACAATAAGTAAACCGATCTAGTACCAACGCGTTATGACGTGGCCGTTAAAGTGGAAAAAATAAGCGAAAAAACGTTGAACCACACACACACGTTGCGGCGTGTTAACTCGTAAAATTTAGACCGAAACGTATAACCGAAAATTTGTATAATACAAAAAATATAGGGGGCAAAGTTGAAAGTAAAAAAAATATTAAGGTTAACTTGTAAAAGATATCAAACTATTGTGTTAAAATAAAAAGGTTAAAGATTAAAAAAAAAGTTAGTACAATTCATAAAGCAAATAATACAACTTACAATGCATACAAACTTGATAATTGGTATATATTTTTTTACGATATATATATATACATTGGGTGGTGGGTTTCTCCTGGAACGATGGGTGTGTCAGGTCACTAGCGATGTCTGTGTTCGCGGGTTTGGGTGACATTTCGCCAATGGGTTTATCTATTTAATCGGGTTTAAAGTATTTTTTGGCCGTTAAAAAAAAGTAAATCATATCCAAAAATATATACATTATAGTTTATCTTTTGCAAAATCTGCTTTATTTTCAGGTTTATTTTGGTATATATTTTTTCGTTTAGCTAGTTTATCTTTTTCAAAACAATTATAAAAGGAGGTGATATGAGACGGTGAGAGTTTAGTTTTATGATTTAATTAGACTTGTAAACCTTAAAGTTTTAGAACCTTATGGTTCTAAGCTTTTGACTAATAATCATATGCGTAACATAATCGAAATTAGTCGGATCTCTAACGCTGGCGGGTGGTAAATCTGTTGATTGACAATGGTTTGAAATTATTTTCTAACTTTTAGGAGTTGCTCATCCTCACCCCTTGATTATAAAACTTTACTCAAATCAGCCCACAACTTCATATTATATGTCCAAATCAGCCTATAATTAAGCATTTGGGTCTAGTTTGCAAAGTCTACTTCAAGCTAGATATTAGCTTTGCGTCGGCGATCTGCTCCATAGTCGATGAATATGTGGCCGGTTTTGACCCGCTTGAGGAAAAAGCTAGAACTTATCGACATCAACATTCCTCCTTAAAGCTAAACTTCTGTTCCAACTACATGTTTAGCTTAGAAACAAAATAAATCATTGGTTTCATAAATTGATTCATCACTATGAAGTAAGAAAAATAACTGTTAAAGCTCAGCCCACAAAATGTGATCCATATAAGAGCATAATTATTTAGAATCGATTTATTTTTGGTTGGGCCCTGCCCTAAAAGTGAATGGTATAGGCCCAATTTTAATGATAGCCCAAATGTTTTTAAAACTAAAACTAATCGATTATTTATAGTGGAAGCAGCTTGCAGAACACTAACACCCACACCATGAAAGCAAATGGTGCAAAGGGACTAGCTGCAATTTTTATATCATGATTAAAACCCCTAGTAATGGTGATGAAAGAAAAAAATCAAGGCGGTAGAAACCGGAGGTAGCTAATATCACGGATACTGACATTCCTATTGATTGAAAGACTCAATGCTCCACAATTAGTGGAGGAAGGATTATATAGATTATAATAATACAATTACAACCTAGAAGAATTAGAGAATGACAAATAAGGACAAGAAACATGTTATAGATATGACACATTTACATCCCCCCTCAAGCGAGAGGGTGGCGGACCAAGACGGAGCATGGATCGAAATTCTTCAAATTGAGGGCGAGGCAAGCTCTTGGTAAATATGTCCGCCACTTGAAGCTTGGTTGGAATAAATTTGGTGTGTAACTTTCCCGAAATAACTAGCTCACGAATGAAATGATAGTCCAATTCTATGTGCTTAACCCGTTTATGAGATATAGGATTTTGAGTCAAGAAAAGTGCACTTTGATTATCACACAAAAGGGTTGGCCGATCCAAAGGCAGAGCGTGAAGTTCTTGCTAAAGATGTGTCAACCATATTAACTTAGCAGCGGTATTAGCCATTGCACGATACTCGGACACACAACTTGAACGGGCCACCGTGGGCTGTTTCTTTGCACTCCAAGACACAAGATTTCCACCCAGAAATATTGAGTATCCATAGGTAGAGCGGCGTGTTTCAAGGCACCGCACCCAATCGGCATCGGAGTAACCAAGTAACGATGTCTTTTCCCGCTTGCTAAAAGTGAGCCCAAAGTTGTAGGTACCCTTTGTCACACCCCGACCGACGGCGGAATCATCGGGGCGGAGGAATGGGAGACGATTGCTCATAGCACATAAAAACTAATTAAGTTGAAATAATATTAATATCATTAATAATTGAACATTACAAGACGAATAAGTAATTACAAAACAATCAAGATACAACCAATAACATAAGACTTTCAATTTAATCTAGGTCCAAGTCCTATATGAGCACAAGAAGATCTTCAAGTAGGAAACCTGAAACATGTAAAAAAAATAAAGGGGTCAACTATAAAGTTGGTGAGTTCCCATGGTTTAAACACACACATATATGTATATATGTAAAAAAAGGTTACAAGTAGCAATTCACGTCAATGGTTATGAGTTAGCAAGTTTATAGAACACATACAGTTACAACCAAACCTCGACTTGATTACAAGTTTATAAGATTTGCTAACTGTACTTGGTTCCCATGATGAACAAGCATACGTCATCAGGAGCCGGCAATACATCGACTTTAGCACCAAATAGGTTTGTCAGGCCCAAGGATCTAAGACGTCGCCAGGCTAGAAATAGTTAATGATTGTAAACAAAATATGTATCTCATATAAGACTTACAATAACACAAATAACCATGACAAAAAGGTAAAGATGAATTGCATGTGCATTTACAAGTATCAAGATGTTTACAAGTGTAAGTTTATAAGGTTAACATGTTTCACCCCAAAAGGTGTGAAATAAAGTAAAAAGGAGCATGGAGAACTCACATGATATATATAAGATGATGATAAGAATTTAGACGATGTTCCAACGATTTCTTTTACAAGTTGCCTAAACGTATAGATTCCAAGATTAAGTTGGATAATAAGATTAACAATGAAACGTGAACTAGGGTTTCAATTGGAATTTGGGGGTTTAAATAATTAAGAAAAATAATGAATGGTTTTTGGTTTAATAAGGATAATATAAATCAATTAAGTTTAAGAATAATTAAAAATGATTTAATAATTTAATTTATTGATTTAAAAGAAATTAAATATAATGTGTGAAAAGAAATAATTAATTTAATAATTAATTATTTAAAACTTGATAAAGGTGATTAATTGAATACTTATTTAATGACTTTAAAATTATTTAAAATCATTTTATAGAGTTTTGAACTTTTTAAATGATTTATTATAAAGATCTTATAATACAAAACTTTAAGAATAAAGTATAATATGTTATTTTATAAGTTAATTAAAAGTTTAAGAAGTAGATTTATTAACTATTTATGATATAATATAGTTAATTAAAACATTGAATAATTTATTATTTAAATAATCATTGAATAAGTAATTATTTAAATAATCATTGAACTATCACATAAATGACTAAATAATATTTTTATAACTTTTTATTCTTAAAGAAAAATAATTAAATCTAAGAGTTATAAGTGTTAAAACCTTTAAAAATTAACTTGATATTTTCTGAAATAATTTAGTTAACAAAATAATTTTTATTGTGATTTAACAATATAATACAAATTTTATGAATTATAAAAATGTTAAGAAGACTAATAAAAACAGAATATGATGGAGGCCCGGTTCGAACCCGGGACCTCTTAACCATAACCCGTGCCAGTTACCAGTTGGGCTACAACCCAATCTGATTAAAAGTTTGGCCTACTTGATTAAAAAATCATCAATTATCAAATCCCCTAAATTACCAAGAACCCTAGAACGATTTGATTCCAATTGAACATCAAAATGACTATGATAATGAAATTGATGTTAGGGCCTTTAATGTTCATAAGATTTCGAGTGTTTACATGATTTTAATTACCTAGAAAGATGCCCAAATCAATTAAAACAGAAAGAAAACCATCGCGATCGTGGTACAATCGAATTGAATTGATTCGGGATGATATGATCCAATTCAAAGGTTGAGAAGCTTCGTTTGTTGATGATTAAGATAAACCCCCTATCAATTGCAATTAATATCGCTTAGAAAATGGATCACGATTAAGTTGCAGGTTGTGGGTTCAGAGAGAATCAGGTATGAAATCTGTGTGGGTTTCAGGTTGAATTGGGAACGTAGATAGATTAAGAATAGTTAAAAGATTGCCCATGCTTGATTAGTTGAGTTATTATTGCGTCTTCAATGTTGAACGGCTCAACCGATTTGAACCATCGGTTACACGATGGTTCGAGTAGTAACCGGTGTTTTAAATGAAATTAAATCATGCACTCACGTTCGAAACATGCATACGAAAGAGTTTGGACGGTTTGGGATCGATTCCGAAAGTTTTTGATGGGTTTTGGACCTTGCCGGCGCCGCGCCGGAGCTTTGCCGGCCGGCGGCCGGAAGATCGGGGAGAGAGAAAGTGGGTGGGGGTTGGGTTTTAGTTAATTACACATTTGGTCCCTGTGGTTTAGAGGTTGTTAATTTATATTAGAAACTTTTAATTCAAGTTTTAAAAATGACATAACATCCCCTTGACTTATTAAAACTCTCATTTACCAATTTAATAACAAATCTTATGATTATTTTATAATACTTTATACTATTTATACAATTTATAAAAATGAATCTCTTAAACAACATCTTGTAAATTAATTAGATGTTCTAATTATTATTAACATTTGAACTTTATAAAATAATAAATTTTATGAATTATAATCATTATTATAAATTGATTAAACGATAAACTACATGAAAACTTATTAGCCCAATTCATAATATTGATTATATAGAACATTGTGGCGTTTGATCATCGAAATAAATAACATACTTTAATAATGAATATTACCATTTTATGAAAGTTTTAAAATGACTTCGGGTTTATAATTTGAAATTGGGCGGACGTTACACCCTTTATGTATCGTATGATTCTTTTTACTTGTTGAAAGTGATCAATGGTAGGAGCACTTAAAAACTAGCTGACTTGATTGACAGCATAAGATATATCAGGTCTTGTAATTGTCAGGTATTGCAACGCCCCCACTAGTGAGCGATAATGAGTGGGATCTGAATATGGCTCACCATCTTTGGTCAAGGATATATGTGGAGAAAGGGGTGTAGACACAGGCTTAGCATCAGTCAAGTTTGCACGTTCAAGTATTTCTCGTGCATATTTAGATTGATTTAGAAACAACCCGTCTTTAGAGTACATAGCCTCAAGCCCAAGAAAATAATTAAGGTGTCCCAAGTCTTTGATAGCAAATTCACTGTGAAGTTTTTGGGCGAAAGCTTGAAGGACCTTGTCTTGATTCCCTGTTAAAATTAAATCATCTACGTATACCAATAAATACATTACACAAGAACCCATTTTAAACACAGATAAAGATGGATCAGTCCGACTGCCGCTAAAGCCATTTGAAAGAAGAAAGGTGCTCAAACGATGAAACCAGGCCCGAGGAGCTTGTTTTAGTCCATAGAGGGCTTTACGTAACTTACATACATGATTCGGAAATTGTGGGTTAAGAAAACCTGGTGGTTGTTCCATATACACACATTCATCAAGATGTCCATGTAAGAAGGCATTGTTGACATCAAGTTGGTGCAGCTTCCAATCATTCATGACCGCAAGAGAAAGAATTACACGCACAGTCGACGCCTTGATCACGGGACTAAACGTGTGGGAGTAGTCAATACCCGGAGTTTGGCTAAAACCTTGTGCCACAAGCCGAGCTTTGTAGCGGTCAATGGACCCATCCGAATGAAACTTGGTGCGAAAACGCCATTTTGGACCAACAACATGCCGATTCGGTGGTCGGGGAACAAGAGACCACGTGTTGTTTTTATGAAGTGTATCAAGTTCACGGTGCATTGCATCGACCCACTTGGGGTCCTTGGCAGCAGACTTGAAAGTTTTGGGGTCGGTGGAAGAAAACAACGCCGAGTGGAGAGCACTGTGCGCAATATGAGAGAGATCAGCCACATGTCGGGGTTTAAATATACCAGCTTTTGACCGAGTAACCATTGGATGCAATGAGGCAGAAGGGGGCGGAGGAGGGTTGGGTAACACGGCTGCGATAACGGGTGTAGACGAGGGTGGTTCGACAGTTGAGAAACGATGGTCAGAACCAGGTGACGACTCCATAGCTGAGGGAGTGGGAACGGATGAGGTTGGTGTATCGGTATTAGTGGGTGCAGGTGTAGCAGAAGGAGGGGATGGGAAATCAAGATTTGTGGGTTGTGAGGGGGTGCATGGATAAGGGGTATCCATGCAGAGAGTGCATGGAATAGAGGTGGTTTCATTAGAAGAAGTCAGAATAGGAGGGGTAGTGGGTGTGGAGGATGGTAATGGTGGAACATCTACATCTAAGAAGGTGACCAATTGTAAGTCATGAGGGTCGGTAATATGTGAGGTATGTCCATATGGAAAAGCACGTTCATCAAATCGAGCATGACGGGATATATATACACGAGAAGTATCCGGGTCGAGGCATCGAAAACCTTTGTATTTTGGGTTGTACCCGATGAAAATGCAAGGAAGACTTCTTGGGGAGAGCTTGTGGGTGGCATAGTTACGTAAGTAGGGGAAGACACGACAACCAAAAGTTCTAAACGTGTTGTAATTTGGAACACGGAGGTAGAGGAGCTCAAATGGTGACTTACCATTTAACACGGGAGTTGGTAAGCGGTTAATAATGTAAACCGCGGATGTAAACGCATCAACCCAAAATGATGAGGGTAATCGAGCATTAAATAACATAGCCAACCCCATTTCAACAATATGCCGGTGTTTTCGTTCCTCAAGCATTTTGTTGGGGAGTGTAAGGACAAGATAGACGATGAAATGTCCCATTCGACTCAAACAGAGATTGAACCCTTTTATTTACGAATTCTGTCCCCCCGTCACTTTGAAAAACTTTTATTTTTCGGGAGAATTGCGTTTGAACAAAATTGACAAAGATCGTTAAAGCATTATAAACGTCCGATTTATGTTGTAGGGGATATAGCCAAGAGAATCGAGAATAGTCATCAATAAAAACCACATAATATTTGTGAGAGTCATATGACTCAACCAGTGAGGGTCCCCAAACATCACAATGAACAAGGTCAAGTGGGTTAGTTGCACGTTTAGTGTTAATATCAAATAGCAATTTGTGGCTTTTGGCCATTTCACAAGAGGAACACACACCCGGTTTGGGCAATAACGCATTAATAGATAACAGTCCCAATTTTTGTAACTTAACAATAGTATCAAAAGTAGCATGTCCCAAACGAGAATGCTAAATTTCAAAAGAAGCATGAGGGCTTTTATGAGATGTAAGTAATGCATGATGACTTGGGTGCAAAACATATAACCCATTTTCAACTCTTCCTTTGGCTAGAACTTGATTGGTGATCCGATCCTGAACAAAAAAATATGGATGAGAAAAAAGAACATCTACATTATTATCTTTGCTAAGTTTGCTTATGGACAAGAGGTTCTTGGTGAGGTGAGGTACAACCAAAACGTCTTTGAGAAACAAATTATTAGGAAGAGAGCAAGAACCTTGGTGAGTGACGGGAAGAGATTGTCCATTCCCAAAAGTCACATAATCATTACCTGGGAGTGGAGATGGATTGGACACGGTTTCAGCAGATGTGGCCATGTGGTCGGAAGCTCCCGAGTCAACATACCAATCTGGTCCAGAAGTAGAAACGTGACACTGGGCAACAAAGGCTTTTGCTAAGTCATCATCAGTCGGGCATGACTGAGAAGCATAGGTAGACAGTTTTGGACACGCGTTAGCATAGTGACCATTTGCGCGACAAAGTTGACAGTGAGGTGGTCGTCTACCACGGCCACGACCCAACGCAGATCCATGATGGCGAGGGTTTCGGCCTCCACGACCCCGACCCGAAGGGGCATGCGCTGCAGCAGTGAAAGCAACAGTGGGGGAGGAGGACCGATGAAGGGCCTGGAGGAACAATTCATGGCTTTCAGCCCGGGCAAGCAAGTCCGCAAAGATAGGTGTAGGGCGAGTGGAGCGGATGGCGGTGGAAAACGTTTCAAACATTGGACCAAGACCACACAAGAACCAGTGCAGTTGATCATTGACATCAACAGGATGGCCAATGGCTGAAAGTTGATCGCATAAGATCTTGAATGCACGACCATAGTCCGCAACGGACTTGGATCCTTTGTGTATGAGACGAAGTTGGTCTCGAAGAGTATGAACCCGCTCAATGGAGGAGTTGCCATAGGCAGCCTCAAGAGCGGTCCATATTTGCCGAGCCGTTGATAAACCGACAATCAGGGAGACGGCTTCTTCAGAGAGGGAAGCATGCAAAATAATAACGGTCTTTTGATCAGCAGCCACCCAAGCAATGTAAGCCGGGTTATCCACTGCTTTTTCGATTTGTAGAATTGTGGGGGCAGGAGCGGAGGAAGAGCCATCTACATGGCCAATGAGATTTTGATAGGCAAGGATCGGGATAATTTGATTCTTCCATAAAAGGTTGTTGGATGACGCAAGTTTGAGAGAGGAGAAGGAAAGGCTTAGGGAATGGGAAGGATGGGAAGAAGAAGTGAAGAAGTTGTTCAGGGGAGGTGAAGAGAGAAAGGCTCTAGATACCATATTGATTGAAAGACTCAATGCTCCATAATTAGTGAAGGAAGGATTATATAGATTATAATAATACAATTACAACCTAGAAGAATTAGAGAATGACAAATAAGGACAAGAAACAACATGTTATAGATATGACACATTTACAATTCCTACCGTTGAAACTAAGGCGGAGGACACAAAAGTATTGATGATTAGGAAGGTGTAGAGAGTTTGAGAAAATGAACAAGCAGCTATAAAAGGGCAACCGGCTATTTGTAAGGGTCTTTGCTATTCAAACGACGAGAGAGAGACTTAAAAAAAAGGTGGGGGTGGGGGGCTACTTGCGTGAGTCTTTTTGGTTTTTACGAGCTCCTACCTTTTTGAAGCCTAAAGCAAACTCTGAAAATAAGATCCTTTTAATTTCATGAATTTTATTGATGAAATCAATAATAATAGACTATAGAGTTTATAGAATATTTATTTTCTATAATTCTAAATATGCCAAATGGAATATATTCATGTGAATAGAGGTTCAATTTATATATGTAAAATAGTGAATTACTGATTAATTATTTGTAACTTGAGCTCCTTACTAAACTATGATAATTATCTTTAAATAAACCTAAAGTTAACAAACTCTTATCTTATCCAACATCCAAGTATTGTTTAACATGGTGAACAGTTCTTTTTTAACTTGTTCTGATATTAAAATTCAAGAAATCAATCGAAATCTATAACAATGCATATGTGTTGCCTAACCTTCATGTATTACAGCACAAACAATCACATATGAAGGGTGACTTTGTCTTATATGAATAGTAAATTATATATACTATATTAAGGTATTGAAACAAAACTAAAATTAATTGAATTAACATGGGGTTTTTATTCGAATTTAAATAAACTGAACTCAATTCGAATAAATACCCCTAACTAAATATATCAATACTCACCATAATGAATCTCGCGAGTTTACGATGTAACTTATAGCAATAGAGCGCATAAAATCCTTTAAGGACAGGAGTATCATCCTTGCAGTTCATCATCCGAAGAACACCAATTAACAGGTTGGTTTTATATTATTGTGCGTTTTAATTCGTCCGATAACAGGACACTCTTGTTCTACCTTTCTTATAATCAGTTTCGGTCACGTAGGATAAAACTGATTTGGTCAATAACTTGGTAATATTAATAATGATTAATTAATTTATGTTTGATCTGATCTATTTTCAACAAGCCTAGCCTCAACCCTCCATGGTTCGGATCGGTTCGACTCTTTTACAACTTTAGATGGACTAGAAGCTTGCTCGAGTAGTGAAACATGAAAGATTGGGTGTATTTGAACATCAAATGATAAAAACAATCTATAAGTTACTTGATAATATCTTCAAGTATCAAGAAGGGTCCAAAGTGAGCTTTGAATGTTGGTGTGTGCGCGAAGCATTCAACATGTGTGGATGTAAATGTAATTTAAGGTACTCCCATGTCTCCGTTTTGAATGGCCTTTGATTGAGTAGTTTAATAATGGGGTTGTGCTTCACACACCATGCATATTTCTAAAGAGAATATGTAATTGTAGTTTTTAAAGTCAACTATAGTTTATAGATATGTAAACGATAGTTTATTTATTTATTTATTTTGTAAACTGTAGTTAATAGAGGGGAGGGGGAGGGAGCGGCTCAACCTATTTTGAGACCCCAAGCAAACTAAAAATTCAGGGCCCTTATATGTTAGCTTGAGACTGGTAATAATCACCAATCATTAACTTAAACAGGTTGAGCCACCATCAAATAACTTAATCAACACTTTAGCATGTTAATCTTGAAATTGGATGGAAATCAATAACACAAAATATTAAAATTTAAATTCTAAATCCCTAATCGCAAAACCGTATGGCTAAATCAGTCAAACTAAATGCCTAATTTGCTAACGAGTGATCACAAATAGTAAATCAATTAGACAATTATTGAAGAGGTGGAGAAGGGGATAAAGTATAAACTAACCCTGAACAATTCAGTAAATAGCTTTTGTTACAATGATTGCAGAACTTGAACAATATTTACTAAGGTGCTATTTGGCAGCATCTGAATCAGTCTCTTAATGGTTCAGATGTTTGAATGGTTTAGCACTTAATGGTTTAGACAGTTTGTTTCGCGAGCAAATATCTAAATGGTTCAGACATTAATTTGCCTCTGAATGGTTAAGCATTATACTAATGCTGAATGGTTAAGATGTCTAATATTGAATGGTTAAGACCTCTTATCTAAGTTGTTCAGACATTTGCTTTTGAATAATTAAGAGATATACTAGCTTTTAATGGTTTAGACCTCTTAATTGTTCAACACTTAATAATTCAGACCTTTTATTAGTTCTACACTTAATCATTCAGAAATTGTCAAACAGTCCCTAAATTCCTTTTGTCCTAATGAATCAATGATCGTATATTTGGAGGACCTGAACAACTCAATACACTAACATTGAACAATTTTCTTTGTGAGAAACTTAGAATTTTATCATCGGACACCGCTCCTCAAAATTCGATTATAAGTAACCGATCTTTGTTTATCTAATCGACTCTTCGTTTCCAAAACAATCAAATATTGTAGGCCACTTTAGTCTCCATGCTATTCAATTGTAATCTATTTCTGGGTCCAAAAAATCTCACTAGAGTAGTCTAAAACCCAATAGATATATTAAAAAGTAGAGGCCCTATTTTTTAAGGGGCCTCAAGCCTCTTGCTTCACCTCCTACTAACCCATGGGTTGGCTCCGAAGGTGATGAGTATCTAATATAGAACACTAAATATTTTCTTCCCAATCATGCATGATAGTACCCAACGGTGTCTTTCTTACTAAACCCTTTTGTGTGGTCAAATGTTTATTTTAATGAGTTTTCTATTTTTTGGCTATAGTGTCACAGTATCTCAACCTCCTAGATCCTGTTATAAATAAGATTTTACTGGATACGTTTGTCTGTTAGTTACTTGTATTATTTTGTGTCATGTGCATATATACTTAGTATTTATACTTTGTTGTCTTGTTTATTTTCTTTCATGCATATACACATACTAGCGGATTAGTCTGCACTTCGCCGTTGTTCGATTTTGAACATATACGAGAATGTTGCTAGTTATCTTGGTTTTGATGATTTTAATAATATATGCATTAGGATTCTGAATCTACACATGCTTTAGCGGTTCATTATTATATTCTCATAATACTGTTGCTGAATATATGCTATTTGATAGGGTCGTGCATATCAATTAAAACGAATACCTTAAAAGCGTTTAAATAAAAATTCATATCAAATATAGAACATTAAATTATGATTTATATATACATTATTATTAAATTGTTACAGATACGATAACATGACAAAAATACACTATTAAATTGTAACTAATAGAAAAACATAATGTTGTTGTTGTTGTTATAATAATAATAATTATTATTAATATGGTTATAATTATTATTTTTATAATTTATTTTTTAAAAACTATTAAATAATATGTCATTAACTAACAAGTTTAGTTATAAATACTAAAATTATAAATGACCAAGTACTGCTTGTTGTTGTTGCTGCTACTACAACTATTATTATAATAATTATTATTATTATTATTATTATTATTATTATTATTATTATTATTATTATTATTATTATTATTATTATTATTATATTTTCTATTATTTTAATTAGTTTTTGAATCATATTGAATAATAGTCATTAACTAATAAATTTAGTCATAAATACTAAAATTATTAAACGCCTAAAATGCACCCATAAAAATACTATTTTAATAATAATAATAATAATAATAATAATAATAATAATAATAATAATAATAATAATAATATTATTATTATTATTATTATTATTATTATTATTATTAAAACTATGAAAATATTTACTATTTATATACTTAAGTAATTAAATAACATAATACTTGATAAAAATAATATTTAGTTATATAAATATGAATTTAAATGTTAATTTTGTTTGGTAATATTTAATATAATAAATTAAATAATATCACACTCTTAAATAATATATTAATAAAATATACATTAAATAATGTATTAATTACAAAATAAGAAATAATGCATAAAGTATTTTGTACCTTATGGTTAAAAAGTTGTATTGGGTGTTTTAAAGTTTTGGTAAAATAATATTTGCATAATTCTTTCATCCTTATTAATAACTTTTATTAATGATTTATTTTTTTAACTTGTTTCAACTACTTGGTGTCACCAATATATGTAACTATGAACTTATTATGAATTTATCACACATATGAGATAGACGTTACAATTTGATTGGAGGGCCCTTTAGCTTTTAACGAAAGATGAAATGGTAAGCACTTGATCGATTTCCTCTCACAAAGGCATTAGATTTTTCATTGATTTCATGTCATAATTTTTTAAAGCTCACATCATATGCAAAGTGTGATTTACCTTATCACCAGAAAGCAACATAATATAAATATTCATATTTTTTTATCCGTTACATTTGTTTTAAATGCACCGATTAGATACTAAATAATGTGACCATTTTATAATTCTCTCTCAAAAGTTAAAGTTTTGTGTTGAACTAACTCTTGCATATATAACTTGTTAGGTTTAAAAAGTGTTAAAATAATGGTTCTAAAAAAAGATTCGACAACCCATAATTAGATGTTATAAAATCTAAAAATATAAAAATTAGGTGGAAGAACATCCTGGTGATTGGTGAGAAATCAATCATTTGCCAGGGTATGATTTCCGTATATCCTGGCGACATTCGCGTACAAAGATATCTTAATAGAGAATATTGCAACATCTTTCAACGGATATATTTGTTGTGTGATATTTTAATCTTATTTTCACTTTACCACAAATATATAATTATTTTAAGATGAGCTTCTTAATCTAATAGAAAATAATACTAATTTTTATAGAAAAAAGTTAAAAAATTATTTTCATACTATAAGTCCCACAAACATTAAAGAATCAGCTAATCAGAGCCTTTCATTCCAGACTTGTCAGCTAGACAAACTAAAGACTTAGCCGGTGCTTCCTGCTAATCCATGTAATTCCTCACATGTATGAAGCAAGGGCCCCCACGTGTCATGTTGGAGGAGGAATTAGCCTATACACTGCCCCCTGCCGATATGTTCACATCATCTTGCAGGCTAATTCAGCCGATGTGTCCCAATTCAACGCCGACTCAATGGACTTATTGAAATAAAGCCCAATAGTCTACTTTGCTGAGAAGTCCAAAACTAAGCCGGGTTAACATGTGTGTCTAGTGGAATTATTAACCTACAAGCGGAGGAGCCGCTAAGTCCTTAGTCTACTTTGCTGAGAAGTCCAAAACTAAGCCCTCTAATTGATTGGTTTCTTAAATGTTAATAAGACTTATAGACTACACTTTACAAGATTTAAACTCCGCATCTCTTAGAAAAAGATGAGAACCTTATCATATTATCAGGATGTTAGCTTGGGGACCGGCAAATATATAATTACTAGTGAGTTATGCATGCACATTGTGTCGGCTTGCTTCCAAATAAAATTCATATCGAAATATATTAACAAGGTAAGAATGTTGCAACAATATATAATTTTTCTTAAAACATTAGAACCCATAGTTATAAAAGAAAACCAATATATAACGATTCTTTCAAGAGTTAATATGTATAAATTATAATTGTATGTAAAAGCCATACTTCTTTTCCTTTTCCTTTTTTTTTTATAAGGGAACAATAGTTCATATTCGAAAGAACCGTTACATTGATTTTTGGGCATTGAAGTTTATGCTTATAAAATCTTGAATGAAATTAAAAATAATTTGATATTAGTTGTTACTACATATGCCCACCCTTAATCCATGGCCATGACAACCTTTATCACGGTCATGATGTAGATAACTGAATCGCTACTTGTGTTCACCCGACATTCTAATGTTGAGTAAGTGTGAATGTTGTAAAAAAAATCGATAATGTAATTTTTTTTGAAATGCATGTTAGTGATATGAGTTGGCGCACATTGAAAAACATGTGTAGCATACTTATGAATCTGTTAAATGTATAAAAATGTGAAAATGGTAATAATAAATGGTTTATGGGTAGTTTGTATTTGTGACTAGTCTCAAAATAAAGGAAACATACCAAATGGAGTTAAGCAAATTTCACCAAGTAAGGGCTTTCATGTTCTAGCATGCAAATTTGCAAGAATTTGCTTTTTTGAATGGTGACATGAATTTTGCATATATTGATTCGAAAATTGTTATATTATCATGTGATGGCACAAAGGTTAATAACACATTCAACGTGTTGTGTATACATGAAATATCACATGATAAAAATAGGTAGAATTACTTTTTGTAGCAATAATTATGTGATATGTGGAATAATTAGAGCACTTGGAATTATCAATAGCATTTCATTGTAATAGTCACTGATAATGGATATATCTTTTCTATTTATTTAAAACTTAATTTAATATATTATACTTGTTTTTAAAATCATATATATAAATGTAAAACCCTTGAACTAATTCTGTAAAGTTTCTTTTAAATATACTTTAAACTGTGTTTTGAATTGGCAGTCTAATATTAGAGTCAAACACTATTTGAAAATCACTAAATTTCATACATTATTAAAAATATAAAATATATTATTTTTCAAATCCTACAATATGGAGCAAGAGGTTGGGTGTAATAGTAAGTAGTGTTTTTCATTCCATGCTAATGCTATGAATATAAGTGTTAGGTGTGACAAATTGTTCTAAAATATCTGGAATTTGTTTTTTAAAATAGTTTAAAGGTAAAGTAGATAATTGTATCAGTTATCATTCTAAAATAAAATATAAAAAGGAGCATGAAATATGTACGCACAAGCATTGTTATTTGAACCTTTGAATACAGTCGGTATTGGTCTGTAAAATATCAAATCATTCAATTTATAAAATTTTATGACCCGTAGTGGATGTTACGCCCATAAGGACTTTAACTTAAACGGCCATAATGAGGCTTATAACTGTAAGTAAAATTTCCTATTTTATAGATTTAAACTTATTGGCTTTTTATTAATAGATTTGTTATTTAATATTTTATAAATTATTAAGTTACATTATTTTTAAGTTTAACTTTTTACTTTTATATATAAAAATTTAATAAGTAAATTGACACATCATTTAACTTTGTATCTCTTTATATATACACATATATAGAGAGAAATATAGAAAGAAGTGTGTTTCAAACCCAAATGCCTATACAAATAACCAAAGCTTTTACTTTACAAATAAATATATTATGAAAAGGAAAATTAAATCCAATTTGTTTTTCGGTGTTTATTGCTTTTATGAAATACTCAATTATAGATTTAATAAATAAATTGATTTATCATATGAAATCATTTAATCAAAAGATGAGTAATATAAATTAATAAATCAAAATTCAATAAAAAATGTAAATAAAAAAATCAGGAATTATAAATAATAATTTTTTTCTGAAATCTTACTTACGGTCATAAGGCTCATTACAGTCACTGTAACGGTTGATACGAGCCGTAAAAAATATGAATTGACTGATTTGATTTTCACAGACCAGTACGAATCGTATCGGTAAATACGATCCATTAGGGGTGATAAAAAATATCTGAATCCGAAAATTCGATCCGAAATATCCGAAAATTCGGATAGTGAATTTTTAAAGTTTTGGACATTATGATATCCAAATATCCAAAAACTAATATGTTTTGTTATTTTTATAAACTTTTACTTTAGATTGATATTTTTTAATGTATATTGTGACTTTTTTGATATTAGTTGATTTTTTATATTATTTTTATAATAGCATATGTCTAATTATTGTAAAAGAACTAAAAAATAAAAAATAAATTTCGGATATCCGAAATTTCAAATACAGATACGAATAGTAATTTTTATTATTCAAAATTTTGAATATTCATCGCATCTGATTGTAACTTTCATAAGAAGAAAAAAACATATTTTAAACAAAAATCTAGGTAACTACGCAACCAAGCGTGCACGATGTTACATCGTTATTACTATGTTTTCATCATTAAAGAGAACAACAAAATACCCTTATCCCGGGCCCACAACTATCCAACGGTCCGAAGTGGCGGGCCCTACAACGCCACGTAGATACACTCGTTATACAGTACACACCTGAGTTGTCAAGCAGCGGTTGGAAAGACGTTACAGGGCCCCACGATTATTTCCACTGGTGCTGAGCTGGCATATCAAAAATAATAAAATAATAATAAAATGACAGGCTGTTTAAAACCCCAAACCCCCGTTATTAAAGCCCCGTGAAATCCGACCCATTTCCCCCACTCCACCACGATCAATAATAATATTATTCAAAGTTTCAATTTTTAACTTTCAAACCCTCGGGATCTTTAGGCTTTTTTCAGGTGAATTAACGGTTGTTTTTCATGGCGGAGGAGACTTTGACCACGGCGGCAGCGGCGGAGGGGACGACGGTGGTGGCGGAAGTTGCGGTGGTGCCGGAGGCGGAGAAGGTTGAGGGAACTCCGGCGGTGGTGTGTGAGAAAGATGGGTCGCCGGAGGCTGAGGTGAAGGCGGAGGAGAATGAGAAGGTTTCTGAATCGGGTTCGTTTAAGGAGGAAACTAATGTCGCCGGTGAGCTACCGGATGTTCAGAAGAAAGCGTTGGATGAGTTGAAACTGATGGTTCAAGAGGCGCTTAATAAGCATGAGTTTACCACTCCTGCTCCGCCGTCTCCGGTGGAGGAGACGCCGGTGAAGGAGGAGAAAGAGGTGGCGATTGTTGAAGAAGAAGCTAAGGCTTGTGAAGAGACCACCGGAAATGGTGATTCGACCCCACCACCGCCGGAGGTTGTGGTGGAATCCAAAGAAGAAGATAAACCCACGGAGGTTCCACCACCACAGCCGCCAACGGAGGTGCCGGAGACCGTCGTTGCAGCCACCACCACCACTTCGCCGGAGAAGACGGACGAAACTGAACTTCCGGCGAAAGAAGAGACTCCGGCGACATCTCCGCCGGAAGAGGTGTCAATTTGGGGGATCCCATTACTCTCCGACGAACGAAGCGACGTCGTTCTGCTGAAATTCCTCCGTGCAAGAGACTTCAAGGTGAAAGAAGCCTTCACGATGCTGAAAAACGTGATCGCATGGCGAAAAGACTTCGGAATCGAATCACTGCTTGAAGAAGATTTGGGATCAGAGCAAGAACAAGTGGTTTACATGCACGGTGTCGATAAAGAAGGTCACCCCATCTGCTACAACGCCTATGGTGAGTACCAAAACAAAGAATTGTACAACGAGACCTTCTCAACTGAAGAAAAACGCACCAAATTCCTCCGATGGAGGATTCAATTTCTTGAAAAGAGCATCAGAAAACTCGATTTTAGCCCAAATGGTATCTGCACAATCGTTCAAGTAATCGACTTCAAGAACTCTCCGGGACCGTTTAAATGGGAGCTCAGGCAAGCTACCAATCAAGCCCTCCAGTTGTTTCAAGATAATTACCCCGAATTCGTCGCGAAACAGGTATGCTCTTGTTGTTTATGTTTGCACACAAGGTGTTTGATGAAATGCGTCAAAGAATTTTGGTTTTGGTTTTGATGTTGATGTTGATGTTGATTTGGATCTTGAACTTGTAGGTGTTTATCAATGTTCCGTTTTTGTACTTGGCTTTCTATAAGCTCATCAATCCTTTCTTCACTCAAAGGACCAAGAGCAAGTTTGTGTTTGCTGGACCATCAAAGACTGCTGAAACACTCTTCAAGTGAGTGTTACTTCATATTCATAATTCATTTAATTGTTTGTTTGATTTTGGGTTATTTTGACTCCATACAGAGTGACCCATGTGATGATTTTATTAAATTGTAAGTGATTTGTTTGATTGAATCTTAGATACATAGCACCTGAGCTGGTTCCGGTTCAATATGGTGGACTTAGCCGCGAAGGCGAACAAGAATTCACCTCTAGTGATTCGGTCACAGAGGAGATCATTAAACCTGCAACCAAACACACCATTGAGCTCCCTGCACCTGAGGTACTGTTATCAAATGTTAAGATAGTGTGTATTCTTTTAAATGAGTTAGATTGAATTTTGTTAAATGATTTTGAAAAGATTTTGGTTTTTTCTTGTGAAAATTTTGTTTTCAATCATGCAAGATATAATTTTTTGATCAGTTTATGGAAATCTTTTATCAAATTTTGGAACTTTGATGTGGGATTCTTGTGAAAAATTTGACAGAGTTACACATTGGTAAGATTTTTTTTTATCGAATGTTGGTCTCTTCGTGTGAAACTTCGAAAGAAATCACGCAACATGTGATTTTTGATCGATTTATGGAACTTTTTGATCAAATTATGGATTTTTTTGATGCGGGATTCAAGTGAAAAATCTGGCAGACTTGAACAGTTATATGATTTTGATCAATTTTTTGTGGTATCTTCATGTGTTCTTTAGAAATCTTGTAACATGATTTTTGATCAAATTATGAAATTCTTGATGTGTGATTCTTGTGAAAAAAATGTCAGGCTTGCACATTGGTATGGGAAGCAAGAGTTGTGGGGAATGAAGTGTCATATGGAGCCGAGTTTGTGCCTGTGGCTGCAGACAGCTACACGGTGATCGTGCAAAAATCAAGAAAGCCTGCAGCCACCACCGATGAGCCCGTGATCTCTGGGCGGTTCAAATGCGATGAACCGGGCAAAGTGGTTCTGACCTTTGACAACCAAACCTCCAAGAAGAAGAAGGTCATTTACAGAAGCAAGACCAAGGTGACTGAGTCCATCATATGCTAAAACAAGAACCAATGAAGGAATGTTTGTTTGTTGATTATGAAATAGGTTTCATTTTTGGTGGGTTGTTATTTAATTTATTATTCATGTGTTTATATTTATTTATGTTTGGGGATTTATGGAATATTTTATGTTTGGGTTTGCTCACTTTTATTACACAAATGGAAGTGGATTGTGGCCTAAATGTCCCTTTTTGTTCATTTTATTTGAATTGTTTGGCATCTTGAGCTGTAAAATCTTTCAACTTTATCTTTCCCACCTCATGTCATGATTGCTATATATAATGACTATACATATTTCAAATATCATATATGCTTTTTCAATTATTCTTTAAGTATATGAATACCTGTATCCAGTATATGAGTTTTGTTGTCAAGATAGATTAATAACATCTCTACATAATCCAAACATCCATTTGTATGTTCACACTTGAAGATTCTTCTAAAACAAACAAGAGGGGAGAGAGAAACATTTTTCACACCAAAGATATAAATACCCAATTGAATTTAATTTCGGTTATTTATTTATTATTACTGTGAGAGTGAAACTGGTGTATGGGTCCAATTATCCGCGGTCAACCAAATACACACCAATGATATGTTGTTAGTAGTACTATCGTTTCATGTTAGGTCCATTGCTCACCAACGGTAGAGATCAATATGCTGATGATCAACTTTACTTTGTGAGGGTGTATAATTTGTAGATGAAATAATCACCATTGGAATGCTGAATTCATGAACTACATTTAGATGTGATTTAGAAATAGAGATGAAAGCATAAAATAAATTTAAGAATATGAGACGCACAACAATTTAAAGAAGAAACAAGGATGAATGCAAGTGTGGAAAAGATAGTTGACTGAGTAGTATGTTCCTTTTACTACTTGTTAACTTTAATGCTAAAATACATAAGGGGTCATTAAGTAAGCTTTGGTTTGTCATCTTCACAAGATTCAAGCGGCGACAATGGTAAGAACAATATTTGTTGTTCCAAACCGTGTTAGGAACGCTAATATTCAATGAATAAAACAGATTAAATAAGTATAAGTAACATTTACCGTCGTATTTATAAATCCTCCAAAAAAAAGACGACATTTCACATTCCTACATGTGAAAACAAATAATTGTGTCGATCAAACAATGCATGTTCATCCACTTTGGTACGACATTTAACTACGATGTTGTTGAGGTCTTTTATTCCAAATACATTCCTCACAGTGTGGTACAAAATAAATCCTCATTGTCTTACTAAGCCATCAAATACTTAAAACATTTAACTCTTTTTTCATTTGAGTATATCATCAATGAATGTGGTACAAAAGAAATCCTCATTAAGTGTACTATCTTTAGTGGCGGACCAAATATTTTTTCCACACTGGTTTGGTTCTCAAGTGTTTTTTAACTTGTCTTCGAACTTTCAGTTTGGGTACGGTCGGTACACATAAATAATAATAAATTATCTTCCAAACAAGTAAAACTAAGAGCTACAACGAGGTCTTTTGAAATAATCATGACCATGAAGAAGATAATACATTGTTTCGTATCCATTTAGATAGAATAATTGAACTAAATATAACTTGATACTCCTTCGTCTTCTTTTCACTTTGTTTTTCAAATCCAACATGACTTAGTTTTTCAAATCCAGCATGAATAATCGATCTTTTCTTAGTTCAAAATCAAAGCAGTCAAAAACAGAATATATTACACCAAAAGTAAAAGAAAAATGGGTACATGCTAGGCCGACCCATCACCCATGTTGCACAAACCGGGTTGAAACTTGAAACCGGGTCGGGTTCAACCCAGTTTGGGTTTTGGTAAAAAATTTCCGAACCGGGTTTGACTGGGTTTCGGGTCGGGTCCAATGCGGTTGCAAGAGGGCAAAATGGTAAAAAAATTGGGTTTATACATGTTTTAGACCAGGTCAGGTTGGAAAAAAACCGGATTAAACCCTGGTTGGGGTGTGGAGGGGACAAACCGGTTTGAACCCTATGGGTTGAATCGGATTGGGTAGCTACTGGGTTGAACCCGGCTCGGGTTCGAATCGGATAACCAGGTTGGATGTCCACCTCTAAGGCTCTAACCCATACTATTCTTCGTTTAAGACCACACATATAGCAAATGAAGCATATTCATACTAAAATTGGGGTCAAATGGGCTCCCACTTTCTAAACCTATGCAATTAAGGTTTCTCAAAGGCCCAAAAGCCTAAGAAATTCGGTCGGCCGTAATTTACGATAATGCCATTGATTCGAGAATGGGGAACATATGGTGTTTCAAGCAACGCATATCATCGATTCATTTCATCGGCTCGTATTTCCTCTCGAAAACCCTCGTCGGACGAACGAATTAGGTCACTATTTCGTTGGATTTGAAGAGAATAAGCATACAACAAAAGGAAAAACAGAATCTTTAATCCAGAAAATGGCTGAAAATAAAGAGATTCCGCCTCAATATGATCTGAATGCAAAGTGGGATGCTTGTTTAGATTTGGGTGTTCGTCGGTTTGTTTACTCCTCCGCCGCCGGTGCTTTCGCCGGACTTCTCTTCTTCCGTGAGTTCCTATTTACGATATGACAATCTATGTGTTTTGATAGAATGTAATTGATTATTAGGGCATTTTAGTAATCGGATTTCGGTCGATTGTCATGAAGATTATCGGTAGTGATTGTTTGGGTAGTTTTACGATCGAACTTTCAATTTCTGAGTACCCAATGATGAAATTGAAGTAAAATTTAGAAAATTTAGAGTTTTCAGTTGATAATGCTACATTAATATGAGATTTAGGATGTGTATTTGACCATGGAAAAGATATTCAAGTTTCTGATATGTTGCTTGGAAATATTATTGAAAATGGGCATTTGTTATAGAAGTTGATATTCATGTTTATTGGGAAGTTTATCTTGGTATTCATATGATTTGCTAAAGAATGTACAAAGAGACTCGAACTATAGTTTTCTTTTTTCTGTGGCCCTTTGCGGTTTGGGCATAGTTTTTTTTTCCTGGATGTCATTGATTAAATTCTTTTTGACATGTTTGGATCCTGTTATTTAAGAAATTGTTTTGTTTAACAATATACAAATTACAATACGCTTGCAATATTACTATCCCATGAGGTAGTGTGCTTTTAGGAGAAACATTTTAATGCTTGGTTGAGCAAATGCAAGATCTGATCTTTTCATGGCTAGATAGACGAGTGTGCCCACATTAGTTCAGTATAGAGAGGGTCATGCAACAATTTACATTCATCATTTGTAAATCTGCGGTTAGGATCAATTGGGGTACTTGCAGGTTTTGCATTAAGCTATCCTGCATATCAGAGAAGAACAAGGGCCTAGCTTCTCTAGGACTAGGTCATGACCGGGCCAGTTGAATTTTAAAGAAGTTCAGCAGCTAAATAGTAATGTAATGGGCCATATCTTGAATCTTGATGCTAAATTGCTTATGAAGTTCTTGGCTTATTGCTTGATGTTGTTAATGAGTGACTGGTTGTGTTGACTGTTAGAAAAGATAATCAACACCGAAGAGTAGACTGAGAGCACCGTTCCGTTTATGATAAGTAAACTGAAAGTCATCTTCAGGACTTTGTGTAAACCCAGAGATTGAAGAAAGGTGGCTAGCATGGTGAACCACTATCTAATTGTGTGCTGCTTTGCAGGCCTGCTTAAGGTCATAAAGAGATCTCTTTAGTTTGTGGATAGTGTCAGGGGTAGAGGTTGCTTGTACATCATGGGATTGTGACGTAGACCTTCTCATGTACAAACACATTGTTTATATCCAGCTCTTCAATCTGCATCTGTTATTGAACTGCAACTGTGAATAGATGTATGAACACCATTTTGATAACAAAGGCAGCGGCAAAGGTTTTTTGTGATCAATTGCATCGTTTTGGGTAAAGCTCTTTGCTAACAAGTGGGCCTTTGCTTGTATACCCCATTGCAACCAGTTGGGTGATTGGTTTAAAAAGGTGTACAACAGGTGCGTCTTATGCGTGAGACATATGATGTGATGATAGAAATGCATTGTTGTAGCTGATGCGATGTGATTCCATAAGACGCATGTGTGGTGGCTGATGCGGTATGGTTTGCTCTGATGCGTGATGTGGCCTGATGCAATCGATTATGCTGTTGACTAGTATTTGAACAAATTAGACCAACACTCTTTTATTCATTTTTCTACTTATTGCTGATTTGTTATAAAATACCGTACTATAAGCTTGTATCATATGCATAGACTACTATACCTACTACCTACTTAGTTTTTAGCGATAACTTTCATTTATGTTGTACATTAAGCTTTAGTTGTATCTAATTGTTGATACACACAAAACACAAAGTTTACTGCTTAAAAATTCACTCACATTAATAAGTTGCAAAACACTAAATATATAAAGCAAATAACCTATCAACTAGTTAGCTACATGAACTACATCATGGGAAAACTAACTCCTACATATTTGCCATTATCCCATTACTTAATCAACAAACTTATAAAAATATGTGACAATAAAAAAACAATCTGCTAACCCACGTCCAACTTCATGAATCGGACTTGGACCTGTTGATTCGACTTTAACCTGATGTTCTCTATGTATTGGGTGATTGGAATATATTATGAGCATTGGAGTCGCTAGAAGTAGCCTCTCTATCCTCAGGGATAGAGATGAGGTTTGTCTACATCCCAACCTTTAAGGACCCCGTCAGTAGCTTTGCTATGGATGGGATGTACCGGGTATGGTTGTTGTTGTATTGGTTTAATTTGGAGGAAGTGTGGTGAAATCCATGCATTATAGACTCAAGAGCAAAAATTTCTTTGTGCATTAGTAGACCCATTTTTTTTTTTTTTTGTGTGTGTGGATTTATGTATGTAGTTTTGTGATGATGAAGAATTCATTAGAATTTAAATGCAGTGTAGAAGAGTAAAGTGCTTCTAATGTTTTGATAATTGTGAAATGTGGAGTGGTGATAATTCATATTTGTGATGGATTAGGTTCCCCTGTTACACGCTGGGCATCAATTGCTTTTGGTGCAGGAGTCGGTATTGGATCCGCATACTCTGATTGCTCGCAGAAGTTTGATGGGTCAAGTCAAACTTCTCCCAGTGTTGCTAAGGTATGTTTTCCAATATTATATTTTTCAAAAAGATTGTCAAGCATAATTTATATGTGGATTTCATAATATACCTCTTCTTCTCATTTTTGTTTTTAGAGTCCACAACATTATTCTTTTATGTCTTAATCAACCAGTGGATTTGAGTGAGACTGTTACAACTGTGCTATTATTACCTTCTGAGTTCGTAAATAAGTTTAGGTCAAATACTGTTCTATCCAGTGTATAGAATGTGATAATATCTCTTTTAGACTGAAACTAGTATTAAGCCCACCGCGTTGCGATGGGGGCGTAAAACCATACCAAGTAACACCAATGTCATACCACTATCAGCGACCATCAACACCGGAAAAACTCATATTAAAAAAGAAATAAAAACGAAAGAGATAAAACAAAACAGAAAGTAGAAGTAAAAACGTTGAACCATGCACGTAACATGTAAAACATTAAAAACAATAAGTCGTTCTAGGGCCTCGATGTTACGACGGAGATGTTAAAGAGAAAAATAAACGTAACAACGTTGAACCGCACGTGCACATTATGATGTGTTAATTCTCAAAATTTAGACCGTAAATCGAAAATTTTGTAAAAGATGAAAATTATTGAGGCTAAAGTTGAAAGTGAAAAATTTTAGGCGTTAAATTATGAAATATGTAAAAGTATTAGGTTTAAAACAAAAAGTTAAAAGAAAAAAAAAAGATAAGTACAATCTTTTATGCACTTGGTATAACATTTAATGTATCTATAAGTTGGTAATTAGTAATATTTAAATAATCTCTCTTAGGCTTTAGAAGATCATAGAGCACTTGTAAAATTACATTTTAAGGGTTGTTTGGATTTGTGTTTTTGATCTGATTATATATTCATTGGTGATTGGTTATTGCAACTTGAAGTCGCAGTAATCATTTTTGTAATGTTTGGATAAGCGTATTCTACTTCGAGTTATACCAATGGCAAAGAAACTGATTATTTAAGGGTGATATATAATCACATATTGACCCTTTTGTAACCAAATACGAGTGAATTCTACTCGTATTAGCATGCGACTCCTTTTTCACAATGATCTTGTTTTTGGGTCATTCTATCTATTAGTTTTTCAAAAAAATGTCATTTGCTTATCGACTCCTATTGAAGATTATATGGTAACTTTCAAGGTGCATGTCCAAACACCCCTCAGATTACTTAAAAGCAGCAAGTGTATTAAATTGTTTTGTTGTTCTGTTGCTATTTTGCAGCATTGATATGAAGTTTATTTATATGTATGAAAGCAGTTTACTAAAATCTTGCCAATGTTTCAGGACTGAAAAAGTGAGTGTTGTGGCTTCTTGTGAAAGGGAAGATTGTTGATGTTTCAAGACTTAAATGAATTTGTTTTTGGATTTTAACATGTATGATTTAGAACAAGACTAATAATTTGTGGCAATGCCCTCTTGTCATGTACAATTAAATATATTTAGGTGGTTACCCCTGATGTATGAATTTGGGGGCCTTCCCCTTTGAGATTTTGACAATTTTTTTTCACTTATTTAAGAAAACGAAGTTTTAAGTGCGCGCGTGCACTCACATATAGTGTATAAGAGCATTCACAACTCATTTACCATCTTTATTCATATAATTACATTAAAAATTACTACTTTTTCTTTCTCCTTTTTAACTTTAGTATTATTTTTTTTCTCTCGTTCACTCACCACCTAAAATATATTAAAAACATTATAAGGTTTTGAACAATGTTTTCTAAAAATACAGATTGAATAGTAAATTTCTCATATTCTCTACTTACAATCACTTATAATCATACAATATAATATAGGGAATACACTCATATAAATATAGGGAACGGGTTGTGAATCCTCCAAGAACCACTAAATATCTAAGAATTGTTGGAGAACATTTTATTGGTGAATGCCAACATATTTTTCTAGTTTCAGTTTTATAAATAGTGTATTCACAAGCAAATACATTATATGCAAGAATGATAACTATACACTAAAGTATTTAGTGATTTGCATTGGAGCATTCTACATATATACATGCATATAATTAACATCGAAACGTGGATAAAAGTAAATTTATATGTAGTTTTGCCTTGTAACTAGTTATGATCATGTGTTGTGTCGGCTCAGTTATAAAAGAATTATATCGAAATGTGGATAAAAATATGCATGATACAACGATATTTACATTATGACGAAAATGGCTGTTAATAAAACACAAAATTGAATTTAATTAAAAAAATAAATTATTATATTTAATATAATTTTAAATAATATTTACATCGAAACTTTTAATTTTTGAGAGTGGGAACTATTTAAAATAAACTCTTAAAAGAACTTTAAATTTGAAGTAAAACTTTTAATTCTACCCAACAAAAAGTAATAGTTAATTAAAAACTTAATTTAAAGATTTGAGAGTGTGCAAAATAATTTAAATAATATAATAATCTAGAAAATAGCACACAAAGAGATATTGGGCTAGTGACAAAAGGAAGAGAAAAAACATCAAACATGAAAACCACCAGAGTAACTCAGATCGAACCCGTATAACTTATGTGAGGACCATGAATGCATAATTTATTACTGTTCATGGACTTTTCTATCGTGGCAACTTGATTACTGTCTCTAGACAATTTAGTTCATTTAATATTATTTTTTTTTAAATTTTTTAGTCCATCCCGAAAAACATACTATTCATCATTCATCATTCAAATAATTCACCTTTATCCCTGGATAGTGGATACCCTACTAAAATTATTAAGGTCTTATAATTTACATTGTTTCGGCTTCATCCATAAATACACACTACGAATCATCATGATAATAATTATAGATAAGGTCCATCTAAAATCTTATATTTTAAAATTACCAGAAAAAATATGTTTAAAAAGTAATTATAATATTAATATAATAGTATCTTGAATAGTTGTAACTTATGATTCGAAAACTTATGCATGTTGACCGATTTCCGATGATAACACGCGGCTTGCAAAATGTATATATAGATGTAAAATGTACGTTTATAATACTTGAGAAGAATAATAATTCATCAATTTTGTAGTCTTATTGTTTTTCGTGTTTTTATCGGATGCTTCATTGGTAGTATTTTCATTATCCCTATTATTTCCATTTCACTTGTAACCGTTTCCCAAGTTCCCACATAAATAGATGTGCATCTGTTAATTCATTAAAAAAAGTAATGATAAGTATTTTATTTTCCCCATAATTTAGTATAACTTTCACCAGATTTAGGAAAAATATTATTCGGGAAAGAAAGGTACTGGTGTTTCAATATATATGGCGACAATTTTTCCTTCGTATGAGAAACCATTTCCTTGTATCAAGTACAAATGACCTTAAAATGATCATAGTAATATTTAAAAGTGTAACAAGTCACTATAAGTATATTAAATGTAAGGATCTGGAATTCACCTTTAAGAATCTATAGTTCTTGAGCATTTTTACGTGAGTTATTTGTTTGACCTTGAAGCTTTCTCTCTAACTTGTTTCTCTCTGTACAACCAACACACTACCTTATAGAAAACTTCCATAGCAAGTTAATGTAAATATGTTTTATGATTATATGTATACATTGATAACTTGTATATAACTGAAACTCCTCGTGAGTTTCCTAAAGACTTTACTAAAACTAAGTTCTGTCTTGAATTACATGTTAAACATCTTAAGGATATGATTCTTGTGCATAAACAAAGACAAGTTAAAGAAATTGTACATGATTATTGATGATTATAATATATATACTATAACATTATATAATATTGGGTATGCAATGATCAGCATTGAAATTATTTTTACATATAATATATAATTTGATGAGCTAAATGAGAAATTATATGTCAAAACTTCTAAATAGTTCATATTCGTACATTACTCGTAAATAAAAGCTTGACAAATTCTATATATGAACTAAAATAGTCAAGTTGAATGTGGTATAATCGGTTCATTGCTTATCTTGAAAATGATAAATAGAATGCATTATGTCCTCATATATTTATCAAACAACAATATAGTATTTAAAAATATAGTAGTATATATAACGTTATATCATATTACTAAAAAGAACTTGAAATGAAAGATGGTAGAACAAATTTATGACTCGGTGTGTGAATTAAGCATTTATATTATGATATATTTTATTTTATTTTTTGAACGGCTAGTTAGTTGTTAGTTGTTAGTATCATCAAGTTAATAATATTCACCCATGCTAAGGTTTAAACCTTGAACCTTTAAAAGAGGCAAAGCCTCCCACCTCCCCTTTGACCATTAGTTGTGTGATATATTTGATCTATTAAACAAATCACATCCAAAAATATACTAAGACATTTTAATATGGATTAATATATCTTTGAAATACATTAAAGGGTGTTTCATCACTTGATAGAAATAATTTAATTCATCATCTCCTATCAAAGAATGTTAAGATCTTAGTATAAGAGATGCATCATGTTTTTGCTTGCTCGTGCCCGACAAGGGGATATTGGAAATGGCTCAAACAAATATTTTAATATCCTTAAGGTATGCTAAATATTGGTTATATTTTATTAACCTGTCAAAACTAATTTAGTTAGTGTTACAGATTAAAGAAGTGTAACAAAACACCAATATGGATATTTGCTCACAAGAGGAGACCATGGAAGTTCTATATGAAGATTATACAACATTGTTCAACTTAATGAATTGCATATCAAGAGATTAAGAAACAAATTAACAACTATAGTTTCCAGCAACTTTCATACAAGATATTTGTCTTTCACTTAAAGGAAAAATATTGTAACGAGGGAGAGCATTAATTATACACGCTACACTCTTTTTCTTTTAACTAAGTTTTTTTCCCATAGAATCTTGTTGTAAGGCTTTTAACGAGGCAACACACCGCATCCAGTACATTAGTTTATTATATAGGTCATAAAACACCAATTTAACAACATCATGAAGTATATTGTTAATAGTATATAATGAACGGTATTATGTATAAGGGGGAGTTCTATATATATATTGCATCATACATGATTACCGCATTACCTTCCACTTATGGCTTCATCAATCTCCATTTTGTTTTAATTTTTTTATATTGCATGTAAGGGTCAGGTTATTTACAAGACTCCTTATAAATTGAGAACTACAAGAACTATTATTAACCATTGTTTAACTTGATCAATGGTTGTAATTAAAAATGGTGAAAATTGTAAATATCAATTTAACTAAATGAGCTTAGATTAAAACAAAGGGTATAATAGTAAATTTATTTTTCTCTCTATTCAATTATTTGTTAATTCATTAATTGAGTATCTCTCCTCTCTGTTCTCCCATATCTCATCTCTAGAAATTTATATAAATGTAAACCAGTGCAATTTTCAAAAAATATATTAATAGTTTGCATACTACATATGTGTTAGTTCAAATATTATCATGTTACCGTACCAATATCAAAACTAGATGTACCATCTATGCTAGCAAAGAAAAACAAGTGTTTACATATATGTAAATTAGTGTAGTCTAACAGTTTGCATATTACAGTATCAACAACAAAATTAAAAAAGCAACATTGTAAATTTATAATTGTTTTTGCATCAAATAAAATTTGTGTATGAGACAGGTAAACAAAAATATTCTATCTTAACTTAAAAAGATGATAACACGACATATATATGTCAACTTTATGGATATATAACAAACTTAAGCAATTAACATATATGTAAATCAGTGTATTTTGAAAGATATTTATTGTGCTATTTGGTTACATTTTAGTATATCAAATCTACATATATCTAAAAGAATTTATACACCCAAACTAAAAACAATAACCAAAATTTCGTTCTTATAATTATGATTTACATATACATAATCAAAATATTAAACTTGTTGGTTACGTATATGTAAACAAACTTACACATGCGTTTACATATACGTATGTTTTGTAACACCCGAATATTTTCTTTGAAGCCGACAAAAGAAGAAAAAGAAATAGAGTTCAAAGTCGGGGGACCAAACTTGCCAAAACGTGAAAAAATTTTGGATGAATAGGGGATAAGAGGGGAGGGCAGCCCACACCCTCCCCCACACTCACAAAATTCAGCAAAGAAGAGAGGAGATGAGAAGAAAATGGAGAAAAAGGGAGAAAAGCTTGGTACGGGTGGATTCAAGCGTGCAAAATCAAAGTATAACGGGTCTAATCGAAGCTCTACTCATCGGTGTTGTTTGTGTGAGTTCTAGGACCCCTCTTTTACCTGTTTTCAACTAATTTAGGGCTTGAACACATAGTGAAAACCCGTTTTTGAAATGTGTGTGTTTGACCCGTGTGTATGTGTTTATGTGTGATGCGTTTGGAGTTTGTTTCCGGGCTTGTATGTGCTTGAATGGTGTTGTGGTATGCATTCCTAAGGTTTAGGATGGTTGATTTGGGCTTAGAATGAGTATGGAAGAGCTTGGAGGTTGAAAATGGCAGATTGGGTTCGGGATGAACTGCATTCTGCATCAGTTAGGGCTATGCGACCGAATGTCATGCGACTGGAGGCCATATGGCCGAATGGAAGGCGACTGAGGTTCATACGCATGCCAATCGTGCGACTGGAGCCCATACGCTTGCCAGTCGTGCGACTGAGGGTCATTCGCATGGGGAGTCATGCGACTGAGGTCCATACGTCTAGATTTCCATTCGCATGGGTGTTCATTCGCATAGGTGTTTATCCTCATTAGGTCCATTCGCATGGGTGTTCATTCGCATAGGTGCTCATCCGCATTAGGTCCATTCACATGGGTGTTCATTCACATAGGTGTTCATCCGCATTGGTCCATTCGCATGATGTTCAGTCGCCTGGGAGGCCATGCGACTGAAGGGTGCCCATACGCCCAGGTAGGGCTTGTGTACCCGAGGAGAACGTAGTTTATTGACTGACTTTCGGGGAAAGTGAAGATGTAAGATTTGACGTGGAAGATTCCCGTAAGTTCATGTAAGACGACTGTTGAGGCCTTAGAGGTTATGTTGGGCATGATGTTGCATGATTATGCATGATGTATGTTTTGTATGTATGATGTTGCCCTGTATGATGATAATGACTGTGTATGATGATGTTCCTTTTTATTGTATGATTATTTTCCCTTGGCTTTACGATGAATGTTAATGAATGAAATGAAAGTATTATGTAACGTAAAGTGGAAGATAATGAAAAGAGGAACATGATGAATGCATGCATTAATGAATGATGAATGTAAGAAAGTCTTGCAAGCCTTATATGTCGGGACACACCCCATTATAGGGTGTTAGCCTAACGGTGTGTGGGTTCGCTACACCGGGAGGATGCACATCGGGGTCTTTCTTTGTGATTGACCATTTGTATGGAACCGTTGTTGCTTGCCTTAGGTACTGTGGCCAGAGGTGCTGTGCATCGTAATGGAAGGTCTATGATAGGCTTAGGCCCAGTACCATGACACGGAAAGGTATAGCACATGATAATGGTACACCTGAACTTTATCTTAGGTACTGAGGCCAGAGGTGCTGTGCACCGTAATGGAAGGTCTATGATAGACTTAGGCCCAGTACCAGGAAACTGAAGGGTAAAGTTCATAGTTTTGATGGAAAGAAAAGATGTAATGATGAACGAATGAATGAAAGTAAGAACGTATGAACGAATGGAAGTTAATGAATGAATGATGAAGATAATAATGATATTATCTATGTGTACGTATGATGTATGATCGCATGAAAGTAAAGTACGGTTTTAATGAAAGAAAAGTATGTTTTATTATAAAACTAAAACTCACTCAGCAACGCTAACTTTTATGTGTTTCCAGTTGGCAGGTAATGGTTGCTGAGGATGGCACGAGGCGGCTACACAGCTCTTTTGGATGGCATCCATTTTTATAATGCTTTTGTGATGTAATGCAACATGTATTTTTGTAACTTGATAACGATGTATTGTTTTGCAAAAGCTTTTATAATGAAGTGAGATGTCTATTTTAATGATTCCGCTGCGATGTTTTATGAAAGTCAAATGTAATTATATGTTTTGTGCGATGAGGATCCAACTGTAAGCGTCCCGGGAATAGGGCCTTACAAGTTGGTATCAGAGCCAAAGTTTAAGTGAAATGGGTAAATTTTCAAAATAAACCTTAACTTAAACTGAGAATGGGACGGAAAGGGAAGGGATGCCAATCTGAGTAGCTGCGTGCCATCAGGCATTTTCTTAATGATAACCGGTATTACGTGCGCATGTTATGTGGTTTATGTGTTGTGTGTAGATTTAGATACTGATGTAGTCAGGATAGGTAATGCTCGGGGTATGAAGAGTAAAGTAAGTGGCTAATCACAACTGGCCACTGTAATTAGGGACTTACTATACTTGACATAAACTGAGTTGTTTCCTTGAATGACCGTGTTAGTGTTTGAATCTTTCAGTGTGTTAGAGAATGGCCGGTGGTAGATCGTCTAAAGCTTCACGCGGTGGAGGTCATGGTGGACGTGGTGCTGGATCACGGGTCACGAGGGGAAGACCCAGAGCTGAAGAGGTGGCTCATGAAGAGCCCGAGACCCCTCATCCGGAGGCTGGTGATGAAAGCACGAATCTGAGAGCCTCAGTGAAAGAGGCAGTGGTAGAGGAGGTTCATCAGGTCATCCATACGATCTTACCGTCTGTGGTGACCGAAGTTATCAAGGCTGTAAAGGAAGGAGAAAGAAAGGAGAGAAACAGGTCCTCAGGAGGACGGGAGCAACCGGAGCTTAAACGGTTCTCTCTGACAATGAAGAAGAGGAAGAAGAGGAGCCTGCGCCGGAGGCGGCACGAGGATGTAACTATGGGGCGTTTCAACGATGCAAGCCCCCTACATTTGATGGTAACGACACTGCTGCTGCTGCTCACCGATGGGTGAGAGAAATGGAAGCTGTTCTGAACATCAGCGAGTGCCGGGAGGATCAGAAGATAAAGTTTGCTGCCCATTCTTTTGTGGACTCGGCTCTATGCTGGTGGGACAATATAGTCCAAGCCGAGGGTAGTCGGGCAATTCGGAGGATGAGATGGTCGGAGCTGAAGAAGTTGGTAATTGAGGAGTTCTGTCCTTATAGGGAGATGGATAAGGTTGAGAGGGAGTTTCTGCAATCGGAGGCGGGGACGATGACACATCAGCAGTATACCACCAAGTTCAACGAGATGGCACGTCTGGTGCCGGATCAGGTGACGCCTCTGTCGCGGAAGATTAAGAGGTACATTCAGGGTTTGCCAGCGGATATTCGGAGGCACATGATCGCTGCCCGACCGAGTACGTTTAGGTCGGCGGTTGACTTTGCCGGGAGGTTGTATGATGAAAGAACGGTGGTGGTGGCTGAAGGCACTAAGAAGAGTGGTGGAGACCGGAACTGGAACGGGAAGAGGTTTGGTCGGGGAGGTGCCCCGACGGGTAATAAGAGCGCACGGGTGGATGACCGCCGTGTGGTCACATCTGGAGCAGGACCAAAGAAGTGTGGTAGATGTGGAAAGGAGCATAGTGGGAAATGCAGGCTGGGGTCGAACGTGTGCTTCAAATGTGGGAAAGCGGGGCATATAGCAAGGACTGTCGTATGGTCCGGTGCTTTAACTGTGGCGTGGAGGGTCACACAAGTAGGGATTGTAAGAAGCCGAGGGCTGAGGGTTCCGGAGTGAAGAAGACGGTGAGCGAAGGACCGAGGGCGAGTGCCAGGGCATTCACCATGACACAGGAGGAAGCTAGGACGGACCCTGATGTTGTGTCCGGTACGTTTTTAGTGAACCAAACTTTAGCTTCTGTGTTGTTCGATTCTGGTGCTAGTAAAAGTTTTATTTCTACTGCTTTCTGTGCTAAGCTGCCTGTTAGTAGTAAACGTGTCGATGCGCCCTTTGATGTAGAAACTGCCATAGGTAAGTCTACCAGGATTTCTGAGATGATAGAAGATTGTGATGTGGAATTAGATGGTCGTAAGTTTCCTGTTAGACCATTTGTGATGACCTTAGGTGGGTTCGATTTGGTTCTTGGGATGGATTGGTTAGCGGACTTTGAGGCGAATATTGTGTGTCGCAAGAAGATGATTCGTCTGAAAGCGCCTGACGGGAGTTCGGTAACTGTGTATGTGGATCGGGTCACGACGATTCCGAAAGTGATTTCAATGGCGGTGGCGGGAAAGTGTATGAGGTGTGGATGTAGTGCCTACTTGGCCTATGTAAAGGATGTGGATACGCCAACACCACAACTATCCGATGTTTCGGTTGTGTGTGACTTTCCAGACGTGTTCCCAGAAGACTTACCAGGAGTGCCACCTGACAGAGAGATTGAGTTTCAGATTGATTTGATACCGGGTGCCCAACCTGTTGCCAAGGCACCGTATCGGTTGGCTCCGACGGAGATGAAGGAGTTGATGGAGCAGTTGCAAGAGCTGCTTGATAAGGGGTTCATTAGACCGAGTATCTCTCCTTGGGGTGCTCTGGTCCTGTTTGTAAAGAAGAAAGATGGTAGTATGAGGATGTGTATTGAGCTGAACAAGTTGACGGTGAAGAACCGATACCCCTTACCGAGAATAGATGATTTGTTCTATCAGCTTCAAGGTGCCAGTTGGTTTTCAAGGATAGATCTTCGATCGGGCTACCATCAGTTGAAGGTGAAAGAGCAGGATATCCCTAAAACAGCTTTTCGCACGCGTTATGGTCACTACGAGTTCCTTGTCATGTCTTTTGGTTTGACCAATGCGCCAGCTGCTTTTATGGATCTAATGAATTGAGTGTGTCGGCCGATGTTGGATAAATCGGTGATCGTGTTTATTGATAATATCCTGATTTATTCGAAGAGCGAGATAGAGCATGCCGGTCACATTCGGGAGGTTCTAGAGACGTTGAGAAGGGAGAAGTTGTACGCCAAGTTCTCCAAGTGCGCGTTCTGGTTGCGCGAGGTTCAATTCTTCGGTCATGTGGTGAATCCTGATGGGATTATGGTGGACCCGACAAAAGTGGAGGCAGTGATGCAATGGAAGTCTCCAAAGACGCCATCCGAGATTCGTAGTTTCTTGGGTTTGGCGGGCTACTACAGGAGATTTATCCAAGACTTTTCTAAGATCGCTTCTCCACTAACTAAGTTGATCCGAAAAGATGTGAAGTTCGTATGGGGTCAAGCTCAAGAGAAGGCGTTCGAGGAATTGAAGGCGAGATTGACTCAAGCTCCTGTTCTGTCATTACCCGATGGAAGTGAAGTTCTGGTGGTTTATTCTGATGCTTCCTACCCGGGGTTGGGGTGCGTGTTAATGCAGAGAGGAAAGGTTATAGCCTATGCATCCTGACAGTTGAAGGTTCATGAGGTCAATTATCCTACGCATGACTTGGAGCTAGCAGCCGTGGTCTTTGCGTTAAAGATTTGGAGGCACTATCTTTACGGGACGAAATGCACCATATTCACTGAACACAAGAGTTTGAAGTACTTCTTTGAGCAGAAGGACCTGAACATGAGGTAGAGACGATGGTTGGAGCTCATAAAGGACTATGATTGCGAGATCCATTACCATCCGGGCAAAGCCAACGTGGTGGCGGATGTCCTTAGCCGAAAAGGGAGGCCCGAGCCGATTCGGGTGAAGGCATACCAGTTGATCATGACCTCTGATGTGATAAAGCAAGTTAAAGGGTTTCAAGATGAGGCATTGAAAGAAGATCATCTTAACTCTGAAAGGACGAGAGGTCTGGTTGCGGAATTCGATGAAAACACACTTGGTGTTAGAACCCGATTTGGACGAATGTGGATTCCTCGTTTTGGGGATCTACGCATGAAGATCACGGATGAAGCTCACAAGACTCGATACTCTATTCATCCCGGTGCTACAAAGATGTACCAAGACATGAAGAAAGATTATTGGTGGCCGGGTATGAAGCGTGTTATGGTGGAGTATGTGAGTAAGTGCCTTACTTGTCTACAGGTGAAGGCCGAGCATCAGAAGCCGTTTGCGAAGATCCAACCGTTGGATATACCAGAATGGAAGTGGGAACACATCACCATGGATTTCATTACGAAGCTACCACGTACTCCGAAAGGGTATGATGCTATATGGGTGATTGTTGACCGCTTGACGAAGAGTGCTCACTTCCTACCGATCCGCGAGACATATTCATCTGAGAGGTTGGTTGATCTGTTCATCAAGTAAATTGTAACTCGTCATGGTGTGCCGGTGTCTATTGTGTCCGATCGTGACACCCGGTTTACATCTAAATTTTGGAAGAAATTCCACGACGCTATGGGGACGAGGTTACATATCAGCACGGCTTATCATCCTCAAACTGATGGTCAGTCAGAGAGGACCATTCAGACATTGTAGGACATGCTTCGGGCATGTATTATCGATTTTTAAGGAAGTTGGGATGACCACTTACCGTTAGCCGAATTCTCATACAACAACAGTTATCATGCCAACATTCGTATGCCCCCTTATGAGATGCTATACGGTAGGAGATGCAGAACACCCGTCTGTTGGGGTGATATTGGTCATAAAGAGTTAGGGAGCGTCGAGGTGATCGAGGTTACGACTGGGAAGCTTGAAAGGATCAAAGCCTTCATGAAGGCAGCCAAAGATAGACAGAAGTCGTATGCTGATAAACGACGCAGACCGATTGAGTTCCAGGTGGGTGACCGGGTTATGTTGAAGGTCTCACCTTAGAAGGGTATCATCCGTTTCCGAAAGCAGGGCAAGTTGAGCCCGAGGTACATAGGCCCTTTCCGAATCGTTGCTCGAGTAGGAGAGGTGGCCTATAGATTGGAGTTACCAGATGAGTTAAGTGGAATTCACCCGACATTCTACGTATCTCATCTAAGGAAGTGCTTGGCAGATGAAGATATGATTGTTCCACTGGAGGATATCGAAATAGACTAACGGCTTAATTATGTGGAGCAACCAGTGGCAATTAAATATATTTAGGTGGTTACCCCTGATGTATGAATTTGGGGGCCTTCCCCTTTGGCAATTAAATATATTTAGGTGGTTTTCATGTTTGATGTTTTTTCTCTTCCTTCTATCACTAGCCCAATAGCACACAAAGAGATATTGGGCTAGTGACAGAAGGAAGAGAAAAAACATCAAACATGAAAACCAGAGTAACTCAGATCGAACCCGTATAACTTGTGTGAGGATCATGAATGCATAATTGATTACTGTTCATGGACTTTACTATCGTGGCAACTTGATTACTGTCTCTAGACAATTTAGTTCATTTATTATTAATTTTTTTTAACTTTTTAGTCCATCCCGAAAAACATACTATTCATCATTCATCATTCATCATTCAAATAATTCACCTTTATCCCTGGATAGTGGATACCCTACTAAAATTATTAAGGTCTTATAATTTACATTGTTTCGGCTTCATCCATAAATACACACTACGAATCATCATGATAATAATTATAGATAAGGTCCATCTAAAATCTTATATTTTAAAATTACCAGAGAAAATATGTTTAAAAAGCAATTATAATAGTATCTTGAAGGGTTGTAACTTATGATTCGAAAACTTATGCATGTTGACCGATTTCCGATGATAACACGCGGCTTGCAAAATGTATATATAGATGTATAATGTACGTTTATAATACTTGAGAAGGATAATAATACAAGTGTTCATGCAGGTTATATATTGTTCTCTAAAATAAAATAAGAAAAGAAAGGAAAACATTAGAAAGAACAAAAATAAATTCATCAATTTTGCAGTCTTATTGTTTTCGTGTTTTTCTCGGATGCTTCATTGGTAGTATTTTCATTTTCCCTATTATTTCCATTTCACTTGTAACCGTTTCCCAAGTTCCCCACATAAGTAGATGTACATCTGCTAATTCATTAAAAAAAGTAATGATAAGTATTTTCTTTTCCCCATAATTTAGTATAACTTTCACCAGATTTAGGAAAAATATTATTCGGGAAAGAAGGGTACGACCAACACACTACCTTCCTTGTATGTGGCGAAAATTTTTCCTGTGTATGAGAAACCATTTCCTTGTATAAGTACAAATGGCCTTAAAATGATCATAGTAATATTTAAAAGTGTAACAAGTCACTATAAGTATATTTTTACGTGAGATTTTTGTTTGACCTTGAAGCTTTCTCTCTAACTTGTTTCTCTCTGTACGACCAACACACTACCTTCCTTATAGAAAACTTCCGTAGCAAGTAAATGTAAATATGTTTTATGATTATATCTATACATTGATAACTTGTATATAACTGAAACTCCTCGTGAGTTTTCTAAAGACTTTACTAAAACTAAGTTTTGTCTTGAATTACATGTTAAACATCTTAAGGATATGATTCTTGTGCATAACCAAAGACAAGTTAAAGAAATTGTACAGGATTATTGATGATTATAATATATACTATAAAATGGTACAATATAAATATTGGGTATGCAATGATTAGCAATGAAATTTTTTTTACATGTAATATATAATTTTATGAGCTAAATGAGAAATTATATGTCAAAACTTCTAAATAGTTCATATTCGTACATTACTCGTAAATAAAAACTTGACAAATTCTATATATGAATTAAAATAGTCAAGTCGAATGTGGTATAATCGGTTCGTTGCTTATCTTAAAAATGATAAATAGGATGCATTATGTCTTCATATATTTATGAAACAACAATATCATATTTATAAATATATATAGTAGTATATGATAACATTATATCATATTACTAAAGAAAACTTGAAATGAAAGATGGTAGAACAAATTTATAACTCGGGGTGAATTAAGCATTTATATTATGATATATTTTATCTCTTAATCAAATCGCATCCCAAAATATACTAGGACATTTTAATATGGATTAAATATATCTTTGAAATACATTAAAGGGTGTTTCATTATTTGATAGGAACAATATAGTTCATCATCTCCTGTCAAAGAATGATAAGTTCTTAGTATAAGAGATGCATCATGTTTTTGCTAGCTCGTGTCCGACAAGAGGATATTGGAAAGGGATCAAACAAATGTTTTAATATCCTTAAGGTATGTTTAATATTGGTTAACTAATTTAGTTAGTCTTACGGATTAAGAAAGAAGTGTAACAAAACACCAATATGGACATTTGCTCACAAGAGGAGACCATGGACGTTCTACATGAAGATAATACAACTTTGTTTAAGTTAATGAATTGCATATCAAGAGATAAGAAACAAATTAACGATTATATAGTTTTCCAGAAACTTTCATACAAGATAGTTGTCTTTCACTAAAAGGAAAAATATTATAACGAGGGAGAGCATTAAATATACACGATACACTTTTTTCTTTTAACTACGTTTTTCCCAAAGAATCTTGGTTGTAAGGTTTTTAACGAGGCAACACAAAGCATCCGATACACTAGTTTATTATATAGGTCATAAAACACCAATTTAACAATATCCTGAAGTATGTTGTTAATAGTATATAATGAACAATATTAGGAATGCGGGGGAGTTATATATATATATATATATATATATATATATATATATATATATATATATATATATATATATATATATTGCATCATACATGATTACCACATTACCTTCCACTTATGGCTTCATCAATCTCAATTTTGTTTTAATTTTTATTTTTATATTGTATGCAAGGGTCAGACTATTTACAAGACTCCTTATAAATTAAGAACTATAAAAATTATTATTAACCATTGATTAACTTGATCAATAGTTATGATTAAAAATGATACAACTTGTAAATATTAATTTAATTAAATGAGCTTAGATTAAAACAAAGGGTATAATAGTAAATTTAATTTTTTCTCTCTCTAACTACTTTTTTTAGAACGGCAAAGGAATCCTACTACTACATTACACCAAATTACACCATTGTCTGGGTTTGAACCCATGACCTCCCTTCTAAGAGGCAAAACCTTTACCAAGTAGGCTAGCCTCACATTGACCTCCAATTACTTGTTAATTCATTAATTGATTATCTCTCCTCTCTCTTCTCCCATATCTCATTTCTAGAATTTATATAAATGTAAACCAGTACAATTTCCAAAAAATATGTTAATAGTTTGCATACTAGATATGTGTTAGTTCAAATATTATCATATTACCGTACCAATATCAAACTAAATGTACCCACTATGCTAGCAAAGAAAAAAAAGTGTTTACATATAGGTAAATTAGTGTAGTCTAACGGTTTGCATATTACAGTATCAACAACAAAATTAAAATCAACATTGTAAATTTATAATTGTTTTTGCATCAAATAAAATTGGTGTATGTGACAGGTAAACAAAAATATTATATCGTAACTTAAAAGATGATAACACGTCATATATATGTCAGCTTTATGGATATATAACAAACTAAGCAATTAACATATATGTAAATCAGTGTATTTTGAAAGATATTTGTTGTCACTATATATGCTATTTGGTTACATGTTAGTATATCAAATCTACATATATCTAAACTAATTTACACAACCAAACTAAAAACAATAACCAAAATTTCATTCTTATAATTACCATTTACATATACATAATCAAAATATTAAACTTGTTGTATACGTATATGTAAACAAAACTTACACATGCGTTTACATATACGTATGTCTGTATACATATAGTAAGTTGTATAACTCGTAATTTTATAAGGTTTCCTATATAATTAAAACCAAAATCATACATGATGAATAAACCTTTTTAGGATTATCAAGCAAACAACTTCATAAAAGGCATCATTTTCATTGTCATTGTCATCTTTAGTAGGATCAAAATCGAAACCATTTACCCGGTCATAATCATATTCATCAATGTAATCATCTTCATCATCGTCATGATCCCATCTTCTGTTTATCTTCATCATCCTCATTTTCATCTTCCAGCCTTGTACAACATCATTGTCTTTAAAATTGGTCGATCATGAGAAGCCACTGGGTACTCAATCATCTTTTGTTGGAAGGTGAGGATTTGATTGGGACATAATATGATCAAATGAGATGGTTTGAAAGGTGATGATTCGATGAAGATGAACACTGGATACTTTGAGATCATAACTGATTTTGATTTATAGGTGATGAATCAATGAAGATGAATACCAGATTATTTTCGCAGGATGAGTTGAAGGTGATGAATCATTTTGATTTGGTGATCTGTATCATCTTAATTTTGAGAATCGATGTACCCAGATTCATAACTTTTTTCTAGGTCAAATTTTAAAATTGTATAATTACCCTGATTAAAGGGAGTAAATAAAGAAAACCAATTAATACTAAATATAAAATGACACTAATACCCTTTATTAATAAATTAAATTAAAAATAAAAACTATATAAATCAATGGCTAGAAAGAGTCCTCGTAGTTCTCGCAATCTTTAGGAGTCCTGAAAAGATTCTGACTGTATATATATATATATATATATATATATATATATATATATATATATATATATATATATATATATATATATATATATATATATATATATATATATATATGTTTAAGGGAGGGTTCAAATGAGAACTCACTTTTTTGTGAGAACTCTAGAAACCAATCTCAACCATTAGTTTTCAATGGCAAAATGGTCATTAACAAACACATAATAAAAAAATTATAAAATAAAAAATAACATAAAATTAGAAAAAATAAAAACACAAAAATGTTTCTCTAGTTTTTCTCTTTCATAAAAAAAATTTTAAAAAAATTATAAATTAGAAAATGACTAAAACACAAAATTAGAAAAATTTATAAATTAAAAAAATTTATAAATTAGAAAAAAAATAAAAACACAAAATTAGAAAAATGTTTTGTTGTTTCCTTGATGGTTTCTTAGTATATTTCTAAATTCCTATTGCTCCCGAAGATCAAGAGAAAATGACATTCACTTGTCCATATGGCACCTTTGCTTATCGGCAAATGCCTTTTGTATTGTGTAATGCCCCTGCTATATTTCAAAGATGTATGGTAGCAATATTTCATGACGTTTTTGGGAACTCATTTGAGCAATGTCTTCTCCATAGAAGTTTTTGGGAACACTCAATAGAAGTTTTCATGGATGACTTCTCCATCTTTGGGAACTCATTTGAGCAATCTCTTGAAAACCTGGAAAAAATGCTAGTTAGATGTGAAGATTCTAACCTTGTTTTGAATGGGAAAAAGTGCCACTTCATGGTTACCGAAATAATAGTGTTAGGACATAAGATCTCTAGAGCAGGGCTTGAAGTCAATCAAGCCAAAGTCGACACTATTTCTAAACTTCCACATCCAACGACCGTGAAAGATATCATAAGTTTCCTAGGTCATGCAGGATTCTACCGTCGTTTCATTTGTGGTAGTTTTCGCATTTGACAAATTCCGCTTGTATCTAATCCTTTCAAAAACAATCGTTTACACCGACCATGCAGGCCTTCGTTATCTATTCAACAAACAAGATGCAAAGCAGAGTTTGATTTGTTGGATACTTTTGCTTCAAGAATTCGACATTGAAATTCGCGATAAGAAATGAGCAGAAAATCTAGCAGCCGATCATCTCTTGCGTCTTCAAGATTCAAGTCCTTCACATACTGAGGAAGTCACAATAAATGATAATTTTCCTCATGAACTCCTTATACACATCCAATCCTCAATCGATGAACATCCTTGGTTTGCCGATTTCACAAATTACTTGGCAAGCAGAATCCTTCTCAAAGGAATGACCTATCAGCAAAAGGGGAAATTCTTTACTGACATTAAGCATTACTATTGGGAGGACCCGTATCTGTTCAGAATCGGTGCATACCAACTTATCCGAAGATGCATATACGGAAGTGAAGCGGAACAAATTCTAAGGCAATGTCATGAAGGACCCACATGAGGACATCAGGAAGCAACCCCTACAACCACGAAAGTCTTTGACTGGATTTTACTGGCCCACATTCTTTAAGGATGCTCCCAATATGGTACGCACCTGTGATGCATGTTAGAGAGCAACCAATATCTCAACAAGGGATGAGATGTCTCAGAAACCCGTTCAAGTATGAGAGGTACTTAATATATGGGGTATTGAGTTCATGGGGCCATTCCCGGTGTCATTTGGCAATCATTATATCTTGGTAGCAGTCAATTACGTTTCAAAATGGGTCGAAGCTCAAGCCCTATCTACCAATGATGCCAGAAACGTTGGTGGATTCCTTAAGAAACTATTATCTTGTTTTGGTGTCCCCAAAGCTTTAATTAGTGACCAAGGAACACATTTATGTAACAACCAGCTCGAAAGAGCAATGACCCATTATGGAGTGCACCATCGCTTTACAACTACTTATCATCCACAAGCGAATGGGCAAGCTGAAGTCACTGACCGAGGCATCAAACAAATCCTTGAGAAAACCTTAGGTCAAAATCACAAGGATTGGTCTACCAAGCTAGATGATGCACTATGGGCTTTTCAAACAGCCTATAAGACTCTCATCGGTACAACACCGTTCAAACTAGTTTATGAGAAGTCGTGTCATCTACCTGTGGAACTAGAGCACAAGGCCTATTGGGCACTTAAAGCAGCAAACTTAGACCAAGACCTTGCAGGAAAAAATCAATTTCTACAAATCCACGAACTAAAGGAACCGAGAGAACAAACATACGAAAACGCTAGGGTTTACAAGGAAAAGACAAGGAAATTCCACGACTCTCGATTAAAGAGAGCTAAACGATTTCATGGTTGCGAAAGTCGCTAGGCGCTGCCAGGTCGGTCGGCTAGGGAGTTGCGCGTACTCGGCCTAGGCGGGGAGTACTCGGGGAGTACTCGGACATGGTAAATTATAAATAAATTAATTTTTAAGAAATTATATATATGTCAAATATAAAAAGTTGACAAATATTTATAACATATTACGTGAAAAATCAATATATTAAAAGAATATGTTCACATACTATAGTATTTTGAAATATGATATTTATTTTTTAATATGTATACACATAGTAATCATTTAATACTCATCTTTCAAAGTAAATTATTGAATAACAACAAAAATACAACAAAAATGAGTGAAAAATAGCGAAAATCGGTGAAAAACAGCAAAAGTCCGAGTTGGACCGAGTAGGCCGAGTTGGGCTGAGTAGGTTCGAGTTGGGCCGGGTAGGGCGGAGTTGGACCGATTCCAAGTAAGGTTGACCGAGTTGAAGAAAAGCGCCTCAGTAAACCTCCGAATTCCGAGTACTCGCCAAGTACTCGACCGCCTAGGCCGAGTTTTACAAAACTGATGTATATATATACATATATAGATATAGAGAGAGAGTAGATATAGAGAGAGTATAGAGACAGAGAGAGATGACAGAGGGAGAGAGAGAGATAGGAAACACGAGATAGAGAGAGAGAGAGAGGGAGAGGGAGAGAGAGACATAGGACAGATAGATGTATACATAGAGACAGAGATAAGTAAGAGGTAGACATATATAGACATATAGACATATACATATATAGAACTATAGGATACATAATATAACAGGGAGAGATATATAGAGAGAGGGATAGCAGATAGAGAGAGAGAGAGACAGGAGATAGAGAGATAGAGATAGAGAGAGAGATATAGATAGAGAGGTAGGGATAGAGGGATAGAGGTAGATGGAGATAGAGGCAGAGATGGTATATAGGGAAGAAGATATAGAATAGAGAATAGAGATAGAGATAGACATATAGATAGGTAGATAGTCTATATATAGACTTATATATAGAGGTAGAGAGATATAGATGAGAATAGAGATAGGAGAGAGATAGATCGATAGAGAGATAGATCGATATAGAGAGATAGAGAGATATATAGACAGGATACATAGAGATATAGATATAGATAGAGTATATATCATATATATATATATATATATATAATATTATAAGATATGATATATATATATATATATATATATATATATATATATATAGTGACATTCAATTGAGAACCATAAATCTGTAAAGAAACAGAAAGAACCACTTTAACTTTATAGTATTTATCAATAATATATCAAAATGTTGTAATTTTACTACTTTTAAGATATATTTTAAAAATCACGATATCTATAGTCTTTTGATAATGTGCATGAATGCACAAACATTGTATTGCATATAATATATATATGTATAAGGGAGATAGGGAGGATGGGAGAATAGGTATATAGGGAGTAGAGGAGAGAGGGGGAGAGAAGAGAGAGAGAGAGAGAGAGAGAGAGAGAGAGAGAGAGAGAGAGAGAGAGGGAGAGAGAGAGATGGAGAGAGAGAGAGGGAGAGAGAGAGAGAGGGACAGGGAGAGAGAGAGAGAAGACAGGGAGATGAGAGAGAGAGGGAAGAGATAGAGAAGGAGAGAGAGAGAGACCGAGGAGAGAGGGAGAGAGAGAGAGAGGAGAGAAGACAGAGAGAGAGAGAGAGGAGACAGAGAGAGGGGACAGAGAGAGAGATACGAGAGAGAGAGGAGAGAGAGAGAGGGACAGAGAGAGAGAGAGAGAGAGAGAGAGAGAGAGAGAGAGAGTAGAGAGAGAGAGAAGAGAGACAGAGAGAGAGAGAGAGAGACAGAGAGAGAGGGACAGAGAGAGAGAGACAGAAGAGAGAGAGACAGAGAGATATAGAGACAGAGAGAGAGGGACAGAGATAGAGTAGACAGATAGAGAGATAGAAGAGAGAGAGATAGAGAGAGAGATATCGAGGAAGAGAGAGAGAGAGAGAGGAGAGGGATAGGGAGAGAGATGAGAGACAATAGAGAGAGAGAGAGAGAGAGAGAAGATAGATATATATAGAGATATGTAGAGATATATAGATACAATATATATAGATATACATATATATATATATATATGTATATATAAATAATTATATAAATACATATATATATATATATATATGTATATATATATATATATATATATATATATATATATATATATATATTCCGCACCCATCAGTAACCAACAAATACTAATATTTACTAGTGCCAAAAGTTAATATTAAACCTATTGTTTCACTAAATTAACAACATGTTTTTGGTTTGATTATCTCTCGATAAATTTGTTATTTAATTTAGCCTGTTAATTTAGTTTTGTCTGATGGGCAAAACACACAAGTAAGGAAAAACTACTTTTAAGTGGTTTCAAACTCTTGTTTAGACGTTTCCTGTTATGATAATTGTTTGACCTAGAAACTCGCTTAACAATATTGAAAATATAGATGTGATATATTTTTATTTTTCGTCTTTAAACCATGATGTTACATTCAGTGGCATATCTTGAACAAAAGTAAAGGGGCGGAGGCCAACCCTAATCGGGGGGGGGGGAGGGGGTTTAATACATATAAAATTTGCGGATGAAGTACATATAAATTTCCATTTCTAGCGCAAAAAAGGGGGATGGGGCTTCTGAGCCCCAATTAACCTTTGCCTATGGTTACATTATGTGTCCCTCGTCAAGTTGAAATAACAAGAGACCACTAGAACCGAGGGCTCACTAAAACTAACAAGGGAGACTTCCTATGGAGTGTAACACCACATGCTTCACCCATGTCCAAATCCTCATTTTTTGTTTCATTTGGCAACACCATATCAAACTTGTAAACAACATTTGCTAATGCAAGCTCCATAACAGGTACACTAAACTGAATGCCTGGGCATGTTCTTCGGCCAGCACCAAATGGAATCCATTGAAACTGCAACCCTTGATAGTTAATGGAATTGTTCAAAAACCTCTCAGGCCTAAACTCATTTGATTCTTCCCACAAGGTAGGATCTCTTCCTATCGCCCAAGCATTGATAATCACTTGTGTACCTGCTGTAATATCATACCCCATTAGTTTTACATCTTGCATTAATTTTCGGGGAAGGAGAAGTGGGAGGGGAGGATGCAATCGCAAAGCCTCTTTTATGACAGCTTTAAGGTAGGGCATTCGGTCCAAATCCTCCTCGGAGATCATCTGTTTTTCTTGTGCATTTTCTGTTAATTCTTGTTGAAGTTTTTTCATTACTCTTGGGTTTTTTATTAGCTCACTCAGCGCCCACTCTAGACCAGTTTGTGTAGTTTCAGTTCCGGCGGCAAACACCTCCTACAAGAAACAAAATATATGATGTTTTATGTTTATTCATATTTGCATAAACAAAAGATCAAAAAATGAACTGGAAGTTATAACAATTTGAACCTAAGTAAATTATGTTCGGTAATAGAACATGCATGTTCTTGTGATTTCTTGAACCAAATCATCATATAACTAAGTATTATTATTTTTACATAAATCTACAAGATGAGAATCGATCAGAAAAAAAGAAATTCAATACTTTTTTAAGTTAAGGTGTTGTGTTACTTTGGTACGTATTCTGGGTGCTGGGTTTCGAACATTTTTGGAACCATGGTGTTGCCATGCAACATGTCCTTTTTAATCTTTGGAGTTAAAATTGTTTTGAGTAGTTTTTTAGTGAATCTTCCTTAATTTATAATGATAACTAGGGGTAGTTGCTCACACTTGCGCCAGGGAGTTCCAAGATATTAACTTTTGCACAGGTAGATTATGGTATATTGGTTTAATAAATTATTGGATTTTAGTAATTCAAACTTTCATTTATTGGTCGGGATTTATCACAACTCAGTAAGTGTTTACAACACTCTCAACTTTAAGTTTATTATACTCCAATGATCTCTTACTAACCAATAGTTAACCCCGTTAGTTTTTTGATGAGCGTGGATTGCTTTTGTGATCATAACACTAAGCCGAAAGTTGAAATCTACCATCAGGTCCATCAATCTAAAACATCCGCACCCTAAAACACCCTAAAACCCATCAATCTCCACCTCCTAATTTGAACGACTTGACTAGTTGGAGTTAGATTTAAGGTGATGATAGAGGCTGGACAAACGGAAAACAGACCTAAGAGAGGCTAGACGGCGCTAGAGTTGATAAATAGCTTAAAGTTGGCCTGATTTCATAAAAAAAACTAACGAGAGTTAACTCTCAGTTAGTAAGGGATGATTAGAAGACAATAAACTCAAAGTTCGGAGTGACTGTAAACATTTCATGAATTGGGATTAATTCCGACAAATAAATGAAAGTTGGGTTTATTATAATCCAATAAACCTAGTTTAATCATTGCGTGGTTACACACTTTAATTATGTTGAAAAATTTAATAAAAAAGGTTATTGGATTTTAATAATCCCAACTTTTATTTATTAACTGAAATTAATCACAACTTGAGAAATATTTTCAGACACTCCCAAATTTTGAGCTTATTTTTTCTTCAATAATTCCTTATTAACCGATAGTTAACCCCGTTAGTTTTTTGATGACGTAGACTACTTATGTGAAAAAAAACACTAAATAGAAAGTTGAAAGCTACCATTAGATCAGTCAATAAAACTTTTGCATCTTTAAACCTGTATTTCTCCACCCTTGATCTGAATCACTTGATTTGTTGGAAGTAGATTTCTGGTGACAATGAATGATAAACATCGGAAACCCTCCCAATGGGGGATGGGTGGCGGCAAAGTTGAGAATAAATTCAAAGTTGGTCAAATTTTCATCAAAAAACTAACCGAGTTAACATTCAGTTAGTAAAAAACCGTTGGAGAAAAATAAACTCATAATTAGAAGTGTTTGTAAACATTTCTGAGTTAGGATTAATTTCGATCGGTAAATGAAAGTTAGAATTATTAAAATTCTAATGACATAAATACATAAAATTGAACAGGATCAGCCGAGCTAACAATTTAAAACTCAGAAAATCAAAGTGAGTTGCTCTTTTGACGAGTCGGGTCAAGTTAGCCAAGGGGATAGAAATAGACATTGTTTTGACTTAGAAATTAAAAAAATAATAATATATAAGAGGCTATCATGTAAAGAAAAAAAAGTTCTTTGGTTAAAACAATAGATCTTTAACTTCAAACTTAAAAAAGGATGAGAGGGTAAAAAACTCCAACTTTTGTGATAAAAAAACCTCAGTTGTAGCTTATAGATCACCTTTTAATATATAGGATAATAAGTTGTTATTGTCTATAGATGAGAGTAATTAATTAATACAAGTGTACATTTGTTTCTTTGTATCATCATCAATTAAAAAAATAAATTAAAAAAAGATGGAGAACTCATACCAATATGAGAGCCTTAAGGGAATCTCTTTGAAGGGTAAAATCAGATGTGCTGTCTTTTTGCAAATCTAGTAAAATGTCAACGAAGTCTTCTCCTTCATTGCTTTTAGCATCGTGTCCTTTCTTCTTGTTTACATGTTCTTTTATAATTATTTCAAGAAACTCATCAAATTCTTTAGCTATTTTTTTTGCTCTTCCGATGGAACCAATGACTTGATCCACCCATGATAGCCATGGAACATAACTACCAACACTAAAGAGTGTAAATGCATCCACGAATTTGCTCACCAAAATTTTATGCTTTAATCCATCAAGCTTCCTTCCAAGGGCAACCCGACTAATTATATTACTTGTTAGGGTAGAAAACATCGACCCCATATCAATGATAGTCCCACAACTTTTTCCAATCCCCTGTATCATATGAAGTATCTCGTTTTCTCTTACATTTTGGTATGACTTAACTCGTGTACCACTTAGAAGTTTGAGCACCATAATGCTCTTTACCCGCCTCCAATGTTCCCCATAAGGAGCAAATGTTACGCTCTTAGAACCATAGAGGAGTATGTTAGGCATAAGTAAGCTTGGTCGACTACAAAATGAGAGATCATGGGTTTTCATAATCTCTTTGGCTGCTTCAGCAGAGGATGCCACAAGTGTAGGTATGCTACCAAGGTGAAGGAGCATCACTGGACCGTGTTTTTGGGACAATATTTGAAGGTTATGGTTAGGGTTCGAGCCTAGCTGGTGGATGTTTCCGATTATCGGAAGTTTTCGTGGAGATGGTGGTATGTTTTTTCTATTTTTGGAATCAAATAGAATCCTTTTGACATAAATAGAAATCATTAAAAGGATGCACGAAAAGAAAGAGAGGAGAAGAGTTTCAGAGGATGGAAAAGTTTCCATGATTTTAGCAGCTAGCAAATTTGTGGATTTGTTGTGTGTTAATGACTCATGCAAGCTTGTGAATATATAGTAGTGGATATCAATTATTCTATCTTATTTAGTTAATCATTGAGGCATAAAAAATTAGGATTGTGTCTCTCGAGTCAATGATTATCAGAAATGGTTTATTTGAAACTACTGCCTTCTCAACTGCAACAATATTGCATCTTCTCCACCAAGGTTAAAACGTATAAGGACTAAAAATGAATCACATTTTTCTTAACTAACAATTAGTTTTACTTCCAAATATCATCTAATCACGTATTTAATTGTAATGATTTGAGCTTACATCAAACTTTTATGAATTATTTACCAATACCATTAGGTTAGAAGCTATGAATAAAACTATTAAAAACATTCGTAATTATATTTTCAGTGGACATGCATACGGATAGCGTTCGCCCAGAGGAGGGGCGGAGTGGACTTAAAATTATATAATCATATGTTTTCATTAGAATTTAGATGTTAAAAGAATTGGTTAATTGTTAGAAATTTAGAATTTAGATTTTAGAACTTAAAATTGAGTAATAACTTTTTTGTTAATTGATGCCTTTGATTTTGTGTTTGATTCTTAGAAATAACTAGTATTTAACCCCACGCGTTGCGGTGGGGCGTAAAACCCTATCAAATAGTATCAATATCATACCGTCGCTAGTGACCACCAACATCAGAAAAGCTCATAAAACAAAAGAAACAAAACCGTACATAAAAATAGCATAAAACTTTAAACCATGCATGTGCATTGCGATGTGTTAATGTGTATAAAGTAGAACGAAGTGTATTACACAGCGGTCGTGAAACAAAACAAAAATAGATATAAAATCATTAAACCACATATGCATGTGCCTGTTTGTTAACTCGGAAATTTTAAACAGAGACGTAAAACAAAAAAAAATTAAAATGATAAAATATATGAGACCAAAGTTGAAAATGAAAAATATATTAAAGTTAAATGTAAAAGATGTAAACTATAGGGTTAAAAATAAAAAATAAAGAAAAAACAAAGTGATGTACAATTTATAAAACATAAAGTACAACCCACAATGCACAACTAAATTGATAATTAGTATTATATAAATGATTACTAAGCAAGCATCCTATTGTCAAATGTAAAAGGCAAGCTCAAGTTAAAAATTAGTTTATATTATTTAATTCGTTAGGGTATGTCATTTGTATACTATGATTTTGCTATGTATATCGTTAAAACATTTGTTTTTGTTTAAAAAAATTAGTTTATATAATTTTATTCGTTAGGGTTCAGGGGCCTTTTTCGACTCGTCAATAACATTATAATCTCAGGTCTCCTGGCGCCGCATAAGGATCATATACACCAATATGACAAGGCGAGCGAAAAATAGAGCCATTAATCAAAACCGAACCAAGTTAACCAAAAACTAGCGGTTGATGATGTAAATTCTTCACTAGTTTTGTCACTGGACTCCTCTTTAAATAATTATAAAAAATCGGGTCACAAAATTTGTCGTAACTTCTCAAAATAAAAGGTAAGCCGGTCGCAAAATTAAGCACAAAGGGTCCCTATAATACGGCATATAAAAAAATAAGGGTCCCTATAAAATTTGTCGTAACTTCTTAAAAAAAATAAAAGTCATCATTTTAAACAGGGCCGGCCACCAAGAATTCGCAAGAGACCATGGTTCCAGGCGAGAATAAAAAACGATCCCTATAATACGGCATATAAAAAAATCTAAACCGAATAACTTGTATAATGCGATCGAAGTATCAAAGTCGATCGTCGATTGGTTTTCTCACTTCTGCTATTGAAATCTTGAATGAGAATTCCTTTTTTGTTTTTTAATTTAGGCACTATTATATTAAAATTGGTTTAATTTAGATAAATACACTAATTAGGCTAAACTATTTAAAATGGTAATGGGCTCTAAGGTAAGTTTAAATAGAATAAAATAATTAAAATGTTATTGAGTTTGTTAATAGGTTTATTAATACTTTATAGTTATATATATATATATATATATATATATATATATATATATATATATATATATATATATATATATATATATATATATATATATATATATATATATAATTTTTAAAGATTTTGTTGTTTTGGTCCCTTGTGGAGATTGAACCCTAGGTAGTTTCCCACCCTGCCCCCTCTCAGAGCCGCCCCTGATTTTAAAGGTTTTTTTAAACAAAAAGTCGTCATTTTTTAGTCTTTCTTAGACCCTTTTATATTAAAACAAAATTTTATCAGTTTTAAGTTAGAAGCTGATTTTTCCTTACTAAGAGCATTCACAGTAGGTATTTTTGTTCCACTCCATCTAGTCGTATAAAACTGGCATGCATCCTTGCTTCTCATTCGGTGTATATCGAATGACTTTCTTTTTTGCTCTGGACGCTATTAACTTGCTATATTGTCTCACTAAGGAGTGTTTTCTCATATATTTGTAAGTGTCATTTTTATATTATATAAAATGATTATGAATGACGATTAGTGGATGAGTGAGAAAATATTACTGTTTATCCGTATATATATTTGGTAAGATACTGTTCATCCCTATTAATTTTTTAATATTTTTTTAAAAGTGATTGTGAGTGTAGAAGAGAGAAAAAATAATGATAAATATATAGAAAAAATATTATTTAATTGAAAAGAAGATATAGAAAATAATAAATTTATAATGTAATTATAATGTTAAAGATAATAAAACTAGTACGAATTGAATGCTCTAAACATTGTTTAGCATTTTTGAGGTATGCATTAAACCTAAAATAACTCCTCTATGTCCTCTTTGTTAAGTTTCTTCTTAACCCTCCCCTTTGTCCCCTCTCAAAAAAGATTTCACATCATTTACATCCCATTCCATATTTTTATCCATATAATTACAATAAAATCACCATTTTTCTCTCTCCTTTCAATTAAGTAATATGTTTTTATACCTTTTTCATTACCTTTTCTCTCTACTTCACTCACAACCACTTTCAAAAAATTAAAAAAATTATAAAGGTTGAACAATAAATCCTTAAATTTACAGATGAACAGTAATATTTTCTCTCTACTCCGCTCACAACTACCACTCAAAACATCCCATATAATTAAGGATTCACACTCACATAATTATAAGGCATGTGCTGTGAATGCTCTCAAACAACTAGCTATATCCACATGTGCATATTCTAACAACATACACGTACAACGTGTCATAAATATTCTAATGGTTTGTTTTTAAAATTCTTTTCAACAATTCTAACGGTTATCTTTGTAAAATTCTTTTCAATCTTGCTCCACTATTGTACGGATTGCATTTTCTTGTTGTAGTTTGAGCAACAAATGAAGTCCGTCACAACTTTATATGTCATTGATGCTTAACTTGAACATGAACGGGTCCTTTTGGATTCTAGGTGCACTCTTGGTTTCACTTCGTTAAGAGAATATTGTGCTGATAAGCAATGTACACAATATGCAATTTTTTTACCTTTATACGATATTATCTCCATGGCATTTTTCTCTACGTTACATAATTATATCCGCCTAATGGTTCTCGTAATTGTAACATACTTTAAAAACCAAACTGCAAACACCTAGAGCGCATCATACACAAGTTACAACCTCACAAAGCAAAAGGTGATGGCAGACTTTCTCTGGTTTTGGGCCACTTCTTCCACCGAGATTTTAAGTCACTTATTTCTTTGAAAAGTTGTAATAATATTTTATTATTATAATTAATTTCTATTGTATTTCTTTTCCTTTTATAATTCTAAAAATATAATTGTTTTTAATTATGAATACACCATTGAAACGTTCTTATTTTTATCTACATTTAGGTGTAAGTTTCATTTGAAACTGATCTGGTTCAAATATAATATATTATTAATTTTTTCACAACATAGTAGTGCTTTCTAGAAATTAATAAATGTACTGTTATGAAGCGATTGTCTTTACGTACGTTCCCATTTAGATTTCATATAAAACCAACTCTCGCAATACGCAACCAAAACCCATGTTCCAAGTGTAACATATTTTTCAGTTCTCTTAAAAACATCATAATCGTATTCGATATTCTAAATAAACCGTTACTACGTACTTAATTACACTTGTGTTTTGATATAGAATCTATCCAAGCACCGGAACACATCGACAAAATACTAGTTATATAAGTAAATGCCACCATGTAATTTTGGTTTGAATCTTGTAGATGGGCATGTAACTCAGAAGTTCTTGATTGTTTGTATTATTTGGTTGTTTAGACTATACGTAGTGGATATGGAGGTGATGCCATGGAATGAAAACAAGTGGTGGTGCTCCAAACACCACTACGTGATACTTAAAGGGGGCTCCAAATCTATAAAGAGTTAAGCCTTTAACAGGCTTTAAACACAACCTTGCCTATATTATTGCATCAATAGGGCTTCAGATTATAGTTAACCACTACATTTGATTTAAAGGGCTATGGTAAGATATTGATTTTTGTCTACGTGACACCTAGGTAGTTTTTTAACTAAACAAGCACTACACTCTTATATACATATAGTACACACATGTGTATATACACACGCATGCGACACATGCATATAATGAGATTACTAGATTATTAAGGGAAAAGAAAAACATTTAATTTTGAAAAACTGTTAATACTTTTTAGATTTTACGCGTCTTATATACAAAAATACTTATGTTCAGTCACATAAAAACATATCAAATTAATTTTGTTCATATTTTTTAAAAGTTTTAACCGTTTACCTACATATGTGTAAACAATGTGTGTGTGTATAGGGTAAGGATCAAATGTTAACCCTCTATTATACGATTAACCGTGTTAACTTTAGAAGATCAATTAAAATTACTATTTTTTGTTGAAATTATATTATTATACATATACAACGTTATGTTCTTTATGTATATATGTAAATTTACAAGTATAAAAAAGTTATAAAAGGTAAATATTTACAGATTTATGTGTAACTTATAATGTTTTTATGCTTATGAATTTACACGTATATATAAAAGAATATATTTTTGCATATGTGTAATGATGTTATTTCCAAGAAAAAAATGATGCTTTTGATTGATCAACAAAAGTTAACACCGTATTGTAATAATAGAGGGTTAACCTTTGATTATTTCCTTATATATATATATATATATATATATATATATATATATATATCATACTATATATATTATATACTATACATATATATATATAGATATACAGATATATACATATACATATACATATAGACATATACTATATACATATACATATATACATATATATACATATACATATACATATACATATACATATACATATATATACATATACTATAGATATATATATATATACATATATATATATATATAGATATATAGTAGATGTATGTATGTATGTATATATATGTATGTAGAAATTGGTTCAAATATAAACTCACTTTTTGCAAGAACTCATATACCCATTTACACCAATAGTAGTTTGACACATCAGCACACAAGAATCTTTACAAGGCGGGTAGTTTTGTCATTTCTTTTATGTTTTAGCATTTAATGAGGGCAGCCCTTACCAGGCTGTCTTCCTCATATTCACCGTCCCCGACATTTCTTCCTCCTACAAAGAGACTTCAATTGTAAAAGTATATTACACCATGTCCAAAGTACTATAGAGTTACACAAATGGGTTTCTATATATTTTGGACTTCTCCATTAATTTTTTTTACAAAAGACTCTTTCTATTGAGAAATATATATTTTCTCTTTATTTTTCATCTCGTGATATTTATCAATCAAGCTCTAATGGGTGGTGGGGATGTCCATAATATTGGTGGTTGTTCTGTAGGAGGTTCTGGATGATGTTGTGGAGGACGAGAACATTGATGCTATCGTTGGTGAATCTCCTATGTCTTTTGGTGAAATTGATGTTAGAGGTAATTCTATTATCCTGAAAACCCTAATGGCACATGTTTTTTTTGGATGACACCTATGAATATTTATGGATTATAGTGTTAACCTTGAAACATGTTTACACTAATTTTTGTTATCACAGTTTTTCAAGTATTAAGGTGGTACCCAATTATTTTTGTGTGTGATGTAGTGTGTTAGATGTCTTTGTATTATGTTACACCATTGTTGTAAATGTAGAATATACCTATATCGGGTGTAAAACAGGCTGTAATATGTGTTACACATATATCATAAGTATAATATAATTGTATCATTTATATTTTTTTGCATTATGCGTACATCAGTAGTGTAAACTTTACAATAACGTAGCAAGAACATATCATTTTTGATCTGTCTTTTTACATCTTTAGTGTAAATGTAGTACAATTATGGATGTTGTGTACATTGGTAATGTAGCTCATTTGACATATATAGTGTTAATCTAATTTTTGTATACATGTTACACTAGTGTAAATGTTGAACATACAACCCACCTGTCATAGGAGTAATATACTTGTATCTTTTTCGATTGTTTGGTATTACATGTACATCAGTGGAGTAAACTTTAAGAAATGTTACTAATTATATTATCCAAGTTACCCTAGTGTAAATGTTGACTTTTGTAACATAAATATTTTGGATGTTATATAATTGTAACATATTCTTTTTATCTTTTAAACGAATTTTGTTAAATTTTGTATGCGTGTTGACCTAAGTTTATCCTTCATTTTTCTTTTACAGGTACGCATTCTGCTTTAGTTTATAAAAGAGAAAATAATACACTTTACTAGTTTTTGATGTTAAATTGGAGAAAAAGCCAATGGTTGGTATGATTTTCTCAAATTGGGAGGACGTTGTTAAGATGTACGATTTGTATGCGGAAGCATCTGGGTTTGGAATTCGTGTTGGTGGGTTTAAGAGATGGAAAAGGGATATCACCCATAGGTTTTTGGTTTGTAATAAATCCGGTAAGCCAAGGGTAAGCGTACCGAATCCCTTGAGGCTACTTATTTGGTTATAACTCATGGTAGTTCATTTATAGTTATAGACTATAAGGCTCTTATTAGGTTTAAGGCGAGAAAAGGTTCAATAAATTATGCTTATATGAGTTTTTAGTGAGGCATAAACTGTTATTGTCCATAGCAAAAACTACTAGGAAATCTAGGGAGTGTAGGAAGTAGGCAAACCTTACCCGTATATTAGTTAGAAAGACTGTTTACAAGACATGTGGCTTTAATAATGTAACACACTACTTAACATGGCAATGAGGGAACACAGTACTAAAGATATATTATATATTAAAAAACAAATGTTAGGCAGCAATTTTCAAGAATCAAGACCGGATCACTATACAAATGCCAACAAGAGTCACAAGATAGACAACTTTATGCCATAATCAAGAAGGAGCAAGCAACGATACTAAGTTAGTGACAATAAACAATATTCAGGTACTAATATGTGTGGTTTCTTAAACGTCTTTTTTTAAAACCGCTAGTTTATTTAAACTTCATTTGTAAGATATAACAAATAGTTTTAAGGAATACGTTTTAATAAAGCAGTTAGTTGCAGATGTCTTTTTAAAACTGTTTGCATTTTAAATGAACAATTATGAAATATCCATATGGACCATCTATATAATTGAACTTATTTATCTTATTATGTGTGCTTTTATAATATTTAATGTTCTCCATTGAACTATATCTTATATACCTGACTAGTTTAGACACATCTGTATTATACAGGCTTAATAAATAAAGTTTTTGATTTTTTAAATAATTCCATTTTTTAAAATCATCCTTGTAAAACTTAAAGAACAGTTTTAATATTGTTCGTATTTAGAAAAATATTGTTTGAGAAAATTTTTGTGTCTTTTTATTATTGTTAAAGTGTGTTTTTAGTAAAAAATATGGTTTTTAACTTTTACAATATCTATTTTATTAATAATAAAATTATTTTAAATTAATATAATTATTATTTACTATTATCATTTTTTATAAGAGAAATGCGTGAAAAATAAAATGAGAATGGCTAATATTATAACACTTGCCATCTCAAAACATTATTTTATTATGTATATTGATAAACTATAGATTTATTGCATGCATATATGCATTCCTTGTATGTGTTAAGCATGGCATGTTATTGTTAGATTTTTTTATTTTATTTTGATATACTAACGTTCAATTTATTATCAGTCGATTTTGATCCAAGTCTCTATTAACATTCTTTTTTGACACGCGAGAAAAAGAAGTTGACAACAAAACCATTTTGAGATCTAGCTATTCTCATTTGATTGTGGTTTCGACCCTATTCTGATCTATAAATACAATCCAAATCAAATTCAATTTGTTATTGTTAGATTGATTAATTATTAGGTCTTGTTTGATTTTGATTTCAATATTTTTATCTCATTTAAATTTGACTTCGATTAAAATCAAACAAGTGTGATAGTGTGTATAAATGCGGTCAGTTTTATTCTTCTAGTGTTAAGATGAAGTTCTCCCAAGTTTAGGTCAAAATCAATAGTACTTACGGAAGAGTTGTTCTAATAAAAGATGCTTGTTTTCAGTTCAATCATCCATATCCTTAATTGTGTCAAATAAATTAGAATATATTACTAATTTTGAACATAATCACATATGAAAAGATAGTAAGGTTATAGATGTATTAATATATTTGAAATGCACCACTTTCTTTTTAACTAACTGATCTTGATGTCAATAGCTTAGAAATGTCAATTTAAAGTGTTCATAGTCTAACACTATTAACGACTTACCTGAACGTTACAAGATTTGAATCACTAACTTCTTGAAGAGAAATAATACATGTCACAGCTGGAATGTTCACCAGAGACAATAACATGGAAATTTTAATCATAAGAATTCATGTGAAGATGCAAAGGTAAATTAAAAAAAATTCATAGCGTGTATCCATGATGAAGACATGATAAAATCAACAGCCTTTAGTTTGTATCCATCGATGAAGAACAAAAAGCTGTATAATTTGCAGATAAAGGTTCACACCCAAACAAACCATTCTAGTGGATTCTGCCAACAACTATTTAAAAGATGATAAGCCAATCTATGATATTGATTATATAATAAATACCCTAGAACATTCAATATTTTTAAATAAACACGTTAAGCATAGGCACAAAATAATATAACAATGTTTATCCGTATATGCATAGTGAGGTTAACTCGAAAATAAAAATATTTAAAGATACAAATCGACAACTGAATGCGATTAAGTTATATATATATTCTCCCGATCATCCCTCCTAGTCTCATTCAATCAACAAAGGGACTTGAGAGTTCAAAAAGTCCCATTGTTCTCTGTAACGTGTGAATCTATCGGATAATATACACACATAGAGGAACGGGACCATGTCGGGAGGTGGAGGCATGTTGGAGGGTCGGGGTGAGGCGACCACATTACTATTACAACTCTTAGTTAATACACTTTTATTTAAAAGACATGGGATGAATAGTAAATTTTGGGATCTAATCTGTCAAAATTAAATCGAAGGTCAAGAGGTGATGTATAGGAATGCAATTCACACCGAATTGGACGGACTAGATGTTGGAGTTCTTGGCGGTGTTAGGGGGTCCAAACACAATATGAGGCTGTCGTACACTCTATCAATATATTAACTAAACATGATCTTAGATGAGAATTATGAAAATAATAAAAAGACCTATGATTTATTTTCTTTATGATTTTTTAAAACTTGCAAGTATGGAATCTAGGGTATTTATTATTAGTTTTTTGAACGGCAAACTGGATCATTGACGGGCCACTGGTCCACCCGCTCATCTCCATATTTGAGTACACATCCCGAGATCATTTTCAGGAGGAAACTCATAAGAGAAAACTTCCGGGTCCAACCTAGAACTCTTTTTTTTTTGTTACATGTGAGACTTGAACCCAAGACATCCCTATGTTTAATGAGGTCATGGGGTAGCTCATCTCAACCATTTAGACTAAGTATCATTTATTAACGTATTTATCTAATTAACAACTAGAAACTTCTATGTCTTCAGGTTTTACTATCTCCTCATTGTTACTAGAGTAGTTCCACTGGCTACTTGTGATACAAAATTATTATTAATATAGACAGAAATAGTATAATGTCAAAGTTTTAAATACAATAATTATAACTCACATGTTTTACAATTCAATAGTTTATAATAGTCCTGATACAGTTTAAGTAATCATACGTTAGGTAATTATACAACTAACTAGTAATTGTCAGAATATTGGCTTATGCTGCCTTGTTTAAGCATGTATGATGAGTCCATATCTAACTAAGACTAGGCTATCTAAAACCCAACCTTAACAATAACCCTAACACCTAAAAATAATAATACTATACTAATGCTACTCCTAATAATAATACTAAAATAAATAATTATTAACTTGGCATAATTTAAACGAAAATATACCTTATAACTATCTACGACACTTCGATTTAGAGACTCCCTACTTGTGCTCCTACTCGAGCTCCAAAAATATCTATTAAGAACACCTAGTAGGGCATTAATTGAGTGATCGAGAAAACATATATTCTAAATTAAACCTTAAGATTTCTATTTATAAGTAAACAAGCAGACAGTTGAAATTCTATTCAAGTCGATGTGTATGAAAAGTGAGTAGCATGATTGCTTGTTTACTTATTAACCAGACTGCTTGTTTGATTACTTATAATTAATTAAGATGCTTCATTTCTCACAACAATTAAACCATAGCTTTTTTATAAAATTGTGAATACGTCATTAGGACGAGCTCAGTTTTATTTACGAGTCGACTTAAGTTTCGTTAATGACGTTGAATATAATATATTTTATTATTATTATACGTTGTCTTAAAATAATAAACTCTCGACGTCACATCTTATCTTTCAATAGTCATCTTACTTGTTACTTGTACAACAGCAAATGAAAGAAAATTTCTATATTTCACGCATTTTAACTATTTAATTAAGGTTCAAAATAAGGTTTAAAGTATTAAACTAAATAATATCAGTCACCACATATGTGACCAAGTACGAGAAGTTAAGTAATTGTATAAATGGCCTTCCATCAGAAGCTTTATTTAACTATTTCTTCAACGATATTTGATCTGACATCCACAATTGATGGCCAATTGAAAACCCTCGTTTTTCAAATGTAAGCCAAACTATGAAAAAATTTTATAAAGGGTTTAACATAATATTGAAAATATAAATGTCATATATTTTTATTTTCGTCCCTAAAACAGGGATGTTACATTATGTGTGAAGTTGAAATAGCAAGAGCACCACTAGAACCGAGGGTTCAACGAAACTAACAAAGGGGACTTCCTGTGGAGCGTAATACCACATGCTTCATCCATGTCTAAATCCTCATTTTTTGTTCCATTCGGCAATGCCAAATCAAACTTGTAAACAACATTTGCTAATGCAAGCTCCATAACAGGTACGCTAAATTGAATGCCAGGGCATGTTCTTCGGCCAGCACCAAATGGAATCCACTGAAACTGCAACCCTTGATAGTTAATGGAATTGTTCAAGAACCTCTCGGGCCTAAACTCATTTGATTCTTCCCACAAGGTAGGATCTCTTCCTATTGCCCAAGCATTGATAATCACTTGTGTACCTGCTGTAATATCATACCCCAATAGTTTTACATCTTGTATTAATTTTCGTGGAAGGAGAAGTGGGAGGGGAGGATGCAATCGCAAAGCCTCTTTTATGACAGCTTTAAGGTAGGGCATTCGTTCCAAATCCTCCTCAGAGATCATTTGTTTTCCTTGTGCAATTTCTGTTATTTCTCGTTGAAGTCTTTTCATTACTCTTGGGTTTTTTATTAGCTCACTTATCGCCCACTCTAGACCTGTTTGCGTAGTTTCAGTTCCACCTGCAAACACCTCCTACAAGGAACAAAATCTTTGATTTTTTAAGTTTATTTATATTTGCATAAACAAGAGATCAAGAAACGAACTGGAAGTTGATTGAAAGTGGTTCTTTAAAGTATTATTAAACTTCAAAATCTTGATGCTTCCATAGATCACAAATCAACAATTTGATCATGAGTAAATTATGTTCGGTAATAGAATAGTCATGTAGTTTTGATTTCTTGAACCAAATCATCATAGAATCAGAAGAAAAAGAAATCCAATACTTATTTGAGTCAAGGTGTTGTTTTATTGTGCTTATCCCGAGTGTCGTTTGGGTTTCGAAATATTTTTGGAAACATGTTGTTGCCATGCAATGAGTCCCTTTTTTTAATCTTAGAAGTTAAAATTGTTTTGATTACTTTTCTAATGAATCTTCTTTCATTCATAATAATAACTATGAGGGTTTACTCGCACGTTGCCCCCGGAGTATTCTGATATATTAACTTTTGGAAATATTAAAGATGATAGATAATGGTATATCAGCTTAAACCTTCACAAGTACACACATTAACAATATTAAAAAAAACCAAAAAAAAGAAAAATAAAATCAAACCCGGTCAGCGTAGCTAACTGTTTAATTAAAACTCATAAGGTCAGCTAGGTGGTCTTAGTACGAGTCAGCTCAAGTTAGCCAACGGGATAGAACATAGACATTGTTTTAACTAAAAATTAAAAAAAAGAAAAGAAAAGAAAAGGGAAATGAGGGTCTATCATGTGAAAAAACAAACTTCTTAGGTTAAAACAAAAGAATTTTAACTTCAAACTTAAAAAAGGGAGAGGGGGCATCATGTAAAAAACCCAAAACTTTTGTGATAAGAACAAGGGACCCTCAGTTATAGCTTATAGTTCACTTTTTAACATATAGGATGATAATTTGTTATTGTCTATCAGATGAGAGTAAATAACGCAACTGTTGTTTGTATCATCATTAATATTAATAATTAAAAGAAAGATAAAGAATCCATACCAAGATGACAGCCTTAAGAGAATCTCTATGAAGAGTAAAATCAGATGTGTTATCTTTTTGCAGATCAAGTAAAATGTCAACGAAGTCTTCTCCTTCATAACTTTTAGCATCCTCCCCTTTCTTCTTGTTTACATGTTCTTCTATAATTCTCTCAAGAAACTCATCAAATTCTTTACTGATTTTTTTTGCTCTTCCTATTGAACCAATGACTTGATCCACCCATGATAACCATGGAACATAACTACCAACAGTAAACACAGTAAATGCATCCACAAACTTACTCACCAAAATTTTGTGCTTTAATCCATCAAGCTTCCTTCCAAGGGCAACCCGACTAATTATATTACTTGTTAGTGAAGAAAACATCGACCCCATATCAATGGTAGTCCCACAATTTTCTCCAATCACTTGTATCATATTAAGTGTCTCATCTTTTCTCACATTTTGGTATGACTTAACTCGTGTACCACTTAGAAGTTTGAGCACCATAATGCTCTTTAACCGCCTCCAGAGTTCCCCATAAGGAGAAAATGTTACGCCCTTAGAACCATAGAGGAGTATGTTAGGCATAAGTAAGCTTGGTCGACTACAAAATAAGAGATCGTGGGTCTTCATAACCTCTTGGGCTGCTTCAGCAGAGGATACCACAAGTGTGGGGATGCTACCAAGGTGAAGTAGCATCACGGGACCGTATTTTTGGGACAATATTTGAAGGTTATGATTAGGGTTCGAGCCTAGCTGGTGGATGTTTCCGATTATGGGAAGTTTTCGCGGAGATGGTGGCATGTTTTTTCTATTTTTGGAATCAAATAGAATCCATTTGACAAACATAAAAATCATTAAAAGGGTGCATAAAAAGAAAGAGAGGAGAAGAGTTTCAAAGGATGGAAAATTTCCATGATTTTTTTAGCCAGCAAATTTGTGGATTTGTTGAGACTTAATGACTCATGCAAGCTTGTGGATATATAGTAGTGGATTTCAAATATTCTATCATATTTAGTTAATCATTGAGGCATAAAATATCACAAATGGTTTATTTGAAACTATTGCCTTTTCAACTGCAGCATTATATCGTCTTCTCCGTCAAGGTTAAAAGAAAGACTAAAATTATGAAAAACAATTATTAACAACATTTATTTTTAATTCTAAATACAATCCAATCTAAATTTATTACGAGCAATTACAAATACCATGAGGGCTACGAGGCTATAAGTAATACAATTAAAAGAATTTGTAAATATATTTTAAAAGTGGGGTATATATGCATACCAATCAGAAACACCAATATGACGAGGTGAGCAAAAACCAGTTAAACCGAATCGAAATTAAAAATAAAAAAACCGAATTGATCGAATGTCGATTACGGTTTCGGTTTTTCACCTTTCATTAACCAAAAAGACCGAAGCTGAAGCAAACCAAACCAATGCCATGGTGACGAGTTTAGATAAATTGTATTTTGGATAAGGAGAATAAATGATTAAAGTGCAATGTTCAAGTTCTAATATTTTTTTACCTAAACGATGATTGGTGGTGTGTAGAAACCGAACCAAACCTACGTTTACACACCTACCGCGGTAGTATAAAAAAGAGGTACATAGCATACAAGTCACATTTAAACGCTTGGTTTGCAATCAGTGATTTATAACAAACTAGGGGCGGATGATGTAAAATTTCATTAATTATGTGACTTGTCGATCGCCTCTTTCGAATAATTTTAAAACAATTTGGTCACAGATTTAATCTCCGCTTTTAAAATAATAAGTCAGTGGCAAAATTAAGCACAACTTTTTGAACAAATTTTTTGAGTTTAAGGATAAGTAGATTAAGAGTAAAAGTTACATTTTAAAAGTTTTTTAAGAGTTTATTTTCATTTGCATTCTTAACGTTAATTCATTTTAACTACTTGTATCCCTGTAGTTTTAAAATTGCATCTACCCCTTACGTTTTATTTTCTCTCTATTTGAGTTTATGCTATTTCATTTTTGTTTTCATTTGAGTGTAGATGAGTAACACCGTTAGTTTTTCTCTTAAAACTATTTTTGAAAATATTAAACTACCCCTAAACATTAAATAAATAAAAAAATTATGGTACCCATCCACCGACATCATCTTCTCACCACCAACACTCTATACATCTCTTTCTCTCTCATACACATACTCTCTCTCTCTCTCTCTCTCTCTCTCTCTCACATCACCATCATCACAACCACCCATCACCACCATCACATCCACCATCATCACACCACCATCACAACCACTACCACAACCCCCATCACCATAACCACAACCCCCATCACGACTATCACAACCCACATAACCATACCATCATTATACCCACCCACTAAAACACACACACACCACTCACTCTCTCTCTCTCTCGCTCTCTCTCTCTCTCTCTCTCTCTCTCTCTCTCTCTCTCTCTCTCTCTCTCTCTTTCTCCCCATAACCACTATCACAACCACCATAGCCGCTCTTCACTACTAGCTTTGCATTTTACTCAAAACCCTTGGGCACCACCGTGTTTTAGCCTTCCAACACCAGATTGGTTTTCTAGATCCGTGATTTTACGTCGGAGAAAAAGATAGTGGTGGCAGTGGTTGTTGTGGTCATGGAGGTGGCGGTGGTTATTGTGGTCATGGAGGTGGCGGTGGTTATTGTGGTCATGGAGGTGGCGGTGGTGATTGTGGAGGCGATGGTGAACTAAAGGAACATAGAGAGTGTAGAAAGAGAGAGAATATATAGGGGGTATGTAACACCTCGAAATTTCTAAGGAAACGAAAGAAGACGAAGTTCTCATGCGAAGAAGAGTTCTCGCGTGAGAACCCGAGCGAGAAGTTAGGACAGGATAAATAGATAAGAGCACTCGTTTGACCCTATTCTCACATGAATACTACTGTTGTTAGAGAGAGAAAGCCACGTTGTAGAGAGAGAGAAAATGAAGATTTAAAGTGTTTAAGGTATGTAACTCGTGTAGTAACTCGTGTTATGTAATAAGGATTGATTATTGACGAATATAATGCATGAATGTGTAGTTTTTGTTTGTAAATCTCTCGGGAAAGTTAGTTTGGTGTTAGAATCTTCAAGAGGTGAGTTTCTAGCCCCTTTTTACAAAAGTTTTCATGTTTTGGGGCTATTATGCATACTAAAATGCTTGTTTACTTGTGATGATGTTGTTTATGTTGATAAGTATTATATTCCAGCCTTAGACATGATAATTTGGGTTTAGGCGAGAAATATGTAAGTTCTCGCGCGAATTAGATACTTTAGGTTGTAAGTGATTTCAAATCTGGTAAGTTCTCTCGCGAAATGAAGCTTCTCGCGCGATATGTATGTTTTCGAACGACTGGAGTGACTTGATGTGCAAGGGTTTCATTTTAGTATGGTTATCGTGCGAAAAGAGGTTCTCGCGCGAGATTATGTTATCGCATGAGCTTAGTTCTCACATGTTTTGTTTTGATATGTGTTATGGTATCTTACGTTCTAACCGTTTTCAAATGATAAAGTTTTACGATATGTCTTTACTTGGTATGTTATGTATTAGTATAAGTAAAGTATTATGTAATGAAAGTGAAATATAACGATGATGAAAAGTGGAACGTAATGGAACGAATGAAAGTTTTGCAAGCAAAATGAATGGAGGTGCACAACAATGTTGTTGTTAGCTCAACTGAAGTGCGTCTTAGCTAGCCCATGAAGATGCACTTCAGGGATCTGATCCTTGAGATTGACCATAAATGATACGGGATCCTTGTCGCTTTACCCCGGTACTGTATTCAGCTTCGTACATAATGTATGGGGTTTATTTATAAGCCTCAGCATAGTACCAGCTTCGTGCACAATATTGGGGGTCTATCACATGGCATTGATCCATTTCATTGAAAGATAATAATGAAAGAACTAAAGGAATGAACGATGATAAAAGAAAACGAACGATTATACCGAGATGTATGTATTGATGCATGCTTACGTTTTAAAAGGAAATGCTTTTATCAAACGTAAAGTATTTTATTATAAACACTAGAACTCACTCAGCATCGCTAACTTTGTGTGCATAATAGTTGACAGGTAATTGATGATGCTGATGAGGTGCATGTATGGATGTGGAAGCTACTAGGATAGTTTAAGTCTGGCATTCATATTTTTTGAAAGAACATTCATATTCATACCATTTTTGAAATGTTAAAGAAACGACACGATGTTTTGATACAATTATAATATGAATGAAAGTTATGTTTCCGCTGAAAATGTTAAGTTATTAATGTATTATGCTATGAATGTCCAACTATAAGGCTTCCCGGGAACGGGGCTTACACGGTGGGGGTGTGGATATGGGCTTTTATTTAAGCTGATCTTTTGAGAAGTATTAAAGAAGTTTTGTGCTTCTGAGAAAAATTTAGTTATATGCTATCATGAAATTTTGGATATGGTTATGTGCTACTGATGTCTATTCATTTGTTCTTGATTATATATAATATTATGTTAAGGTGATTTTTTGAAGAATTATTAAAGAAGTTATGTGCTATTTTGTTAAAAGAATAAGTTATGTGCTATTTTTCTAAGTTAAAGAAATTCGTATGTGCTACTTTTATTTGCTTTGACATTACACATTATGCTACTTTTAATAGCTTTATCGTACCTAATTTTTTATGAGCACATCTTATCTTTATATTAAGTTACATATGTGTTTTTAGTTAGTTCTTCATGATGGTATATTTTTTGCTTGTGTTTTTTCACATGGTTCTATAATTGAATTTATTCTATTTACATGTAATGTAACTATTCCCTTATATTTTTTTCAAATAACAATGAAAGTGATCTTATTGTTTAGTGAGATGCTAATATCGAACATCATATTTTCATATGTTATGTTTGTTATTTAGAAACCTTATTTTTTATGCAAATTGATTTATTAACAATATTGTTTTTTACTTTCAGAAAGGAATTTGATTGATTGTAACAATGAAAATTATGGTGTTGGTATTTTCTTTGTAATGATATCAATGTTTTTATGATGTATAATGTTGTTGTAATGATATCAATGTTGTTTTCATTACATAAGTTATGTTTTACAATTAGTATTAATAAAACTGCAAATCAATACTTGTTTAATAATAAAATATGTTACTTACATGGTGTTGGTATCAAATCTCACTCTAGTCTTGTGATGATAGAAATGTGAAAAGTGGCATTGTGTAAATAGCACTTTCTAAGTACCATCATGTTAGGTAGCATGCTATTATACGCATTGGATTATGTAAAGTAACAATGTGTTGAATATGTGTAGTAACACTTGCACTATGTAAATTATCATTGTATATAAATACATAAGTAGCAATGTGTAAAATATATAAAGTAACACTAGCAGTATATAATTAGACCGTGTATAAGAATCTAATTAGCACCAAATATGTAAGTAGCACCGTGTGAAAGGAAAAAAGTGTCAAAATTGTTTTTTAAACATAGCAATATTATACTCATATTGGAGATAAAAATACTTGATTTTTGGTATAATTTATTTTAAAAATAATACTGTGTATATAAATTTTAGTTCTAAAAAGTGAGTAGAGTTATGTTTTTTTAAAAAATAAAACTAATCTTGAATTGCTAACTTCCAATTTATAAGGAAACGTTAAAAATTGATCTAGATAGCACAAATGGTAGCATCATTGTAGTCAAACTAAAATACAATTAGTAAGCTAAGAACATATGCACTAACAACATAACAATAGGTAGCATGACATCTCATAATATTTATAGTGAATTATATCATGTTTATTTGAATAATGAAAACAATTAGTAAACAATTATGTGTAAAACATCAAGTTACAATATGAAAAACCTAATATTAACCAATATTACACCAATGTAAACTGATGTAAACCAATATAAACCAATATAAATCAATCTGTAAAACATATATAAACTGATGCAAATTACTGTTACATTATTATAAATAAGTATAACACCACTGTAAGAACCTAAAAACCATTTAAAACACCTAAACACCTTACACCAGTATAACAAAACTACATCGCAATTAGTAAGCTAAGAACATATGCACCAACAACATAACAATTAGTAAACAATTATGTGTAAAACATCAAGTTACACTATGAAAAACCCAATATTACACCAATGTAAACTGATGTAAAACAATATTAATCAATATGCATCAATCTGTAAAACAAATATAAACTGATGCAACTTACTGTTACGTTAATATAAATAAGTGTAACACCAGTGTAAGAAGGAGTAACATAAATGTAAAAAGGTGTTACACTATTGCAACAAAACTAAACCAATATATATATATATATATATACACCACTATAACAAAAAAACACCACTAAAAATATAATATAATACAAGAACATCAAGATTAACATAATTGTAAGGCCCCGTTCCCGGGACACTCACAGTTGGCCAATCATCGCACATAAAACATAAAATATACATTTAAACTTATTAAAACATCGTAACAGAATAACTTAAAACCATTTCATATATTAATGACTGCTTTTGCAAAACAATACAACATAGTTAACAGTTACAAAATATCATCGTTTGCATTACATCACAAAAACATCATAGTTATACAAATGGATGCCATCCAAAATAAGCCAAGTAGCTGCCCCGTGCCATCCTCAGCAACAATCACCTGCCAACCGGAAACACATAAAAGTCAGCGTTGCTGAGTGAGTTCTAGTTTTATAATACCCATACTTTACTTTTGCTTAAAACCGTTCTTTACTTTCTTTCCCGATCATACATCATACGTACAAATAGATAATCTTATTATTATCTTTCATCATCATTCATCATCGTACGTTACTCGTTATCGTTCATTCGTTCTCATTCTTATCATACATTCCTTACATTCATACGTTCGTCATTATCTTCCGATGACAAGTACTTTACCCCAAACATCATGCACAAGTGCTAGTACTGGGCCGAAGTCTATAAATAGACTTCCATCATCATGCACAAGTGTTGGCACCAGTACCGGGGCAAGTTCCTTCATCATTATCTTTACTTTCATCTGGACCAATGCCATGTGCTATACCCCAAACGTCATGCACAAGTGCTGGTACTGGGCTGAAGTCTATAAAAGGCTTCAAACATCATGCATAAGTGCTGGCCCAGTACCGGGGCAAGCGACAAGGGTCTCATACATCTGGTCAATCATAGGGATTACCCCTGTGTGCATCCTTTGGGGTAGCTAACCCGCACACAGTTGAGCTAACAACATCACAATGAGTTGTGCACCTCCTTTCATTTTGCTTGCAAGACTTTTCATTCATTCTTTCATTAATGCATGCATTCGTTCATTCATTCTTTACGTTCCTCTTTTCATTATCATTAACTTCCGTTTTACGTTACATAATACTTTCCATTCACTTCCATAATCATACCACGCAAGGCCACAGAAATAATATAATAAGGAACATAAACATAAACATACACAACCATACATGGCATCATACACATCACATACAACATCATCCAACACCATAAAGTCAACCTACATCACCCCCGGGAACATCCCAAGTCAAATCCTAATACTTCATTTTCCCAAAATTTCAGAAATAAAACTAAGTCTTAGGCGCATGGGCACTATGCAGGCGCATGACCTTTCAAGCGCATGGGAACACTTAGGCGCATGGGAACACTTAGGCGCATGGGAACTTTTGGGCGCATTAGCACTATTTGGGCGCATGACCCAACACTTAGTCATTCTGGCAATATTCTAGGCGCATGGGCACTATGCAGGCGCATGAGTGCCCGAGCGCATGGGCAGTTTAGGCGCATGGGACACTTAGTCAAATCTGGCCTAAATCTAGGCGCATGGATACTATTTGGGAGCATGGGCTTTGGGCGCTTGGGGAACACTTAGGCAAAATCAACCGTTGGGCGCATGGGCCATTATTTGGGCGCATGGGCAACCAAAAACAACATATTTCAGTCCCCAATCTAACATTTATCATGTTCTAGGCCTAGCACTAACATTTTAAGCCAAAGAAACACATACATAACATAATTATAACAATATAATCACCCAAATCAAACCCCATCCGCTATCACATACACACATACATACGGGTATAAACACCCATTTAATAAAAACGTTCATACATGCATTTCCAGCCCCAAAATTAGTTAAAACATGTAAAGAGGGGGTTCTAGAACTCACCTTATGCAACTTTGAGTATGACTTCCTTCAAACCCGTTTGCTATGAGTTCAAACACCTAAAACTCACTAAAACACACAACCCGAGCACATAAACACATACCCGAGGCTATAAACAAGCTAAGAACACATAAAACATCATAAACATACCTCAAATCTGATCTCTTCTTTTTGATCTTCAAAAAACCCGAATGTCTTCTGCTCTCTCTCTAAAAATCCGAATGAAAAGGTGAAAGTAACATGGCAAGGGCGGCCATGTTGCTTTATCCACCAACTTTTATTCTTTTGTCCTTTTTAACACTTTTAGCCCCTCAAAACTTGGGTTAAATTGCATTTTTTTCTTTTTCTGCGCTTTTATTCTTTCTTTCTCATCTTTTAAAATTTCCGGGTATTACGATAATATAATACAAGAACATATAGATACATGATGTTGGTATGGCCCACGAAATTGAACCTGACATACAACCTTAGATGGTTAATGAACCCAGATCTGAACCATAGTGTGAATCCAGATCTGAACCTAAATATAAACGACATTATACTTGTGGCAGTAGTGTGGTGGTGGTGGTGTCTGCGGTGGAGAAAGAGAACCCAGATTTGAATCATGTGTTTTTAAGGACAGAGGGATCTGGTGGCAATAGTTGCGCTTTGGTGGATGATGCCACAATGGGATCTGTGTTGTTAATGGTGGTGGTGTTGATCCGGTGGCGATGGTAGTGCTTTAAAAGCCGTCGGCGGGGGGTGTTGTGTGGAAATGGTAGATCTGGAAGCAGCCGGAGGGGGTGGAGAGATCCACTAGATCGAAAAGTAACATCACTATCAATGTCTAGATCTCCCTAGAATAAACTTGCTGATCAACATCCAGTTGCTTGCATAATGTCAATACACCAGCTTATGTAGCACCCAGGTGCTTAAAACCATGAACCACAACCATTATCGGTACCACCAAACACCACCATCGACGTTAAACTAGAAGCAAAAACAAGTTAAGGGCTATTAGCTGCCACCATCTGGACCAAGAACCACCACCATTGTTGCGATTTTTGCTAGAAAAAGAAAGATAAAATTAGAGGTGGTAAAAGAAGTCCAAGAATGTGATTTTGGGTCACAATTGGTGTTTTAAAAATAAATATGGGTTAGAATGGATTGAATAAAAACACAAGGGGGTCAAGATGGGTTAAAAGATTTTTGGAAAAAAATAAACATAGGTCAAGATGGGTTTTCAAAATTAAAGCTTCAAGTCACAATAAGTTATCACTCAAATTGATCACCTTCGTCGAGTTTCATCGTGCACCACCACCGCAACACCACCAAACCACCACCATACCACCACCACACACACCACCACTGGTCCTCCGCACCACCACCGGTCCACCGCATCACCACCGTATCTACAGCCTCCCACCTCCGTCAAGTTTTATCCTGCACCACCACCGCACCATCACCGCCGCACTTATAGTCGGGCTCCGCATCAATCTACACCTTCGTTGAGTTTCATCGCTCACCATCACCACACCTACGATCGGGCCTCCGCTTCACCATCGCACCATCATCGTCGCTTTATTAAAGGTACCACCCTTTATAAATGAAGTCATATATGTATCTTTTTGATCTCGAATAAGCATCTATCTATATGTGTTGTTGGATTGTAGAAAAATAGTATTGGTTTTTTTTAAAAAAATGATCCATCTTGACCCGAACCCATCCTGACCCGAACCCATCCTAACCCAAACCCATACTGACCTTTTTTTCTAAATGACCTATCCTAACCCAAATCCATCCTAACCTAACAACCAACCCAATCCAACCCACCGATTTTGCCACCTCTAGATAAAATGAAATGGGTGTGTGTTTGAGTGGTTGTGTTCTAGATCTAAAAAGATGATTTTTGAATGGAAGATATAAAATAAACCATGTTGGTATCTGACATTCACAAGAAAAGTAGAAAGCAAAGAGACCTATTTACCCTTGATCTCATATCCACCATTGATTTGGTATCTAGAATATTTTATATTATATCAGTAGATGTTATAGGGTTAAAGGGTTTTTACAATTTCTAAGGGTTTTCATATGAACCCATTCTTATATATATATATATATATATATATATATATATATATATATATATATATATATATATATATATATATATAATCTATTCATATTTATTTTTTAATTTCATTGAAAGATAAATAAATATTTTGTTTATTTTTAAAATTCTAAGATTGAAAACATTAATAAATTATTTTTAAGTAAATTACACTGATGGTGCGTATGCTTTGATCAAAATTATAAATTGAGTAAATTACTATTTTGGCCCCTGGGATTAGAGCCAATTAACCTTGTCAACCCAAAAAGAAATCTTTTGACGTATCAGCCTTTAACATTTATTTTTTTAACTGTTTTGACCCTTACACAAACTGTGTTAACTTTTTTCTGTTAAATGTAAGGGTATTTTGGTCAAATTACCCATTAAGGACTATTTATGTATATCTAAATCATTATGGTTATTTAGGCACATTTATACAAGTACCAATACAACTACCACACACCTACCTCACAACTCAGCTTTATTCTTATCAAATCAACACCACCATATGCAACCACACGCCCCATCGTCTTCGTTGGTGGCGTGGAGACCACGCGGTCGAACCTCTTCAACGATGGCAACCTCATCGCTCATGGCATCCTAGGCTATCTCGCGTACCCCTCGCCATTATTATGTTAGATCGAACGCACTTCAACGTTCGTCGCCTCCGCCTCCATGGCTACTCTCGTCGCCGCACTTGAGTGAACAAACCTTGATCTGCTATTACGGTTAAACAACATGGCGATGGCGATGTTTGGTGTTGCCGACGATGCCAGCCGGAGATGTGTTGGTGGTAACAGTGGCTGGAGGTGGAGGTTTGTTGTCGCCGATGAGGATTAATAATGTGAGGATCACTATCACTGATGTAGTGTGTAATAAAGGTATTGTTGTCCATGGAATTGCAGCTCCGCTTGTACGCGTCTGTCGGACCATCGTGGGAAGTTGACGGGAGAAGACGGAGGGTAAGTTTCTGATTTGGTGAGAGTGAGGCAGAGGCGTGAGGTGGGTGTGTGGTGTTTGTATTGGTACTTTTACAAATGTGTATAAATAACCATAAAGAATTAAAATTTACATAAATAGTCCTTAGGTATAAAATGACCAAAATACCCTTACACTTAACTTAAAAAAGTTAACTAAGTTAGTGTCAGGGGCTAAAACAGTTAAGATATGAAATGTTAGGGGTTGATATGTCAAAGGATTCCTTTTTAGGCTGATAGGGTTGAATGGCCCTAACCCCAGGGGCCAAAATAGTAATTTACTCTTACAAATTTAATCCTTAAAGTTTTAAATTTATAGATATAATCCTAAACATTCTATTTCTTTTATAATTTCAAGAAACATGAATAACTATTTCATTTATTTAAAAAAATTCAAGATTAAAATAACTAATAACTTATATTTAGTAACATTACATTGATGGACCATTTGCTTTGATTAAAATTATGAATTTGATACTTATAATTCAAAATATATGAATGTAATTTCAAACATTCGATTTCTCTTTCATTCGTGGTCACTAGGTTAGTAAATTACTGTTATAAAAATTTTTATTTCTTATTTTATTTTAGTTCTATTACTATTATTTCATTATTATTTATTACAAAACGTTTTAAATACAAAAATAAAAATGTTTTCTGAAACTAAACTTTCCAGGTTTTAATTGTTTCTATTAAAACCACTATGTTTTTAAACAACTTCTTTTAACTGGTCTGTTTTTTAAACGTCTTTCTAAAGCTGCTCAAAATTATAAGTGTTTTTACAAATGGTCTTTAAACATTCAGTTTTCATTAAGTTATTAGTTTTTATATGTTTTTAGAATGGCTCCATTTTTAAAACATCTATTTTTAAAATGCTCGGTTTCTTACCCATAACCATAATTATATCCCGTACATCTCGTCTGTAACAAAACGACTAGGGAATCTAGGGAGGGTAGGAAGTAGTCAAACCTTAACCATATCTTAGAAAATAGAAAGACTGCTTATAGCGAGACCCATGGCTCGAATATACACACTGCTTAACATGGCTATAAGGAGAGAAGACAAACTAAACATGGCAATCACTAAACATTGTACCATATACTAAGCAACTAATATATATTAGAAAACAAACACAACAATATATGTACAAGGATCAAGACTCTATCACTATACAAATACCAGCAAAAAGCACAAGATAGACAACAATATACCATGATCAAGGAGCAAATAGTGATACTTAGCTAGTCACAATAAGCAGGTACTAATATGCTTTGTTTATTAAACACCTTTATTGAAAACCACTAGTTTATTTAAACAATAATTTTAAATATAGCGAACAATTTTGAATCATCCACATGGAACATCTGTGTAATTTAACTTATTTATTTTATTATGTGTGTTTTTCTAATATATAATGTTTTGTATTGAACGGGTTAAGATCTTTGTTGAGCCACTTTTAGTTGTAGAATCGAAAGAACTATTGATTTATATATATGTAAATTAAGTCTCGTGATTTTTAGTTGATTTAGATAGTTTATTATTTATGTCCAATATATACATATGTAAAACAACTCCAGTATCACCAAACATAATATACATTTATGTAAATTAATAGTTATTTTGGTTTTTAAAATAAAAAATGGTTCTGTAATGATCTTGATCTTGCATTGAACTATCCTTCTATATGTACTTCATTGTATGGATTTATGCATACATTGCATGTGAAGCATGGCATGTTCTTGTTAGATTTTTTGTTTTAATATTTTGTTGTTCGATTTGTTATCGGTCTATTTCAGTCTAAGTCTCTATAGATACGTTTTGACATGTTAGAAAGAGAAGTTGACGTGCAAAACCATTTTGAGATCTAGCTTTTCTCGTTTGATTGTAGGTTTGACGGTATTCAGATCATCTGTAAATACAATCAAAATCAAATTCAATTTGTTATTGTTAGATTTATTATGATTTCGATCTTGTTTGAATTTGATTTCAATCGTATTTTGATCTCATTTGAATTTGATTTCGATCAAAATCAAACAGTTTTTTGAATGCGATCAATTCTATTCTTCTTGTGTTGAGTTCTCCCAAGTTTTGATCAAAATCTAATAGTACTTAAGGAGTTGAGGAAGAGTTGTTCCTAATAGAAGATGCTTGTTTCCAGTTGAACCATCTATATACGTGTGTCATATAAAATTAGAATATATGAAATGCGCCACTTTCTTTTTAACTAACTGATCTTGATGTCGATCTATAACCTAAAAATGTCACTTAAAAGTGCTCATAATCTACCCCCATTATCGACTTATCCTTGGATGTTACATAATTTGAACCATCGACTTTTTTATCAGGAAACACCTTACCATTAGAATGTTTACTACATGGAGAATATAATTATAAAAATTCATGTGAAGATTTAAAGGTAAAATATCAAGGATTCTAGCGTGTATCCATGACGAAGACAAAGATGTATATGATAAAATCTCAAAAATTCATAGTTTGTGTTTGTAAGAGCATTCACAGTGGGTTTCTTATCTTTATCCATATAATTACACTAAAAATCACTATATTTTTTCTCTACTTTTCAATTAAATAATACTTTTATACCCTTATCATTACTTTTTTCTTTCTCATTCACTCACAACCACTTTAAGAAATATTAAAAAGTCTATAAGGATTGAATAGTGATTCTTCAAATATACCAATCCACAATAACATTTTCTCTCCTTCACTTCATTCACAACCACTTAAAACCATTCCATATAATATACCAAACACACTCACATATTTTTAAGGACTTCACTATAAATGCTCTAAATCATAAAATCAACAGTCTGTACTCTGTACTTTGTATCCATCGATGAAGAACAAAAAGTTGTATAATTTGCAGAAAAAGGTTCACACCCAAACAACCACTCTAGATGATTCTGCCAACAGTTAATGAGAAAGGTGATAATCCAATCTATGATATTAATTATATATTAAATACTCTAGAACATTCAATATTTTTAAATGAACACGTAATTATATAATAAATACTCTAGAACGTACTCCAATATTTTTAAATAAACACGTTAAGCATAGGCATAAAATAACATAACAATGTTTATCCGTATATGCATAATGAGTTGAGGTTAATTCGATAATAAAAAATATTTAAAGATATAAATCGAAAACTAAATACGGTTAAGTTATATATCTTCTCCCGATCATCCCTCCTTCTAGTCTCATTCAATCAACAAAGGGACATGAGGGTTCAAAAAGTCCCATTGTCCTCCGTTACGTGTTATTTTATTGGATAATATACACACATAGAGGGACGGGGCTATGTCGGGGGTGGAGGTATGTTTGAGGGTCGGGGTGAGGCAACCCCATTACTATTACAGCTCTTGTTTAAAACACGTGGGAATGAATAGTAAAATTTGGAATCTCCTCCGTCGGAAGTTAAACCGACGGTCAAGAGGTGATGTATAAGAATGATATTCACACCGAATTGGACGGACTGGATGTTGGCGTCATTCTATCAATATGTAAACTAAACATGATGTTAAACGAGAATTATAAAAATAATAAAAACGGTCTTGATTTATTGTATTCATGATTTTTATAAATAACCGTCTTGAAAGTATAGAAATCTAACGTATTTATCTAATGAAAATGTGAAGTATTAAAAGCCAAAACAAGTGTTCTTCTGAAGTTAAGTGTTCTTCCGAAGCTTAACATATATCTTCCGAAGCTTAGTAGTTACCTTCCGAATATTATGTTTGCTTCGGAAGAGATTTGAGGTTTACTTTGGATATCTTCCGAAGGGTTCTTTCCATTCGAAAGCAATAGTATAGGGTCCTTGTTGTAACTTCTCAATATGTGTTAAGTGTGGTAGTTATAGTTAGTTAGTCTTATGACTTCTATAAATAAGGATCTTATGTAATCGGTGAGCTATCCTAAGCATTCTAAATAACTCTTGAATAATAAATCACTGAAAATTCTTGTTCACGAATTCATTCTTTCTTGTATCATCTTTGTATTGTATCATTCAAATTCCGTGTTCATATCCTCAATTAGTTTAACAATTGGTATCAGAGCCTGGTTAGTGGCTCAATTGAGGATCAAGATTAAATTAAAGATCGATCGGCGGCAACGATGGTGTCAACAAAGTTTGAGGTTGAGAAGTTCGACGGGAAGAACGACTTTGGATTATGGAGATTGAAGATGAGAGCATTGCTCGTTCATCAACGAGTGGTAGATGCCTTGGCCGGAGAATCCAAGTTACCGGATACAATGTCAGACAAGGAGAAGAAGGAGATGCTAGAACAGGCACACAGTTCAATCATCTTGAACTTGGGGGATCGAGTACTCAGAGAAGTATTGAAGGAGACGTCGGTTGCAGGGGTCTGGTCAAAATTGGAAAGTTTGTACATGACGAAGTCTCTTGCGAACAGATTGTATCACAAGAAACAGTTGTACACATTCCAAATGGCACATGGCAAGTCAATTGAAGATCATACTAATGAATTCACTAAATTGGTGTTAGATCTTGAGAACATCGAAGTTGTATTGGAGGATGAAGACCGAGCAATCATATTCTTGACATCTCTACCATCGTCTTATGAGCACTTTGTGGATACATTGATGTATGGTAAGGACACTCTTACCATAGAAGAAGTGCTGGCAGCTCTCAATTCAAAGGAATTGAAGAAGAGGACTGATTATAAGGAAGATGGTGGAGAGGGCTTGGTAGTCAAGGGTAGGTCTGAACAAAGGAACTTCAAGCCAAGAAGTGTCTCAAAGTCAAGATCCAAGTTTAAGAGGAGGTGTTATGTGTGTGGGTCAGAAAAGCACTTCAAGAAAGATTGTACTAACTGGAAAAGAAAGAAGGGTGAATCAAGTGGTTTAAAATCTCATTCAGGACACAATGCATAAGATGACTCTTCTGATGGGTATGAGAGTCCAGATGTGTTGGCTGTTACAAGCAGTGGAAAAGAGGATGAGTGGGTAATGGATTCAGGGTGTTCATACCATATGACACATGTGAAGGAGTTCTTTAAAGATCTGAAGTTTGAAGATCTTGGATCAGTAAAGCTGGGGGATGATAGACCTTGCAAGATTATGGGTCATGGTGTAGTGACTCTGAAGATGAAGAATTGGATTGAAGTAGATCTTCATGATGTAAGGTATATTCCTAGTCTTAAAAGAAGTTTGTTGTCTTTAGGGCTGTTGAAGAGTTCTGGTTACCATGTTAGTCTTAGAGATGGTAAGGCTAAGGTGATTAAGGGATCAATGGTAGTATTGTCTGGTAGTAGAAGGGAGAATAATATCTATCTACTAGATAGTGCTGGTATAGTAGAATCTCAGATGGCAACTGCCTCAAGTGATTGTAGTTCAAAGGCCATGTTGTGACACAAGAGGCTTGGTCATATCAGTCATCAAGGACTGGTGGAGTTGCAGAAGCAACAGGTTATGACTGAGCTAAAGAGTTGTGATTTTGGGTTTTGTGAAACTTGTATTCTTGGTAAAAACAAGAGGGTAAAGTTTACAAGGGCTAAACATATCACAACTGGGGTATTGGATTACATTCATTCAGATTTATGGGGTCCTGTTAAGGTTGATTCTTTGGGTGGTGCTAGATACTTTATGAACTTGATTGATGATTTTTCAAGAAGAGTTTGGGTGGTTATCTTAAAGAATAAGAGTGATGCCTTTAATAAATTCAAAGATTGGAAAGTCCTTATGGAAACTCAAACTGAAAGAAAAGTCAAGAAGCTAAGAACTGATAATGGGTTGGAGTTCTGCAATCATGAGTTTAATCAGTATTGTAAGACTCATGGTATTGCAAGACATAAAACTGTGCCAGGTAATCCACAACAGAATGGTTTGGCTTAAAGGATGAATAGGACTTTGCTTGAAAAAGTAAGGTGTATGTTGGCTAGTTCGGGGTTACCTAAGATGTTCTGGGCTGAAGCTGTGACAACTGCAGCTTATTTGGTTAATAGATCTCCATCAGCAGCATTAGACATGAAGACACCTATGGAGGCATGATCAGATAGAAAGAATGACTATGGGTGACTAAAGGTGTTTGGATCTTTGGCTTATGCTCATGTTAGCCAAGGGAAGTTGGAACCTAAGGCCTGCAAGTGTGTATTTCTAGGCTACCTTGAGGGTGTAAAAGGGTATAGGTTGTGGAGACTAGATGGTGGCAGACCTAGGGTGATAGTGAGCAGAGATGTGATTTTCAAAGAGGTTGCTTTGTATAAAGACATTGAGGGGAAAAGGTGTTCAGAAGTTGAAGAGCAGAGTGGGGTTCAGATTGAGGTGGAGTAGCAAGGTGTGAATGATAAAGGTGTTGATCAGGGTACCTCTGATAGCCAGGGAGATGGTATGGATGATTACCAGTTGGCTAGGGATAGACAGAGGAGACAAGTGGTGCCTCCATCAGGTATAGAGAGGGGATGGATTTGTTAGCATTAGCCTTTGTTGCTACGGAAGAAGAAAGCATCTATGAACCACTATCATACTCTGAAGCAATTTCTGTGAAAGAAAGCTCTAAATGGTGTAAGGCCATGGAGGAAGAGTGGAATCTCTTTATAAGAATGGCACATGGGAGCTGGTTGATAAACCTGAAGGTCACAAGCCTGTGTCATGTAAGTGGTTGTTCAAACTGAAAGATGGAATTTCTGAAGGTGAACCTCCTAGGTACAAGGCTAGATTAGTAGCTAAGGGGTTTACACAGAAACCAGGGGTGGATTATAATGAGATATTCTCACCTGTGGTGAAACATTCATCTATCAGGGTTATGTTGTCGTTGGCTGCTTCTATGGATATGGAGTTACATCAGTTGGATGTGAAAACTGCGTTTTTGCATGGGAAATTAGATGAAACCATCTATATGAAGCAGCTGGAGGGGTTTGAGGTTAAGGGGCAGGAAGAAAAAGTATGCCTACTTAAGAAGTCTTTGTATGGGCTAAAGCAATCTCCTAAACAGTGGTATAAAAGGTTTGATGAACATATGGTGACTAATGGGTTTAACAGGAGTAGCTATGATAGTTGTGTGTACTTTAAGGAATACAGTGTAAACAAATTTGTGTATTTGTTGTTGTATGTTGATGACATGTTGGTAGCTTGTCCTGACTTGGAAGAAGTTGAAGCTACTAAGAAGATGTTGATGTCAGAGTTTGAGATGAAAGATCTGAGTGAAGCCAAGAAGATATTGGGCATGGAGATCAAGAGAGATAAGGAACACAAGGTGTTGAAGTTATCTCAAAGGTCTTACTTGAAGAAAGTATTAAGTAACTATAGGATGGATGATATGAAGCCAGTAACTGTTCCTATAGGTGCTCATATTAAACTGTCAAGCTCTGATTGTCCTAAGTCAGATGCTGAAGTTAGATATATGGAGAAAGTACCTTATGCCAATGTTGTTGGGAGCTTGATGTACTTAATGATTTGTACAAAGCCGGATATTGGGTATGCTGTGAGTTTAGTCAGCAGGTATTTGTCAAATCCGGGTAAAGCTCATTGGGTTGCTGTGAAATGGATCTTGAGGTATCTCAGGGGTACTAAGCACTATGGTTTAGTGTTTGGGTGTCATGGACATGGGAAGTATGACAGGATTGTTGGTTATGTTGATTCGGATTTTGCCAAGGACCTGGATAGAGGTAGATCTATTACAGGGTATGCATTTCAAGTGCTGGGTAACTTGGTTAGTTGGAAAGCTCAGTTGCAGCATGTAGTGGCATTATCTACAACAGAGGCTGAGTACATAGCATTGACTGAGGGAGTCAAGGAAGCTATGTGGATGCATGGTTTTGTTTCTGAATTGGGAATCAAAGTTGCAGACTCAGTGGTGTATTGTGATAACCAGGGTGCAGTCCAATTGTCAAAGAATAAAATGTTTCATGAGAGAACAAAGCACATTAATGTGAAGTTACACTTCATAAGGGATGTGGTGAATGCTGGGAAGGTGAAAGTGGAAGGTGTGTCTACTTTGGAGAATCCAGCAGATGTGTTTACGAAGTCTCTACCTGGTATGAAGTTTAAGTTTTGCTTGGATGCATTGGGAGTTGGTTAAAATCTTGTTTTGGATTTTAAGGTGGAGATTGTGAAGTATTAAAAGCCAAAACAAGTGTTCTTCCGAAGTTAAGTGTTCTTCCGAAGCTTAACATATATCTTCCGAAGCTTAGTAGTTATCTTCCGAAGGTTATGTTTGCTTCGGAAGGGATTTGAGGTTTACTTTGGATATCTTCCGAAGGGTATCTTCCGAGGGTTCTTTCCATTCGGAAGCAATAGTATAGGGTCCTTGTTGTAACTTCTCAATATTTGTTGAGTGTGGTAGTTATAGTTAGTTAGTCTTATGACTTCTATAAATAAGGATCTTATGTAATCGGTGAGCTATCCTAAGCATTTTAAAAAACCTCTTGAATAATAAATCACTGAAGAATTCTTGTTCACGAATTCATTCTTTCTTGTATCATCTTTGTATTGTATCATTCAAATTCCGTGTTCATATCCTCAATTAGTTTAACATGAAAAAGTTTTCGCATTTGTGATCCTCGACAAGAGAAGGTGTACAACTAAATGACTATATTATATGATACGAGTCACGCTTATCCTTGCTGCCCTCTAATGAGCAATCCTTCAGGATCAAGCTGTTCATTTTTCAGTTTTCTGAACACACCACACTTATTCTTGCTACCCTCACCAAACCCGATCCCACCCACTCCTACTCCTCACCACCAACTCATACCTATGAGATCAGTCCATCTAAACCGGACCTTGCCACTTTTGACAAGTATTACAGGGCTATGGTACGATCAGTGTCACGAGTAGAGGTGGACAAAAAAAACCGGTTCGAAAAAAAACGGGTCCGGTTTGTAAAAAAACGGTTTTAGCCAAACCGGTTCCAGCCCGATTCGACCGATGGTTTGTATACCGATTTGGTAGCCCGACATCAAAACCGATTTTAAAACCAGTTCAAATAAAAAAACTGATTAAATAGGTAAAAGCCCAGTTTCAAAACCGGTTTAATGGCAATAATATAGAAATGAGCAAAACTGAAATCAAGTATAGCAACCAAAATCAAGTAGTTGTAAATTTGGCAACCAAAACAAACTTGGTCACAAAATTAGTAACCAAACCAAAACGGGCAGCAATATTAACGATCAAACCAAAACGGGTAGCAACATTACCGACTGACACTAAAGGGGTCGCAAATTAGCCATCACTTTTAATTCGGTGGCAATAAGGTGGTAAATATTGCAACGGAAATTGTTCTGCCCACCAATACAGTCGTTAATTCCATTAAATAATAAAGTACTAAATTCTAAGTTGGCCGCAAAACGGCTGCTGTTACTACAAACGTAATTTATTCTTTTGCAAACACAATAATTAATTTATACAAATAATTAGAAATAATATAAAAAATATATTTGTTGGAAAGGTGGTTGCAAACATAGCTATCAAAATAGTATTGGTCATAATCCCTAAAGAGAAGGTTCACTAATAGACCTAGTGAGAAGTAATTTGACTCATTAAAATTCAGATCATGAATGTTTGAAATCCATATTATGCAATGTGACATTGCTTTTGCTAATTCGAATTGAAGGGTGATATAAAGTCGGTCACGCAGCATTGCTCCGTCAGGTTTTTGCCCATTGCGGAAAAATTTTCCTCTACTACCTACCGTAGGAGTCTGGGCCTGTGTCAGGCAAATAAAAGATAATTTGGTCGCGATGGTAAATATTGCAACCGAAATTATTTGTGTCACCAATACGGTCGTTACTTTTATAAAATAAAAAATAATAAACTAAATGCTAAGTTGGTCACGGATCTACCCATCATAAATTGTTATGTCGCAAAACAATAACTAGTTTTGACAAATAATAAAAAAATAAATAAACAGTATATTGGTCGGAAATGTGGCCATAAATATATTTACCGAAATGGTTTTGGTCATAAGTCATCATTTATAAGAAAACAAGTAAAATGCAATTTGGTCACAAAAACAATGGTAAATATCGCAATTGAAATTGTTTGGTCGCTAATACAGTCGCAAATTTTATAAAATAATAAACTAAATTCTAAGTTGGCCGCGAAAACGGTCGCAAATGCAACAACCATAATTTGTGCAATCACAAATATAGTAGCTATATTTACAAATAACTAAAAATAAATTAAATATATATGGGTCGGAAAGGTGGTCGCAAATGCTACTATTGAAATAGTTTTTGTGACAACCCTAAAACTAAGGTTAGACAAATTAATATTTTAAGAAATTTTTATAAATGCATATTACATTATTTGACTAACACCTTGTGAGATATATGTGTTTTAGTGTATATATATATATGGTACGTATGCATGCTTGCATGCATGCATGGGACTTATGTGTATATGAATTCATATGCATAAACATTTCATGATAGTTACTATATGATTAGTTATCCCAATGTTATAACACTAAACACAGATCAAATGAATTGAGATACAATCTAACTAAACAACACAATACAAGATATCATCAAGGAAACTTGGTGTCAACACAAAAACCAATCAAACCTTAAACACCTAAACCTCAACATAAGCATAACCTAAGCTCAAAGCTCGGTTCATTAGGGTAACAAACAACCCGATTAACAACCTAAACATTTGTTAACTTTGCATTAATGACTTGATGAGTCACTTACCCTCATAACTTGCCACCTTGCATACCTTGACACCCATCCACCCATCCCACCCGCCACCTAATCGGTCCCTCTCTAAACCCGCCACCTTAGCACCTTAAGACACACACCTCACCTATCTAGCACCTAGACCTAATGATTTCTTTCTCCACTACAACACCATCTTCGGCCAACAATGGAAACCCACACAGCAACCACATACCACCACCACCACCTTCACTCTCGGACACCACAACAACCGCATACCACCACCACCTCCTACACTCTCTCGGTTACCATACTAGCCAACATCATCCAAGCCTCATATGACCACCATCTTCCAAACCGTTGTTGCAAGAAATCAAGATCATCAAGCTCCAAGATTAGCAACCGGATTCACCAAGGATTAGAAGCTATCATCAACCTCTTTTCATCCTCTCCTTCTGTCAAAATCAAGGTTCCATCCTTTAATCCATAACTAACTAAGATTACAAAGGTGTATATGTGTTTAAACAACACATATAACCAACCCTTTTGATTAGAACATCCGAATTCTCCACAAAAAACCTTAAAAACACTTTAACTTTATCAAGAATCAGTAAGAAACATTCGAGGACCTGGAAAAACATTATAAAACCAAGGTTTTAAACAAAAAGTCACAAATAAAGGGTTGGAATTATGTGAATTCTTGATAAATATGATTTATCATCTAAATGACTGTGATTGTGGGAATAAAAATAGAAACTTGTTGGGAAATATTAGAAATAACATTTTGTAAATTTTGATATGATTATGATAGGTAAAATAATTTATATAAATTATTTAAGTTATTGAAAGAAAATTTTCAACCGGAAGATCTGAACCTGGTAAAGAGCTGGAAAAATTATATGACAATCCTTATGTTTTATAGGAACTGTAGAATAAATGTCATGATCTAATTTGTAGTTATGCCTGAGTTATATATTTTAGAAGAATCTGTAAATCAAAAATCGGGAAAAATATCTAAACTGTGAGATAAATCATGAAAAATTTATACAAAATATATTAACTTGATTAGAACAGTTTGTATTAAATATAGAATTTTTGAGTATGTTCTGCTAATTTACTAATATTTGTTAAACTGATAAAAATCATAGAAAAAGTTCTGTTATGAATTGATTCCTTGGGGATTTATGAGATAACATGCATTATAACATGTAGATTCTGGTAAATTTTGAGAACCTGTAAGTATTTTTGCTGATTTATTCAAGTATTATAAAAATTACAGAAAATAAATTGTAAATAGTTGATATAAGAAATTTTTACATGTTAAAATAGATTTTTGTATGTCTCTGCTACAAACATTTCGTGACAAATAGACAAATATAACTTCTGTTTTGATTTTTGAGGTGCTAAAAATTTTAAAGAAAAGATATTTCCTAATCTATAAATATTTTGTTTATAGGTTGGCCATTGGAGTAAGAGGTGAGAATCATAGCCCTATTTTTGTACTTATAAGTTTTTGGGGAAAGAGCATATTATTTTAAGATTGATGCATATATATAAGATTTTTTAGATTTACTGTCATTTATGTTACAACCATTAATTCGGATTTGGAACCATTGGATAATATAGGTAGCGCTACCTAGGAAAATATTTCCTGCACCAACAGGATGAGTGTTGTGATGTTATATTATCTGATTTTTGTGATTTATATTGTGACATTTATGAATCACCCGACTTATAAGTAGGTTTGGTTGTAAACTTATTTATGTTGCATCAATATATGTATTTTGTTCTGAAGTTAAACCTATGATCTCATCAACTTTATGTTGATTATTTTGAGTATGTTTTTTCAAGTATTCAACATGTCTAACAGCATTATGTTCTCTTTTGATGTGTATAATGGCTGGGGTGAAGTTATGGGAAAAGTCTGTGTGAATCTAACTGTTAATCTGTACGATCTTAGCTTATCGGTGAACACTCACTTCCATCGTTACTGAACATGTAGCAGTTAGATTAATATGTTTTGTAATAGGGTTATATTTGAAAATTTTGTTATGTTATTGATGTAACCCTAACCTTTATTATCTAATGTTATGTTTAAACGTTAAATACTAAAAATATGTGTTGAATTCTTTATATTTATTTAATCAATGTGTTCTAAACAAACTAGTCACATCCAAACATTTCACGCTTTTGCCGGGATGTGACAGTTTTGATAATAGTCCAATTAAAAAAAAAACCTAATAAAAGGTAATTTGGTTGCAAAAATGGTCGGCGACGTAGTTGTTGAATTGTTTTATTTGCAACTACAATCGCCATTTTTAGAAATTAATAAATATATCTAGATAAACTTGTCACAATAACAAATCGAAATAAACAGCCTACAAACCTAGCTACTGAAGATATTTTTTCAAAGGGTTTCGAATTATATTCATAAAACAAGATAATATGTTTTGACATATAAAATAGAGACCGTTCGAGAAAACAATGGCAAATGATATTAGAAAGACAAGAAAGGGCAAAACTAACTTAAAATGAAAAATATCATAAAGTGCCTACTGTTTATAAAAACATAGATAAATAACAAAAAAAGTTCTTAATTTTTTTGTTTAAGATAAAATAAAACTAAATGTTTGGGTTAATTAGGCACAGTTAGTATCAACAAAGGGTAATCAGCACCGATCGGGGGTTAATAATCCATTGGTTACAAACTAGGTATAACTAGTCTAAAAATAAAAAAAGAGTGAATATTATTCAACGATCATCAAGTCTCATGTAGTTTTGATTAGGGTTGTTCAAATAACTCGACGCTCGAAACTCGCTCGAACTCGTTCGAAAAATGCTCGGAATTTTGCTCGTTCGATTTTCCGCTCGGTTATAAATGAACCGAGCGGCTCGGTTCGTTTCAAAATGAACCGAGCACGAGCAAAGGTAAGCTCGCTTGTCGCTCGCTCGGTTTCGCTCAAATTATTTTTAGTTTAGTTTATATTATATATATATATATATATATATATATATATATATATATATATATATATATATATATATATAATATTATTTTATTTAGTTATTTATCATTTACAAATATTTTAATTTTTTAGTCAAAAAATTAAACAACTTACAACCCTAAAAACCCTAATCTTCCTACTCTAATAAAAAGGTAAATAAGGTGTCACGTGTCAGCACCACAATCATCCTCACCAAAATTTTCCCGTCTCTATTTCTTATTAAATAATTACCTTAATTACTAATAATATTATTTTAATACTTTTTAATATTTAATAATTTAAGAAAGAAATTAATTTATTAAGGTTATTTTTAAATATTGATATTTTTAAAAAAGACAATTATTTAAAATAAAAAATAATCAAAATTGGAGTTGTAATAAGAAAAATTTTAAATATGATATTTTTATACGGTTTGTTTTAGAACAAAAAGTTTATTTTAAAAATAATAAAATTAAAATTTTAAAAAGTTGATATCACTGTTTTATTATCTCAGTCATATCATATCTTAGAATATCATTGTATAATTAATAAATCTATTATATTAATATTTTATTTATTCAACCCGTGTAATACACGGGTTTACTAAAGCTAGTTCTCTAATACACTAAAACAAACCTCACAAGTCACAAAGTCACACAACACTCAGCAGCCTCTCGACATTCCTGAAGACCTGAACCCACCATCCATCCCTCCACCCTCCAGCCCTCCCCCTGCGGCCGCCGACTAGAGGTGTCGTCCCTGCGAACCGGAACAGCAGTCGATCGACACCCTTGTGAACCTGAAGACCTTGCTCAGTTGTGAACCGGAACAACTGCACCTGCGACCGGACACCCCTTCACTTGCGACCAGACACCGCTGCACCTACGACCGGAGCTGCCTCCGACCTGCATTTCCCGACCTTGTTCTTAATTGAGGTATTTTGAGGTTATATTCGTTTTATTTGTTACTTTGTTGACTTTGGGTTTGAACTTGAATGTTGAAACTTGATTAATTATTACTTTTCTTTTAAATTGTAATACGAAACCGAACAGAACCGAGCAAAACTGAGCGCTCGGTTAAAATCGAACCGAACCAAGCCGCTCGTTTGAAACCGAACCGAGTTCCAGCGGAGCTGCGTTCGGTTCGGTTCGTGAACAACCCAATTTTCGATTGCCAATTCTAATCGCTAACAGTTTAGTCGCAAAATCCATCGCAAGAATTGCGTCACAATCTCGGTCACTAAAAGTTTGGTCGCAATAGAAATAGGTCACAAATTCCGTCGCAAATAAGATACAGTCGCAAATTTTGTTGCAAATTTTGCGATGGATGATATGGTTGCAAAATCCGCAAACTTATTGGTCGCAAGAATTGGTCGAAAATGAAATTAGCAACCAGGGTATAACCAACCAACGAAATTGGTCACAAAATGATCACAACAAGGCATTTGCATCGCAACAATGCATTGTGATCATTTTGACGGTCACAAATGCTCATTTTTGTATTAGTGGGTGTTTGAGTGTTCATTTAGAAAAAACGGTTTATGATTCGAACCAGTTTGAAAAAAAACTAATTTGTACATCTCTAGGCACAAGTACATCATTCCAGCGCATTTTTTGCAGGAACAGGCAATGGAAAAAATAACTATTGTTGGCTTTTTTTGTACTCCATTATTCTTTTAAATGTAATAAACTTTTATATGTCACTAATTTTTCGAAAAATTACACCGTAAAATCATAAAACTTTTATCTTTAATATTAAAGTAAAATACATGGGTGGTCCATGTGATTTGAGGCAAATTTATGGAATTGATCTCTAAACCTAATGTTTTAAGGGGTTTGGTCCTCAAATGCACTTACTTTCAAGAAGGGTCTGTAGCTTAAGGCCATGCAATCAGGGGCGGAGCCTCAATAGGGCCGGGGGGGGGGGGGGGGCCGCCCCCCCTATTTTTCTGTCCGTAGTGTTAAATTTTAGCCCGAAAGTGTAAATTTTTTGCCCGGTAGTGTAAATTTTTATATAAATATCGAGTTCGCCCCCCTAAAAGAATTTAATTTCGCCCACGCCCCCCTACGAGATAGTTCAAGCTCCGCCACTGCATGCAATATTCATGGCTTATAAAAGTAAATTTGTAAACAAGATACAGATTGTATTTTAAAATCCCAAACCCTTCATCTTTGATCGTATCATTATACATCGATTTATTCCTCATGTTTACAAGTCGACTTGTGAAAGTCAATTCTATAGTGATTGCATTAGTTAGCAAGTAAAAGTCATATATGATCAAACCGATTATTTATTGAGTGAATATGATCATGTATCACAAGTTCAACATCATTAAAGTTTAAATAGCAATATAAACCACTAGAATCGATAGCTACACAAACCACTAGAATCGAGGACTCATCAAAACTAGGAGTAGGGACTTCCTACGAACTGTAATACTAAATGCCTCACACATGTCAAAACCCTCATTTTTTGTTCCATTTGGTAATGGCATATCAAACTTGTGAATGATATTTTCTAATGCAAGCTCGATATAGGTACTCTAAATTGAATTTCGAGGCATGATCTTCAGCCAGCACCAAATGGAAGCCATTGAAACTACAATCCTTGATAGTTAATGGAATTGTTCAAGAATCTCTCAGGCCTAAACTCATTTGGTTCTTTCCACAATGCAGGATCTCTTCCTATTGCCTAAGAATTTATAATGTCACACCCCAACTGATGGCGAAAACATCGGGGAGCGAGAAGTGATATATTGTTCAAATACATCATAGTACTAAATGATGATAAATTAAGATTAAATTTCATTTCCATTAATCAACATAACATTACAATGCTTCAAATAAACATACAATAATTTTGAGAAAACAAGTCTAAAACAAACATAACAAAATGATAGATTTGGTGTGTTTCTAAATCCACCTAATTGTATTTCTTGATAAAGCTTCACGCATTTCCTGCAACATGTATAAAATATTGGTCAACATATGAATATGTTGGTGAGCATACAAGTTTGAATACATAGCATAATAGTAAATAAATCTCAATTCAACATGAGTAAAGTATACTAAAGTTTGTACATTGCTAGCATGCAAAGCCAATAATCAAACCCAAGTGTCCACTAGCGTAATCTTGGCATAAAAGTGAGCAAGACCGTAAAGATTGATAACTTAACATAGACCCATCATAATAGGGTGGATGTGCTAGATTGCTTGCAAATAATGTATTCTAGAATGTATTCACAAATAGTAAAACAAGTAAGCATGTTTGTATGAATTGGATTTTAGAATGATTTTGATTGAATAAATAACTGAGTGTATTTGATAACTCATACATGTTACCACCCAAATAGTGTTAAAAAAAGGGGTGAAGTATGACTCACGGTTTGGCGATTATAATCCACAAGGATAGATGAATGAGTTTAAAGTATTGAGTCACCAAAGTTACCCTAAAAGGTAAACAAAAGTGTGTAAGTTTAGGATTCAAAGTTTGAGATTTTAGCAATTGAAAGGTATACGAAAATTACATATATGAGAGTACATGAAAGTATATACTACTTAGACACTTATTTGGACATGTATAGTGTGTGTTCTTTATGAGTAGTAGTCACTCATTGGAAGTCCAAAATAAGGAATCATATGATTAGTGTAATGTCTACCTTAACACATAACATTCAACCATGGTTTGATTGATTTTACGGTTTGGTTTTGACTAAGTATTATGTAGATATAAATAAAAGTCATGCACTAGAGGTAGTGTAACATTCGGTATTTTTACGTTAATTAAAAGTTAATGTCGTTCATGTTGTAAGGGCCTTTATTGCCTAATACGGAACTCATGGGTTACTTATACTCATAACTTTAATTTGTCTTTTAATCCTTAAACTCGAAAGACTATAATGATAATTGTTAATAATAATAATAATAATAATAATAATAATAATAATAATAATAATAATAATAATAATAATAATAATAATAATAATAATAATAATAATAATAAAAATAATAATAATAACAATAATCATAATAAGTGTTAACTCTTGAGATATTTAATTAAATTAAAAGATGATACTTAGAGAATTCATGTAAAATTTTAAATTATAGAAGTTATATAAATTACTTGTTATTAAATAAATTAAATGAGGGTCTTAATAGTTAAGGGGCTTATATGTCATTTTTGAAACTTAATTAACAAGTTTTTTTTAAGATGATAAGCTTTCAAAACCACAGGGACTGAAAGTGTAACTATAAAAAAATAATCCCCAAACCTCCCACCCTCGCCCCGTTTTCCCGGTCGCCGGCCGGCAAGCTCCGGCGCGGCTCCGGCGACCCCAAAACACTAAAATTAATTCGAACTTTAACCCAAAATCGTTTCCCAATCTATCTAGAACCCGTTTCGAACTTAAAGACACCAATTAAACACATTTAGTCATCGGTTACTAAGTGAATCGAGTGAATAACCGAAATCCTTTTAATCTCATAGCCGTTTTGTCATTAAAACACATCAATAATCGAATTAACTTAACACAAACAATCATTTATCTGTATCCAATCGATTACACACTTCAATTTCACCTGAATCAAACTCAAACAACGAAATTAAACATCATCTTCAACACGACCTGCACACGAGTCGAACATCACTCTCTGGAGTACAAGAATCGAAATTGATTGAGGGCTTTCGATCAAGAACGTTTCCTGAAGCTGCCCATGGATTTAATTTGATTTTCATTAAGGTTTGCTCATCCTTTGGGGTGCTACGACCGCGAGTTGTTCTTAATCTCGTTCCCTTCGATTTAAACTTCAAACGGGTAAGTTTAATACATCAATGGATTCGGTTTGATGAGGGAAACAAAAGCCCTAACAATGATTGGGTTAAAAACATTGCTTTATGGTTTAATTTGGGATCGATTGAACCTAGGGTTCATGCGATTTGGGGGAATTCTGTGTTTGGTGTATTTATGTTATTAAAACGAACTTCTAAACGCGGTTGTATGCCTTGGTTCACTGGTTAAGACACCCCATGCCCACATGGAGGTCACGGGTTCGAAACCCGGCCACCTCCCATTTTCTTTTTTTTAGGCTTTTAGCCTTCTAACCAAATGTAATATTTTTTTTTTTAAAAAAAAATTATAAAAAAACTCATTTTACAAAAGATGTTTTTCTAAAATACATTAAATTGTTTTCTGGAAATTTATATTCTTATTTTTTTTTTACAAAACAAATGGTATAATTAGTTAAGTTTTTATAAAAAAAAATGAATTTTTAATGTTGATTAACTACTTAAACTATTATTTGTTCAAATGATATATTTAGATTATTTTTTTTAGTTTTTTTTTGTATTATAAAACCTTATAATAAATCATTTTAAAAGCTCAAAGCTTTATAAAATGATTTTAAATAATTTCAATGTTCTTTAAATATGTAATATCGTTATCAAGTTTTAAATAGTTAATTATTAAATTAATTATTTCTTTTCACATATTATACTTAATTTCTATTAAATCAATAATTTAAATTGTTGAGACCTTTTTAATCATTCTTGGACTTAATTGATTTATAATTATTAAATGAAAACATAAACGATTCATTATTTTATTATTTACACTCCCAAATCCAAATTGAAACCCTAGTTCATGTTTTATTGTTAATCTTATTACCCAACCTAATCTTGGAATCTATACGTTTAAACAACTTGTAAAAGAAATCATTTGGAACCTCGTTTAAATTATTATCATCATCATTATAAACATAATTACTCATCAAAACCCTAAAACTATTGAAACCCTAATTCTTATTTAAACATTAATCTATATATTAACCTTAATCTTCATCTTGTAAATTATATATTTAGGTGCTTGTAATGGACACTTGGGATTTATCTTGTAATCTTTTATCATCTTGAAATGCTTATTTCCATGTGAGTTTTCCTTGTCCCCTTTTTACATTTTTCACACTATTTTGGGGTGAAACATGATTGCTTATACATGATACACTTATACACGTTTGAGGCTTGTAAATCACATGCAATTCAACTTATTATTTGTCATGGTTATTTGTGTTATTGTAAGTCTTATATGAGATACATATTTTGTTTACAATCATTAACTATTGCTAGCCTGGCGACGTCTTAGATCTTTGGGCCTGACAAGCCTATTTGGTGCTAAAGTCGAGGTATTGCCGACTCCTAGGGGCCGTACGCTTGTGCACTAGGGAACCAAATACACTTAGCCAATCTTTTATACTTGTAATCAAGTCGAGGTTTGGTTGTAACGATATGTGTTCTATAACCTTACTAGCTTATAACCTATGACATGAATTGCTACTTGTAACCTTTTTCATATTATGTATGAAAACCTTGGAAACTCACCAACTATTTATAGTTGACCTTTTATTTTTATCATGTTTCAGGAAAACCCCCAAGTTTTGAAGTGAACTTATATTGCTGGCATATTCTAGGACTTGGACCTAGTTAATAGACAAAATGATTATGTTTGTTATTTCATGTTGAAACTTATTTCATTATTGAGACTCATGCTTGTAATGTAATTTTGAAAACTTATGAATAATATATTTGGGATTTAATAATAGCGTTATGTGGCTGTGAACAATCTTAACCCTCACACCTCGACGTTTCCGCCGTCAAGGTTGGGGTGTGACAGATTGGTATCAGAGCCCATAACTATAGGGATTTAGGTTATTAGAAATGGTGACCTAGACTATAGTTGCATGAACCTCATAGAAAGATTCTTATACTTTTGTGCTTACATGTTGTTTGCATGCTACATAATGCTATGCCTTTTGTGCAACTTGATGCCTTAGCATAGGATTGCCTTATGTATGCTTAAACTTAGTTACTTGTCTCCCTAAACTTAACTTTGACTCTCCCCGACAAATGAACTTCTTAAACCTATTCTTGGCAACATATGGAATCTACACTTATCGTCGTGGGTTCAATTCCTTAGACTCTATGTCTAATCTATGAAAATCTCATCAAGGTTTTGATTTCATAAACCAAAGAAAGTTGTGTGACACATAGACACCTATATTTTGGATTTTCCTGGCAAAAGGCCTTCGGGCTAAGGCAAGCATATCGTATAAATCTCATTGTGAGACCAGTTATGCTTACCTGGGGATTTCTGGGATGAGTGATAAACTATGGTCAACATACACAAGTCTCTAAGGCAAATGGGTCAATTTACCTTGACGTGTCAACGATTCCAAATGGTAATGCGTTACCAAATGGAACCATCCTCTTCGTGTCTTAAAAATCTTTGATTCCTTGAACTGGTATCTCTTCATTCAAATCATACATAATGTTCCTGTTAATATTGAACATATCCCACATTTCAACTCTTACGTTCAAACATCGTTACACGTTGCGCGTTTCATGTAACTATTTCTATACCTTGACCAACGTGAATATGGATCTTAATATACCCAAAGATATTGGGAATCTAAACCGAATGGTCATCAAAAACTTTAAACCGTTACTTATGGTTCTCAAGTCTTTATAAGGATGTGTCCCATAACTAAGAACATGCAATACTATAGGTGGAATTCCTACATCTCGAGATACTTTGCCTAGGCAAAGTGTAAATGGTGAATTGACTCGATCATTGGATCCATTTACTTGACTCGAAACCTTTGAGATGAATGATCACTTATAAGTACGCGTGTCTTCAATAAGGCTATGGTTGACCTCATATCTTGAGAAGCCCATGTATTCCTTTCGATTGTGAGTCGAATGTTCACATCTCATTGTGGTGTTGAATAATTTCCTGCCCTTGATTTCATCTTCCCGATTGAAACCATCCAAGATTTGAACACCACAACAACTTCTGTTATCTTGAACTTTGATCTTAAGCTTGTAAGCATGATTTTTCCTTTTGTTACATTGATGTAACTTGAAATTTTTCGAATTTCTAATTGATATTATTTTCCTTTCGTCGTTAAGTCAAACTCTGTACCGTCTGCACCGTGAGAGATGCAAGTGTTTGCAAGTCAACCTATGACTAAGAACACCTGTATCTCCTAAATGATTCTAACTCATCAAAACAAGGGTGATTCCCTTACTTCGATGATTCTCTATTCGTTTCGATAAATGGTTTCCAATTATGATTTATAAAATTTCATCCTCTGGATTGGGGTGATTTCCTTATCCCGAGGATTGACTTCAATTATTTTCTTTGGAATGACATTTCACAAATGACATGATCTCACCAAAATAGGATTGAAACCCGTACTTTGGTGACAAATGTCAAACTTCGATTGTTTTCTTGCTATTATGAAATTCAATCATCAAGATAGGCGTGAATTCCATACCTTGATGATAATATCATCTTTATGAATTGTATTTGCTCAAGTGAGACGACTTCACCAAAGTAGGAGTGAATTCTGGATTTTGATGAAGAAGTTCATCTTGACATATTTTGTTTTGTAAAACTTCACCGTTAAGATAGGAGTGATTTCCCTTACCTTAATGGTGAGTTACCTCGTCTTATTTCTGTGGATCCTCAACAAGGAGTTGGGATCGAACTTCTTGATTGGTAAGTTAGTGGTCATACCTTGGGAATGCACCATCAAGTTAGGAGTGAAAACCACACCTTGATGACTATTCTCATTTCTTGATCTCCAACTTACCAAGGTTTTAATCAAGAGACAAGAATCATGTAGTAACTTGAAGGGTAAACCAATGTCAGTGTTTGGACCTATCAAGCCAAAGCATGAATTCTGAACTTGTAAGGAGACTCGAACGCTCTAGGTTGGTTTTGATACCAAGCTTGGAGCATTTGAATTCTTAAATTGATTTCTTTCCCTTTATCCCTACGTTTTGATTTGGTCTAGCTATATCGAACCATTTATTCCCTACTTATCAACTTTCATTTTGAGATATCATCAACACATGATTGTGTGATGGTAGTCTTTTTAATCTTTCTACTAAATCAAGACATTATCAACTTGTGGTTGTGTCTTTCTAGTCATACGAATGTTCTCGACTGCACTTACGGGTTTGATGAATTACGTATGCAATCTAAATTTGGAAATTTGTTACCTTGCAAGACATGGTTACAAATGCATGTCTTATTGTCTGCGTTACCTCTTGAATCACTTTTGAACCCTTAACCTTAGAAATCTTTAAAACACTATCTTGGTTTTGAACAACAAGACTCGTTATTATCCCCTTTGCGAGGTGGATATAATGGTTCATAAAATGTTGTAATTTGTAGTCATGGGTTTGGCATAACTTGGCATGTGTCCAAGTATCCTACCTTTACATATGACAAAACCTAACCTCCGTGTTCCTGTGAATCCTCTGTTTAACTTTTCATTCACTAAATGTTTCTTATTTTAAAATGTCTTGATGACAATTGGTGCACTATAGACCGATTGGCTAAAATTCAATTTGCTTTATGAGATAACAGGTCAAGAAATTGACTTGTATCCGTTTCAAATATGCGTATGCCGTAGTATGACGTTAAAACATCGATCGTTATTTTGGACGATTGATTCATTTACTGTTTTTAACAATGTACCTAACCACCGTCGTGAACTTAATCTAAAATCTTCACATATCGTATTATTCTTGGACCGATGGTTGGTCAAAGGAAAAAAATACATACTCACAAGATATGTGTTAAGATCATTTCGTTACATGTGGTGACGATTGGGATTCTTGGATCCCGACGGTTAACGTTTCTTATCATTGTTGGCCTATTAATGATTTCTAGACATCGTTTTACTACGAACTCATATCCTAGAAGTTGTGACTTGTAAGTCTAACATACCATGGTAACTCGTCATCATTTTCAACGTTTCCTTTCAAAACGTCTCGAACTTCACTGGGAGAGTTCAAGTGACATATGCCAAGAGACTTGAAAGACTTCATAAAGTGAAGCGTTTCATCTGTAATTAAAACGACAAACATTGTTCGTTGTACACTTACCTTTCATTTTAACTCCTTTTGTACATCTAAGTTCATTCTTAATTTCGGGACGAAATTCTTTAAAGTTGGGGAGACTGTAACATTCGGTATTTTTACGTTAATTAAAAGTTAATGTCGTTCATGTTGTAAGGGCCTTTATTGCCTAATACGGAACTCATGGGTTACTTATACTCATAACTTTAATTTGTCTTTTAATCCTTAAACTCGAAAGACTATAATGATAATTGTTAATAATAATAATAATAATAATAATAATAATAATAATAATAATAATAATAATAATAATAATAATAATAATAATAATAATAATAATAATAATAATAATAATAATAACAATAATCATAATAAGTGTTAACTCTTGAGATATTTAATTAAATTAAAAGATGATACTTAGATAATTCATGTAAAATTTTAAATTATAGAAGTTATATAAATTACTTGTTATTAAATAAATTAAATGAGGGTCTTAATAGTTAAGGGGCTTATATGTCATTTTTGAAACTTAATTAACAAGTTTTTTTTTAAGATGATAAGCTTTCAAAACCACAGGGACTGAAAGTGTAACTATAAAAAAATAATCCCCAAACCTCCCACCCTCGCCCCGTTTTCCCGGTCGCCGGCCGGCAAGCTCCGGCGCGGCTCCGGCGACCCTAAAACACTAAAATTAATTCGAACTTTAACCCAAAATCGTTTCCCAATCTATCTAGAACCCGTTTCGAACTTAAAGACACCAATTAAACACATTTAGTCATCGGTTACTAAGTGAATCGAGTGAATAACCGAAATCCTTTTAATCTCATAGCCGTTTTGTCATTAAAACACATCAATAATCGAATTAACTTAACACAAACAATCATTTATCTGTATCCAATCGATTACACACTTCAATTTCACCTGAATCAAACTCAAACAACGAAATTAAACATCATCTTCAACACGACCTGCACACGAGACGAACATCACTCTCTGGAGTACAAGAATCGAAATTGATTGAGGGCTTTCGATCAAGAACGTTTCCTGAAGCTGCCCACGGATTTAATTTGATTTTCATTAAGGTTTGCTCATCCTTTGGGGTGCTACGACCGCGAGTTGTTCTTCATCTCGTTCCCTTCGATTTAAACTTCAAACGGGTAAGTTTAATACATCAATGGATTCGGTTTGATGAGGGAAACAAAAGCCCTAACAATGATTGGGTTAAAAACATTGCTTTATGGTTTAATTTGGGATCGATTGAACCTAGGGTTCATGCGATTTGGGGGAATTCTGTGTTTGGTGTATTTATGTTATTAAAACGAACTTCTAAACGCGGCTGTATGCCTTGGTTCACTGGTTAAGACACCCCATGCCCACATGGAGGTCACCGGTTCGAAACCCGGCCACCTCCCATTTTCTTTTTTTTAGGCTTTTAGCCTTCTAACCAAATGTAATAATTTTTTTTTTTTAAAAAAATTATAAAAAAACTCATTTTACAAAAGATGTTTTTCTAAAATACATTAAATTGTTTTCTGGAAATTTATATTCTTATTTTTTTTTTACAAAACAAATGGTATAATTAGTTAAGTTTTTATAAAAAAAAATGAATTTTTAATGTTGATTAACTACTTAAACTATTATTTGTTCAAATGATTTATTTAGATTATTTTTTTTAGTTTTTTTTGTATTATAAAAACCTTATAATAAATCATTTTAAAAGCTCAAAGCTTTATAAAATGATTTTAAATAATTTCAATGTTCTTTAAATATGTAATATCGTTATCAAGTTTTAAATAGTTAATTATTAAATTAATTATTTCTTTTCACATATTATACTTAATTTCTATTAAATCAATAATTTAAATTGTTGAGACCTTTTTAATCATTCTTGGACTTAATTGATTTATAATTATTAAATGAAAACATAAACGAATCATTATTTTATTATTTACACTCCCAAATCCAAATTGAAACCCTAGTTCATGTTTTATTGTTAATCTTATTACCCAACCTAATCTTGGAATCTATACGTTTAAACAACTTGTAAAAGAAATCATTTGGAACCTCGTTTAAATTATTATCATCATCATTATAAACATAATTACTCATCAAAACCCTAAAACTATTGAAACCCTAATTCTTATTTAAACATTAATCTATATATTAACCTTAATCTTCATCTTGTAAATTATATATTTAGGTGCTTGTAATGGACACTTGGGATTTATCTTGTAATCTTTTATCATCTTGAAATGCTTATTTCCATGTGAGTTTTCCTTGTCCCCTTTTTACATTTTTCACACTATTTTGGGGTGAAACATGATTGCTTATACATGATACACTTACACGTTTGAGGCTTGTAAATCACATGCAATTCAACTTATTATTTGTCATGGTTATTTGTGTTATTGTAAGTCTTATATGAGATACATATTTTGTTTACAATCATTAACTATTGCTAGCCTGGCGACGTCTTAGATCTTTGGGCCTGACAAGCCTATTTGGTGCTAAAGTCGAGGTATTGCCGACTCCTAGGGGCCGTACGCTTGTGCACTAGGGAACCAAATACACTTAGCCAATCTTTTATACTTGTAATCAAGTCGAGGTTTGGTTGTAACGATATGTGTTCTATAACCTTACTAGCTTATAACCTATGACATGAATTGCTACTTGTAACCTTTTTCATATTATGTATGAAAACCTTGGAAACTCACCAACTATTTATAGTTGACCTTTTATTTTTATCATGTTTCAGGAAAACCCCCAAGTTTTGAAGTGAACTTATATTGCTGGCATATTCTAGGACTTGGACCTAGTTAATAGACAAAATGATTATGTTTGTTATTTCATGTTGAAACTTATTTCATTATTGAGACTCATGCTTGTAATGTAATTTTGAAAACTTATGAATAATATATTTGGGATTTAATAATAGCGTTATGTGGCTGTGAACAATCTTAACCCTCACACCTCGACGTTTCCGCCGTCAAGGTTGGGGTGTGACAGGTAGGGTAATCCACAAACCTCAAGTATTATATTCATATAAGTCATGTATTAGAGGTGGGGATATCGACAAACCTCTAGATTGTCATCGTTGCACAAAATCTCCACATAAGGGTGATTCGGATGATCATGAGTACATAAATGAAAATACTAAAGTAAACTAACTATTTTGACTAAGTGTTCAAGTGGGGTTGGTGGATAGATTAGCAGTAGAACCAAGGTTTAACATCACCATTTTATACCATAACACAAGCCTTTCAATATTGGTTGGAGGCACGGTTTGGTTTCATCCACTTCTTGATATGTAGATCACTTAGTGTTTTGTAAAGATGAAACAATGGGGTGTAAAAGCCTCAAAATTTCAAGAATATAATTTCAACACAAGTCTTCTAACATTGAAGTTGTTGGTGACTTAGTTTAGTATGTAAAAGGTTTAAAAAACAAGACAAGAAAACATGTATGAAAAAATCAAGTAGAATATTTCCAACTTGGACCTCAGAAATGGGGGTTTACCTATTTGTTGACATTGGTGACTAAGTGGTTATGTCATAGAGGTTGTTTCAAGTGGTAAAGAAAATAAAAGAAGAAAGTAAGAAAAGAACGTAAGCAAAAAAAATAAAAACATAAACAAAAAATTCACAAGTTGTTCTTGAAGATTTCTTGCAAAAGATGAAGTTGGTGGATGGAAAGAGAGAGTTTAGAATGATGAAAGTGATTAGGGAGGGATTTGAGTTAGTATTTATAGATAAAAATTATGGGTGAACATTAAATAAGGTAATTGGGGAGATGAGTGGAGGGAAATTTAAAGTTTCAATTTTAACCCCTTAACTTATTATATTTATTAATTTGCACGGTAAACTCATGATTAATCATGTTTTGGGTATTTTAAAATATGAATCATAAAAAGAAAACTTATATTAATTTTCCGAAAAATATAAGTCCCGATAAGTTGCTCAGTTTTGCGTTAAAATTCATATTCACAATTGTTTAAGCATTGCACAAGCATATAATCAACAAAAATGATATAAAAAATATTTCCACTATGATCAAGTATTGAGATTACAAGGATTGAATAAGGAGTATAAAAATAAATGAAAAATATGGAACGTTACAAATAATCACTTGCGTGCGTGCTGCAATATCATACCCCATTAGTGTTGCATCTTGCACTGACATTCAAGGAACATAAAGTGAGCTTGGAATATGCAATCGCAAAGCCTCTTTTATGATAGCTTTAGGATATGATAATCTTTCCAAATCCTCTTCAGAAATCATGGATCTTCCTTGTGTTATTTCTGTAACTTATTGTTGGAGCGTTTTCAGTACTTTTGGGTTTCTAATTAGCTCATTCAATGCTCACTCTAGAATTGTTTGTGCAATGCCAGTTCCCGTTGGAGGCATTAAATATATAGTAGCGCATTTCAATAATCCATCATATATTATCCTATATATGAAAAAACTAAGATGAGAAATAATAAAGTGTATGTATTTATGGGTATTGACCACCACTCTTTTGTAAGGTTTCATGTTTGGCCCCTATTTGTTCTTCCTTAAAGCAAGGGTTACGATGGAGATGGAGATTAGAGGGTGGGTGGCTGCCACCATGCAGGCACTTACGATAGTCAATGTTCCGTTTGGCCGCCCTGTAACACCGTCGTTGCTACCGGCGGTGGATGTTTTGTCTTGTCCCCGACGGCTATGGTAACCGTTGGCCTCCCAGTTGCTATCGATGTTGACGATGGTGATGGCGGTCATGGCGGCGTCGATGTCAGTTGCCACTCTACCTCCCGTTTTAGGTTGACGTAGGGCCGGTGATGGCGACGACGGGGATGGTGGCCGTATGATAACCTGTATTGTCTCTTCCCCTCACGATCTGTCATTTATCCTATTAGGGTTTTTCGATTTGGTCGTCGGCCTTCGCTGTTGTGTCGACGTTTGTTGTAGCTCTGCCTCCTTTTTAGGTTGAGGTGGGGCCGGTGGCGGCGACGACAATCATGCTGGTGGTATGACAATATGATCACCTCTGTTGTCTCTCCCACTCACTATTTGTCGGTTACCCTATTAGGGTTTTCCAATTTGGTCGTCTACCATCGCTGTGGCTTTCTCCAGTTGAGCATTCTGACGCTAATTAGCGTGCCAACCCTTATAGTCCTTGTGCTTGTCGATGATAATGACCTAGGGCTCATTTGAGACATCATGTTGGCGCCTCTAGGTTTGAATTATGGTTCATAACCCTAACCGATGTGTTTGATCTTGAATGTTTGTATTCTGATTTATCTTTGGTCTATCAAGCTGCTCTATGAAGTTGGTGTGTTATGTTGCTGGCGATGTGATAAGTATTCATTCATGTGAGCCTCTGTTATTTGATCAGTTTTCTATGTTGTGTCTTCCTTTCTCCATGTATTAATGATGATGATACCTTGTTCCTCTAAGACCTTTCACTGTTTTGGTACCTCAACGACTATGATTTTAGAGGAAAAATGGTATCGGTTGTCTTAGCTTGACAACCGTTAACGGTATGTAGCCGCAACCGAACATTGCTTTTGTAAAAACTGATGTGTTATTAATGATGAGCTTGAGCTCATCTGAAACATTTTGTGCTAAGGCTATGATTGTTGTGAAAGAATTAAGTCGGTTGCTTTGGCTTGGCATCCATTTATGGTATGCAGCCGTAATTAGATATTGGTTCTGAGCCTTATTAAACTCGTATCATTATAATATCATCGTGTGTGGTTTTGTGTAATTATGACTATGATGTAGGGGTTTGATCTGGTAATTATATTGTTTTTGCATTACTAATGGTCAGTACGTCTGTGGCTGTGATGATACGTCTTAGCCCATGTTACCTAATCGACGTCCTCATGATTGAACCCGCCCTGAAGCACGGGCGGAAAACCAACTAGTCTAGTGAATTATTGAGGTATAAAATATTAAGATTAAGTTAAAAGAGAAAGCTAATTTACCAAAAATTTATGCGCATGGCTTCTTTGAAAATAACTCTTTTTAACTAATCATATTAATTAAGTTCAAAACGATTACATAACTAAAACTATGAAAACAATCAAAATATTTTAGTAGTGGACATATACCAATAATGTTTGTGTTGATTCTAATCAAACTTTCAGTTTAATTCTTTCAAAAGTTTTATGTTTTTCGCAAAAAAGTGAATAAAGGGTTCTAGCGAGGACTTTACACGGCTGAAAACACGTAGGAAACCATTTTTGCAACACATTTCTAATAAATATTTTGGTGGAAAATCTTCATGTGAAAACTTTTTTGACAAATTTTCTTAGTTGGAGTTCCTATGCGTTTCCGATCGAGTTTTACTACGCATCTTCAATTTAGGTTTTTTTACGAATTTCTGACAAACTTTCTCCCTACATATTTCCGATGCATTTTCGGCAAAATTTATTTTTGTTTTTCTATGCATTTTGCGGAAACTAGTTTTAAGAAACCTCTAAAAATTTGAAAAAAGACTCAGAGTTTTTCTACTACATAAACATGCAGAAAAAAAATCAAATGTCATTATCAAATTTGTTTACAAATTTAACCACAAAGAGAGCAACATAGATTTAACAACTTTCAACAACTTATCCGTGCTGCCCTCCTATGAGATCCCTCCACCCAAACTGAACCCTTGTCTGTCCATGGTTGCTCTCAGCCTCTCTAGAGATAGAGATGCCCTAAGAGCATACACAATTGTTTCTTTATTTTTATTTTTATAATTACATTTGAAATCACTATTTTTAAATAAAAATAATAATTTTCTATGCATTTATCATATTTTTTCTCTAAAATTCACTCACAACCACATTCAAGAAATATTAAAAAAATTAATAGGGGTGAAATTTTTTTATCAAATATATAGATGGACAATATCATTTTCTCTATCTTTCAATTCCACTAATTACAATCATTTCATATAATATGTGAAACACACACATATATATAAGAAACCAAGAGTGAATGCTTTAAGCTGGTAGAAATACCTCCACAACATTCGACTCTAAACCACATTGGGTGCCTTCACCTCGTTATTAGAAACCAGTTTTGGTCCCTTATGACAACCATCACGCAATACCTTCTAATGACCGACATCTTTTAATAACCAGTAAAACAACATCGGTGATATGTGACCAAGTTCGAGAGACAAAGTATGGTAATTGTATAATTGACCTAATTCCATTAGAAGCTTTACTTAACTATTTCTTCAAGATCTTTGATCCGACATCCACATTAGTTGGCCAATTGGAAACCCTCGTTTTTTAAATGTGACCCAAACTATGAGAAAAATTGTATACTGGTTGAACTTAATAAAAAATAGTGTTTCATTAATTCGAGTTTAATTCATTAAAAAAATGAAGAGTAAATTATAAATTTTGTCCCTTAAGTATTATTAAAATTATGGATCTTATCCTTAAACTTTGATAATTACAGTGAATGTCTTTTATTTGAAATTTTTTTACGTTATGTGTTCTTTACACTAACTGAAGTTAACTTTTTCTGTTAAGTTTTAGTAAATGACTTTTTTACCCTTACTATTCAAAGGATAAAATATGTAAGTTATACTTTTATCTTTTATTTCTTTCTTTTATTTTATTGCGTGCTTTTCTTTTTTTTTCTTATCAATTTATCTTACAAGCTTATCTTAAATATTATTGATTAAATATAATTATTTTGTATAAAATATACTTATATATATATATTTAAATATTATTATAATTATTATTTGTTCAATTTAATTATTTACGTTTCTATTAAAATCAATAAAACCTAGAGAAATCATAATATTTTTAAAACTAAAAATAAAAATACATAAATTACCAAAATTTAATTAACTAGTTTTTTACTCGCCTCGCCACGCGTTGCTATGGCATCGTAGGCGACGTGGTAAGTAGAGATTAACAATCGATCTGACTTGTCTCCGGACTAAAATAATGTCGAACCGTAAAGTAACTCGAATGTATACCGTTGAACAAATACGTATTATACTTGATTCTTTTTTTTTTCAAAACAAGATTTTGTCGATATGTCGATCACATCGAATTGTACATAAGGAAAGCACATAGAGTACAATCGTTTCCGAACCAAATTTAGATTTAAACGTAAAGTAACTTGGATATTTGACCCGACTCGTATCAACGCGTACATAAAAATACAAATGTAAAAGTAGTTTTTAAAGTAAAAGTTGTATCAGAGTAAACCTGTAACTTTATAAACTTAAGGGCTCAAATTGACACCTTAAAACTGACCAGTTATATTGGATTTCAATAAATATTCGAAAAATGAATATAATTCAATAAATAAATATTATTATTATTTAAATATTATCAATACACGAATATTATTATTCCTTAATATTATTAATAAATAAATATTATAATTATTTAACAACATTATTATTGTTCAATAGTAGTTCAGTTAATATAGATGTAATTAAAACTTAAACATAAACATAACTAACCATTAAACATTAAATTTGCTTTCAAATTTTGGAAATTTCGTTCAAAGTTAAACAAACTGAATTTTAAAATAATATATTTTGAAGTTAAATTTTTTAGACAATTATCAATACATGAATATTATTATTACTTAAATATTATTAATAAATAAATATTAAAATTATTTAACAATATTATTACTGTTCAGTAGTAGTTCAATTAACATAGATGTAATTAAAACTTAAACATAAACATAACTGACTATTAAACATTGAATCAAACATTAAATTTTGCTTTCAAATTTTAGAAATTTAGTTCAAAATTAAACAAATTGAATTTTAAAATAATATGTTTTGAAGTTAAATTTTTTAGACATATATACTACATAATATTTAGATTCAAGTAATGACTATGTAAAATTTATAAAATACGTTATAATAAACCAGTTTTTATTTTGAATCAATACTTTAGATATTTTAATAAGAAAATAGATGATGTAATTCAAATAATTTATAAATTTTTTGTTCATGAATAATTATATACAAAGAATGATATAAATATTTTAACCACATGGACCTACAAAAATCCATACCAAATTTCAAACACCTTTGTGTTATTTTACTATTATTTTTATGTAAGATAACTTATATTTGGGTTATAAATTACACCAATTAATTAAAAAATTTATACAAAAATTTATATTAAAAAAATAAACTTAATTAATTAGTAAAAGTCAAGATAATATTTATAAAACAAAATGGTGAAAAAATTGAAATAAAAAAAAGTAAAGTAATAAAAGAAAGAAAGAAAAAAAGAAAACAAGAGATTAAAAAACTACATATTTAGTCCTTTAAATGACAAGGGTAAAACTATCATTTATTAAAAACTAACTGAAAATTTTAATTTTTGTTAGTGGATAGGATAGAATATGAGATAAGTTTTCAAATAAAGGACATTCTGTGTAATTATCAAAGTTTAAGAGCAAGATCCATAACTTTAACAATACTTAAAGGACAAAATTTGTAAATAAAAAACTCAAATTAAATTTTTACGGGGCATATCAACAGACGAGAATTGATCAAAAGTATTAAAGGGCTATGATGTGATCGGTGTCATGAGTACTTCATTGTCTTTTACATGTAATAAACTTTTATACTTCACTAATTTTTTAAAAAATTACTCGATTAAATCATATGACTTTTATCTTTGATATTAATGTAAATTACACGGATGGTTCTCGTGATTTGGGGCAATTTTTGGATTCGGTCTTTTAAACCTAACATTTTACAGGTTTGGTCCTCAAAGGCATTGTTTACGTTCAAGGATGGTCTGTAGCTTAAGATCGGGCAATATTAAAGGCTTATGGAAGTTAATTTGTAAACAAGAGACAGATTGTATTTTAAAATACCAAACCCTTCATCTTTGAACGTATCACATTATACATCGATTTATTCCTCATGTTTACAAAGTCACATTGTGTAAGTTAATTCTGTAATGGGTGCATTAATTAGCAACTAAAAGTCATATATGATCAAACCGATTATTTATTAAGTGAATAACATATATCACAAGTTTAACATCATGGAAGTTCAAATAGCAACACAAACCAATAGAGTCAATAGCAACATAAACCACTAGAATCGGGGACTCACCAAAACTAAGAGTGGGGACTTCCTACGGACTGTAATACCAAATGCCTCACTCATGTCCAAATCCTCATTTTTTGTTCCATTTGGCAATGTTATATCAAACTTGTAAACGATATTTGCTAATGCAAGCTCGATAACAGGTACACTAAATTGAATACCAGGGCATGATCTTCGGCCAGCACCGAACGGAAGCCACTGAAATTGCAATCCTTGATAGTTAATGGAATTGTCCAAGAACCTCTCAGGCCTGAACTCATTTGGTTCTTCCCACAAGGTAGGATCTCTTCCTATTGCCCATGCGTTGATAATCACTTGTGTGCCTGCTGCAACATCATACCCCATTAGTTTTAGATCTTGCATTGACATTCGTGGAAGAAGAAGTGAGACTGGAATATGCAATCGCAAAGCCTCTTTTATGACAGCTTTAAGATATGACATTCTTTCCAAATCCTCCTCAGAAATCATGGATCTTCCTTGTGCTATTTCTATAACTTCTCGTTGGAGCTTTTTCATTACTCTTGGGTTTCTTATGAGCTCACTCATTGCCCATTCTAGACTTGTTTGAGCAGTTTCTGTTCCTGCTGCAAACGCCTCCTACAAGAACATAAATTTTAATCACTTAAGTTTATCAAATTCAATCTATTAGGCTATTTACACATCTAGAAATTAGTACCAAGAGATCATCGTTAAAAAATATAGAAAGAAGATGAATAGTAAGGTTTAATGATGGATGTTCTTATTAAAGACAAAAGGGAGAAGTAATACCAAGATGATAGCCTTGATGGAATCTCTTTGAAGATTAAAGCCATATGTATTATCTTTTTGTACATCTAGTAAAATGTCAACAAAGTCTTCTCCTTCAGCACTTTGATCAGCATCCTCTTGTTTCTTCATGTTCACATGTTCTTCAATAATTATTTCAAGAAACTCATCAAGTTCTTTAGCTATTTTTTCTGCTCTTCCTACTGAGCCAATGACTTGATCCACCCATGATAACCATGGAATATAACTACCAATGGTGAAGACAGTAAACGTATTCACCAACGCACCCAATAATTTTTTGTACTTTGGTGTGTCAAGCTTCCTTCTGATGGCAACCCTGCTAATTACGTTATTTGTCAGTGAGGCAAACAACGACCCCATATCAATGGCAGTCCCACAACTTTCTCCAAGCACCTTAATCATATGAACGACCTCGTTTTCTCTCACTTTTTGGTACGACTTAACTCGTGTATTACTTAGAAGCTTGAGCACCACAAGGCTCTTCAACTGCCTCCAGTATTCCCCATAAGGAGCAAAGGATATGTTCTTACAACCATAGAACAATACGTTGGGCATAGTTAAGCTAGGTCGAGTACAAAATGCGAGATCATGGGTTTTCATTATCTCTTGGGCTGCTTCCGCAGAGGATGCGACTAGTGTCGGGATGCTTCCAAGATGAAGGAGCATAATTGGACCGTATTTTTGGGACAATATTTGAAGGTTGCGATTAGGGTTTGAGCCTAGCTGGTGGAAGTTTCCGATTATGGGAAGTTTCGGGGGAGATGGTGGTATGTTTTTCTTATTTTTTGTATTGAATAGAATCCATTTGACACACATAAAAGTCATTAAAAGTATGCATGAAAGCAAAGAGAAAAGAATTTCTGAGGATGCAAAAATTTTCATGATTGTACTAGATAGCTAATTTGTTGATTTGTTGTGCTCTAGTGCCTTATGGAAACATCTGAATATATATAGTAGCGCATCTCAATAATCTGTCAAAGTTAGTTAATTATTGAGACATAAAATATTAACATGAGGTTAAAAAAGAAAAACTAATATACGAACATTCTTTGCGCGTGACTTCTTTGAAAATAACGCTTTTTAATTAAACATTATATCTTCTTCAATCTTCATCAAGGTCAAAAAGATAAGAAAATTAAATATATATGACAACAATCAAAATATATTTTAGTAGTGGGCATATACCATATATAAGTAAAAACCAGTTACCATCATCTCCATGACTTACGAATAAAATTTACGTTTTGTATTAAATCTTATTCAAACTTTCAGTTAAATCCTTAAAAAGGTTTTTCTTTATTCACAAAAAGTTGAATAAACTGCTTTAACGAGGTCTTCACTGAGCCTAAAATAGTTAGGAAACCACTTTTCCTGACACATTTGTAAAAGAAAAAAAATTGGGGGAAAAATTTACGACAACATTTCTTTGTCGTAAATTTCTAAACATTTACGACCCAATTTACTACACATCTCCAATTAGTTTTTTCTAGGGCTGCAAACGAACCGAACGAATACGAACAAGGCCTTCTTATGTTCGTTCGTTAAGAAATAAACTTGTTCATTAACTGTTTACGAACACTTACCGAACGAGATTTTTTGTTCGTGTTCGTTCGTTAAGAAAATAAACATGTTCATGAATTGTTCACGAACACTTACCGAACGCAAATGAACACAAACAAAGTAAACGAACACAAACAATTGTTCATAAACATGCCAAACACAAAGAAGCTCATAAACACAAACGAATACAAATGATTATAGATTTATTTTAGAATAAAATTTATATTTTTATTGCAAATATTACATAAAATCAATCAAAAATAAATAAGTACTTAATATAAATATCAAAAAATACTCAATATAATAGTCATAAAAATAACTTACACAAAAATTAAGAATATAAACGAACACCTTAACGAACATAAACGAACATATTATCGAACGTTCACGAACGAACATAAACGAACCCATTATCGAACGTTCACGAACACAAATGAACGAACGCGGCTTGTGTTCATGTTCGTTCGTTTAACTAAACGAACGGAATTTTCTTGTTCGTGTTCGTTCATTTACTAAACGAACGAACATAAACGAACTTCCCGCCGAACATTTCACGAACTGTTCGCTGAACGTTCAGTTCGTTTGCAGCCTTAGTTTTTCCTATTCATTTCTGACATGCAAACATTTTCCTACGCATTTCTGACACTATGTTCACACTTTTCTGGCAAATCTATTATCAGTAGGCATTTTGGGGGAAATATTTTTTAAAAGAGGCCCTAAAAAATTTTTCCAGCTAAAAATGCAAAGAAAAATAAATCAAATTTAATTATCAAACTTGTTTACAAATTCCACCACAAGACAATAACATAAATCTAATTATTATCTAATATTTTCATGACCGGATCGGCCAGTTGGACCGGGAACCGTTTTCACCGGTGGTCCGGCCATCACTATATGGGCCGTCTTTTCATAAAACCGGTAGGTTTTCAGGATGGCCAATGGTTGGATCGTTGACCGGCAGCCAATGGTTTGGCCGAATTGCATGAGTTGGGTGACGAAATTTCGATTTACACCAAGCAACTTCGATTTAAACTGTACATCTACGCCGTAGAATGAGACCAAGAACTGAAAAGGGAATGACTCACCTCTAGAACGAGAAAGATAATGATTTTATAAAATGTTTTTCTTATAACCATTTGATTTTTTAAAAGTTTTTCTGAATAACTTTTTGAAAAAACAAACGACCTTTAAATAAAGATGTTAAAAATCAATATTTTTAAAAGAGGTGTCTAAAACTTAATAGTTTAAAAAAAGATGTTAAAAATGAACGGTTTTAAATAAACATTTAAAAAAACAAACGGCTATAAGAACAACGTTTTGGATAGCGTATGATTTAAAAACTAATATCGAACATTTTTAAAAACATTTTATTGTGTATCTAAAATGTATTTATTAAATAATAAACATATTAATAATGAAATAATAGATATACTATAATAATAGAAAACCAAAATATAAAGCATTCTTTAATATACACATATATCATATTATATGGTAAACTAGGGCTTTTATACCTCGCGCGTTGCGCGAGTACTCAACGCGCATTGAAAGAATTTTTTTTGTAAAAAATATATGTTTAGGCTCAGAATAGGCAATCTGTTGTGGCTGCGATCCAGAGAACATGCCACGCCAACCAGCGGATGCCCTTTTTGGCTTCATCGTCGCCCAACTGCGTATCAAATCACCCGAATCAGAGTACAAGTTAATCGGCTCCAGGCGTATATCAATAACAAAACAAACTAAACCATGGCATGCACATCAATGACCTACACAACCACACTTCCTACATTTTCGATATACAAGGGACATAACATGTCTTAGATGGACAATCGTTCATCATCATCGATAAATAGAAAGCAGACCACATATTCAACAACATATCTTGAATTGGTTACACTCGCGTTGTCAACACGAAATGTCGCCTTAAACCAACAAAAGTTCAACAGATCACTCATCAACATAGGAAACCCAGCTGTCAGTCTTGTGTCTGAAATGAGCATACGCACAACGTCAACCCAACAATGCGCACTCCCAGCATCACAGATCCAACTCAAATGGACAACATACCATCATCATCGTCGTGTTTATCATGGGAACCCGGAGTTGCTACACAAGCACCATCATAAACAATATCAACAACCCCAAATGAGCAACAACAACCAACCAACATAAATTAATAAATACAACAAAATAAAAACCTAGAAACGCAACATAAAAGATTTAATAGCTTCTATGGCGAGGCCATCCTCATCGACTAAATATCAGTGTTTGCATCTGCATCAAATATAGTCAACAGAAAACCCCAAATCGCATACAAACAACATGCAAGCAACAAAAATCCAAATAACGACCACCTGACGGCGCGGCCAAACAACGATCATGGAAGATCTGGATTTTGGGTTTGTGGTTGTCGGCCACAATGATGGAAGATCTTGATAGGTGGCAACCAAAAATAAAAAATAAAAAGTCGATGCCACACCACTACCGCCGCCACCGACAAACAAGGAACCTCGACCATGGCGGCGACGCGACATTAAGGAGCCAGGAGGATCTCATTGCCATGTCTTTCTGTTTTTACAAACAAACGGAAAATCAGAGGCGAGACGACACAAGGAATGCGGGAAACGGCCTGATTGACCCGAAATTTTCTAATTTTTATATAATTTTCACATATTAATACTTCAATATTACTATTTTATAACAAAAAATACCAATTAATGTGAAATAATTAAATTTTAGTTATGAATTTTTATGTCAATTTCTATTTAAGTTCTAAATTTTGAAATAAAGCACATAACAAATTTAAATATAGACACAAAACATATAAAAATAAAAAATAAATAAATAATGGGTTAAACGGGTCAACTTACGAACCAGTTGGGTTGAACCCGAACCCGACCTGTTTAGTTAAGCGGGTTCTCGGGTTTGACATGAACCTGACCCAACCCTATTTATAATAAACCCAAACTTGTAAACTTCGTGTAACGTTAGATTCGTATCGTGTTTTCGGATCGTGTCAAAAATTCACACACCTAGATAAAATGGTCATTTTAAAACATTAACATTATTCACTAGAATAATTGATAGATCTAGGGACCGATGATGAAAGAGAAAGAAATATTAGAGACTACATTCGTTTTTTAAACTTTAAAAATTAAGTTCAAAATTTTGATTGAACCACATGAACCATCCCTTAATATAATTTACTCTTAATTTATAATCATATATTTTTATTTTAATATGTGGAGTTAATTACAGATTTCCTTCTTTGTGTATTTACCTGATTATGATCGTTACTACCCACTCACAAAATCGAAATACCCTATTGCGTTTAACACAAAAAGCATTCCTATCTTTTGATGGAAAAACACGTACGATAGGGTTTGATTGTTGGTTTGGAAGCTGAAAGTAAAGAAGGTTTGTGTGAACAAGTTGTTTATTGGATTTTGTTCTTTGGTGAAGGTGATGAGTTTTAGGGGGCGATGGCGATCTATCAATGGTACTCCACAAATTGCATATACATTTTTTTCAAAATCATAAGACATCCATTTTTCATACTTGTGTCGAATTTCATAAGCATTGTGTTCCCGTCATGATAATTAGTAAAAGTGAAGAGGGCAGGATACAGTATCACCAAAACTAATGTTTGTGTAAAAACTGTAAATGAAAATTGTAGGTGTGATGAAAAGTAAAATAAGGATTGTATTTATAACTAGGGATGACTATGAAATCTGATTCGGTTGGAATCCCCAAAACCCGAGACATTTGGGACGGGCGTCAGGTCGGGTAAGCGCGTATTGAGATTTTCTTTTATAGTTATGGTACGTACGTGTATGAGATTACATGATATACCCGTTTTCAAGACCTGATTACCTGATGATATATTCAGCTCATAATGCATACCTAATTACTCATTTTGTTTAATTATAATATAGTGTTGTAATTTTATCAGATACTTTGACATGAATACCCAACAATATTTTCTGTGACACTAACAGGTGTACCTATTACTCGTAGGTATGCTTGATACCCGATGGGTAGATACCGAACACATACCCGACGAGTTTCAGCCCGAGTATAAGACACGTACAATTGTATAATCAAGTATGTGGTTGGGATTAGTCATACTTGTCCCATTACCATCCTTAAATATAACTATATGAATTTTTTTTTTAAAAAAAAGATAAAAATTATATTTAAAAAACTAGTCGTTGGCCTTTTTTTCCAAATTAACCAATATTATTTTATACTTGTTAGGCCACCCCTCCCTTCATCCAGTTCCGTTTGGAATTCAGGAACCCCTCCCATTCGAATCCGAACGGACTCTTCCATGCACAGTATAATAACGAATACCTAAAACGTGTGTTGATGTCTATTAAAATCTGAGTGCAAATACCATTAAACTCACCAAAATCAAGAGAACCCTAGAATCTATCATTACGACGTTATCATATTCGCTCAAAATAAGCCGCAACGAAGTTGTAACCAGTAGTTATTATATAATTTTTCAAGGTTACAATAATAAGCTTGTTTAGTAGAAAAATTCAAACCCTTTGTCATCAACAGACAACAACGATAGTTCAGAAATTAAATATGACAACTAATCAATCACATGAGTTGGCGACAAGTCGTCATTTTCTTATTAAATATAAAGTAAATTACAAATTATGAGCCTTAAATAGACATGAGCCTTAGGTCCCCAGAAGTTATGAGTCCTTCAATTTTATAACCTAATTACATACATATATATATATATATATATATATATATATATATATATATATATATATATATATATATATATATATATATATATATATATATATATATATATATATATATGTATATATATATATATATATATATATATATATATATATATATATATATATATATATATATATATATATATATATATATATATATAGGGATGCATTCAATTGAAAACCAATTTTTTGTAAAAAACCATAAGAACCAATTTAAACCATAGATTAACAAAATCAAAGGTTGCAAATTAAAGGGGTAAAATAGTAATTTTGTTCAATTTTAAATACTAATTATAGTCTATGACAAGGGTAAACTTGGTATTACAAAATATAATAGTAACCGTTGGGACCTATTCTTGCAATTAACTTCCTCTTTTGTCTTTTAGTAAACATATTTTATCTTGAAATACAAACAAATCAACACATAGGTAGAAATCAAATCACAAAAATATAAACTTGTTTAGACTTAAAATAAAATTTCCATATCACATTTTATTCACGACAATGCAAGCTTGTATTAATAAAATTAGGCAAGAACTGATAGATTATTAATCCAAAATTACTAACATAAAATTAAATCATATTGGATCAGTACTTATAGACATACAAAACAAGACTAGAACAAATACCATCTATGCATACAAGTATTAACCGAAAGTTAACCACCAAGGATCACAAATATGAAAATTGTGCATATTTGCTTCCAAAATAGGTTAAAATGTGATTACTACTCTAAAAGACCATTTCACAACCTATTCAAAATTATGAATACGGAAAGGATGTTCATATATTAAGAACCTAGCTTTTAATGATAATAATAAAAACTAATTCCATTAAGAACCAAAGAAATATTAAGAACGTCAAGAATCATTTAGAACCATTTATTTTTTCCTACATAGTTTAATAGATAAGTAAATTATTATTAATTACTCTTAAAGGTAAGTAAGTCTTTTTTCTAATATTTTATAGAAGTGGGTTATGGGATTAAAGAAATGGAAGCTTGTTAACCGAGAACTTTAAAGGCATCCATTGTTTTTGTGGGCGTATGCAGTAATGCACATATGCAGTAATGCACTTTATTCTAATGCACATACGGAGCCAAGTATTGATTTTATATTTCATATTCAATTTAGAATCATATGCTTGACTTAAATATCAAAACATTGTAGTTTTACACAAACATTAATGACAATAGAATCATATGCTTGACTTATTGTAATGCACATATGTAACAGCCATGACAACCAAGATTTGAATGTTCAAATATACACAGGACCTATTGTTTGGAATCCTATAAATTTTCTACTTCATTGAAGTGGTAGTGTATATTTAGTTTTCTTTTATTTCATCAATTTCTCCATTTGCTTGGAAATTTTCATTTGGTTCATTTAAAATCTTTTCTTTGTGAAGCTTAGTTTCGAAATGTCGGACATATATAGCTTATTCACGCACTTTTACCATAACCTCTTAGCATATTGGCATCATGTGTTGTTTACATTTTCTTCTCAGCCTAAAAAATACAAGCAACATCATATATTCCCATGTGCATGAATGATATGCTCATTATTGCATATATGCATAATCATATAAATCCATAAATGCATATATGCATCATAATTTCATATATACATTACTGCAGAATGTTTCAAAGGCAACAAACTATCCATAATGTAACACACTTGTTTTTATTATCATCTTCCCAATCAATCAAAACAATCTTAACTGTTGTGCCCCAAAACATTATATATGATAAGAATTCGTTTAAAAGAGGCATTATGTATAATGAACTTATAATTAATTACAAGATATATTCATATGAATATTAGCCATGAATACCTCAAGCAACATGTCTTCCATACGATGATATGGTCTTAATATCTCAACTTCAATATACACCTTTGTACTCCATAGCTAAATCACCGATTGTTATACTTGATCTACACATATACAAAAGGATAAAAAAATAAAATGATTACAGAAATTGTTAACATTACATATAGCTTATTGTTTTGTAATTACAAGTGGTAAAACCACCTCCACTATCACGTGAAACCTGTGCCGCACCACAACCACATTTAATAGAAGGATTGAAATGATATTATATCAAGCAACATATTAACAAAATGACCGAATCAAATCGATGCCACCACAATCAAGCAAAAAACTCTGTCAGCCATCGTCTTTTCATCCATCATTGTAATCCTATATACAACCAATCAGATGTGAACGCTATTGGTAACGCGATATCTGTTTCCCACCGGATTTGTTCACCAACACCACTAAGGAAACAAGTTTCTTTTTCCGGCAACAAAAAACCCCAATTAAGAGGGCCCCGTTTTAGATCTAGGTCGGGGTGCTTTGGCAAAGAGGGAGACGATGTCCGGTGCAGTAGAGTTGTGGTGCGATGGCAGCCGATGGTTGTGATGATTGATCGTAGCATCCGGTGGTAGCAAATGGTGGTGGTCGTGAACTCTAGACAAAAGAGGTGTATCATAAATTCAAATTTGAAACTGAAGTTGAGAGTTTACAAATGTGGAAAAGAAAAGAAGTTATAGGTGAATGGTAAAAATTACCATAATAGCCTTAGTGATTTTTATACATTTTAGAAAATAAAAATAGAAAAAATAAAAACATGTGGTTAGAATTGGTTCTTATGGTTTTTTACAAAAATTTGGTTTTCAATTGAATGTCCCTCTATATATATACATACATATATATATATATACATATATATAAACATATATATAGGGGCGGGTTCCTGAGAAAACCAATAGTTATGTGAAAACCAAAGAAAACCAAGGAAACCAATAACATAATTCATAATTTTTTGGTTATTTTAATTGTTAAATTGTTATTTAAGCATTTGTTACATATATGTTGAACATAAATATGATAATGAAGAGTATTACGTATACATAACACTATGTCGAATGAAAAACGGTTATGTATGCGTAACCTATATACGACGTATATGTAAAACCATGCTACGGTTTTTTATTTGATCTATACCCTTATTTATATATACGCATACACAAATATAAAGGGTGGTGATAAAAATTTGTAATTTATGTGGCCGGTTTCATTGGTTTTCTCTAGTTTTCACATAACATTGTGGTTTTCTTAGGATCAATCATATATATATTTGTGTGTGTACACACATATATAGGAAGGATCAAATGAAAACCAAGCTTATAAATAAAAAGCGTGAAAAACATCTCCAACCAATCAAAAAAATTTAAAATTAATTTATATCAATATAAACAAAAGGGTCTTTTTGTAATTTTGGCATAAACTTAATATGGAAATAGTCAAACCATTTAATTAATTATGGATTTTTCTCTAACTAATTTTTTTAGTTTCTTAATTCTGCAACAATGTAGATTTCTTTAGTATCATCTTCATTCATCTTTTTCGATTTTTTTGTTCGTTTCTTATAGTATATATATGACGAGATTATGTTATTAATTATTGAATTCTGATAGTGAATCTTCAAGTTTTAGCCATGGATTGTTCTAGTTCAGAAGAGATGAATCACTCGATCGAAATCATCGAAACAAACTATCCAACTCTTAATGATGTTGATATTGTTGATATTATAGGTGATTTGATTACAATGGATAATGAAACTACTATATATCCATTGGTATGTATCGAACAACCTGAAGAGTTCATGATATTTATAGTTATGATTATTGTAATGTGAGTTGTCTTATGTATATGTATCATAGTTTTTTTGCATATATACACTTTATTTAATTAGTTGAATTGTATTGGATGAAGCAGATGACACAAATGTTCTTAATGGCAACGATTTTAATGAAGTCGAAATTGAGAATGATATTTTATTTCTAACTGAAGTTGAAAATGAAGGTATCCAAGTGTTGTTCATATTAGTAGTTTTTTATATATATATTTTTGAATTTTATTTCAAATTTCAATTCTGCATATTCCATACAGAGCACTCTATATATACCAATACCCAAATGGATCTAGATATTGGACTCCTATTGTATCCATGGAGCATAAACCTATGGTTGGATACAAGTACCAGAATTGGGATGAAGCTTTAAGGGACGTACGAAGACTAAGCTGAGAATGCCAATTTTAGTACCCGATTAGATATAGTGAAGAAAACGATGTTGTTACTCATAGGTACATTTTGTGTAACAAGGCTGGCATACTTATGGGTAAGGTGAATGACTCATTGGATGTTAATTCAATTCAGATTGTGAAACAAAAAGTTAATATAGATGATTTTTCCAAACTTAATGTTTTATCTTCTAAGCCAATTAGTGATAAGCCATTTCTGTTGGTTCAGCAATTTCAGCCCAACATTTATTGTTTAAATTAATTTGATTAAAAATCTCTTTAAAACTTTAACATGCTTTAACTAATCAAGTTTATTACATAAAACAAATTGAAACAAAAAATAAAGTGTGAAAATGATATTAGAATTTATTGTTATAATACTTTCTCAAAGGTTTTTTTAATTATTTATAATTATATTTTAAAGATAAACCTTAGTAAATTAGAGTACAAAATGGTTAAATTTGGGCGAAGCGTACGTAGCCACAGAAGCACGTCGTGTAACAACCTTAGTAAATTAGACGAGAGGATAGTATGGTAATACCCCTAGTATAGGGCGTAACTATCAATAATCTTGTGTAATTATGAACACCAAATTGTTAGGGCAAATTGACCTGATCCATTTATAAGCGGATGTACAGCTTTTTTTATGGAGTTAATTACCTTATAAAGAACAATTTTGAATTGTTTCTTGAGTTGATTAATCGTTGAAGAGAACAATCTCAATATTATAGGTCCGAAATTTGCATTAATCATTGAAGAGATGATCATCGACGGTATGGGTAAGTAGCATTCGATTTAGTTGATGTTGAATTACTGTTTAATCGATGCCAATATGCTTTATCTTATTTCTTCGTTTCATGTGGCTTTATACGCTTCGCACAAATTAACCACTTTGTACGATAAATCTTTCCTATATATACACACTTTATTAAAAACACAATACGATGAATAGTACACTTTGTGAGTTTTCTAATTAGCCACAAAAGTTTTACAATTTTTCCAAATTAGCCACTTCCTTCTACCGCCTCATGTTCAGTTGTTTGTCTTGGGTTTTTACTTCCGGTTGGAAATGAATTCACTTATGGATCATCTCCTTCGGTAGTTTCTAAATGAGGTGGCTTTTTAACTGTACGTTGTAGAATATAGCTGACATCGTTGCAAGTAAGATGGCTAAAGAGATGAAAGCTTATCGCAACACACGTTAAGTGAAACTGAGGCGGGTCAAGGAACCCCATTCTCCCGAAGATGATGACGTTGATGATGGAGAGGAATTGTCTGTTAAGACGTAGATGATGGATAACTATTTTCGAACGAGTTATAAGTCACAAGGTTTTTTTAGCAGCTCTTCAACTCGTGTCAATCATATTAACCAAAAAAAAAAAAAAGTTATATCCGGTCAATCGGTTTGGTTAACCTTTAACGGTTAACAGAGCAAGAGTGCTTTGTATAACGAAAGAGAAGTGATTTTGGGAATGCTAATATGGACGGACCCCCTGTGAACGATTGTTGTTCAATCTGTCATGGCACCTTCAATATTCCTCATCAAGCCAATTGCTCTCATTGGTTTTGCGGTACCCTTTTCTTTTGATTTCCTTCGTTTTGTTCGAATTTCCACTTTTAATTAGCAAAATCACGATTGAATTCGATTGATTTGGGAGCAATTGGAAGAAACCAACGATGTAATTGTTGTTTGAATCGTCAATTGATGTTCTTGTATGCACCTACTTGTGATTATTGGGGGAAAGTTTTTATCTTGGTCTCCGAATGTAAAGTATTGTTCTTTTTGATTCGTAAATTAGGGTTTTGACATCAAGATTAGGGATTTTTTGACTGTGTAGGTGAACTTGATGATTTGTGGCATTTTGTTTTCTAGTAATTGGACTAGAATATATATTGAGGGGTATATAGTTGCTGTCAGTTCTCTTGTTTATCAAAATGGTATGTTCATTGAATCAGAATTATCTTTTTATGTCACCTAAGTAGAGCAATGATCAATGATGAATGTAAAATTCATTATTTTTTTAATGTTTTGCTCTCTTCAATCTCTAACAATAGTAAATGGATGTCGGAGACACGTTCTACCGGTCCCTGTTGGCTAATGACTTTCTGATTTGATCCATTTGAGATAAAAACACATTGTAAGTAGATGGGGCAAATTTTTGACTACCTGGAAAGAATCTATTTGAAGTTATGGATATAATCACTTTATTAGTTAATATATATATCTTTCTTTTTTCTTATATCAGGCAGTTGCATTTTACAAGTTTGGAATCATGGGTCACCAATACGACCATGTAAATGCCCTCTTTGTCGTCGCCAGATTACTTTGTTGGTTCCTAGTCAGGCTTCCTCTCAGCAAGTTCATAATCCGGAAGCTTCTGAGATTTTAAAAAAGATTGAAGCCTATAATCGTCTTTTTGGTTCACAGTCAACTGGTCTTAGCCAGGTATTCGTTTGATGCCAATTCAATATCATTTGATGCTAATTCAATTTTAAATTGCTGATAATGAAACAGGATTATTTTGGGTGTGGGGAGAGTCAATTAGGTTGCTTTTATCTTTAAATTGATTGAGTTTTATTGTCTCTTCAGAATCATTGATAACTAGATTAAATGTCCAAGAATTCTTAAAATGAAACAGGATTATTTTGGGTGTGTAAAATTGCAAACTGCATGTACTATTTTGACTTTTTCAAAGTAATAATTTGAATTCAAATGAGACATGAAGGAAGGATAAGGTAGAAAAATGTAGCAGCCAAGGAATGTCATCAATCCATATAACATATTGAAACGACAATGCCTTCTCGGATTTTGTACATGATTCTGTTTGACATAACTTGATACTGAAGTTTTCAGTGTTGACTAACCCTGTAACTGGCTTTACAGAGTTGACTAATTATACCTGACATACTGGCTGTTTGTTTGAGTTAGAAGCTGTTTAAATGAAGTCTGAAAGTTAAGCGATGGTGTCTGAGCGCTAAACATTAAGACTTTTTGGAATGTTTGAATGTAACCCTTGAATGTTAATTTTATTTCTTTCTTTTCAGCTTATGTTAGCATTCCTCCTATTTAGCATGTGATTTGGTTGCTCTTAATTGGTTATAGAAATCTAAACTAATGAAGACTAGGGTGGTTCTTTATTTGTTAGCTTATATAAAGCTTATGCCAATCACTTAACTCGTAGTCGATCTTTTTTTTGAATATTTTAGTTTGATGTTCCATATAATAATGCTCATAAAATTTTTTTTGTTAATGCTTTTAAAACAAGTATTCTTTTGGACTAGGAGGTAAGTATCATCATCATACAAAACGTTTAGGAAATATAAGATGATAAAAGTTGAAAACTTAAAGCCGTTTTTGTTTTTGCAGAGAGTGCAAGACCTTCCGTTTCTCCTTAAGAGATTGTTTCGAGAACTCATGGATCCTCAAAGATCTCTCCCATTTGTCATTAAAGCACGCCTATATCTGGCAGTGAGTTGATAATATTCAATTCTATTTTGTTGCATATATGATTGCTTACTACCATAAGTCTATGCTAATTGTTTTTCCTTTTGCTCCTTGTTTGGTGATATTGTGCATATGCTAATTGTTTGTCGCTTTGTCATCTGCTCCTGATTTTGTTTTAGTTTGACTCTCTGATCTTTTTTGTGTTCTGCACCTTGTTCTATGATAGTTATTGTTCAAATATTTATATGGTTTTCTTCTAATATTAGGATTGGTTGGAAGGTCTTTTCAACTTTTATCTTTAACCCACTGTTGATTGTTGCTCACTTGCTCATGGTGGGAGTACTGTTTTCACTACAGATGAAATTTAGAACAAAGAACAAAGAAACTAAAAAAAGATTAAGAGAGAGAGTGAGTGAAAGATGGATTTGAGTGTGGTGTGAAAAGAGAATAGAAGGTGTGGATGGTTGTGTGACACTGATGTGTTTGTTTTTCTTTTTTTTTGGTAACCATGAGAACCAGTTTCTAGAAAACTCATAGGAGAACTCACAAAACCTGTGAATACCCTGCTAACCAATAGGATTACGTAAATCATAGCTTGCGATGGGCAGGTGACCTTTAAGAGGTTACGACAAGAAAGCGGTGGAAGCAAGATTCGAACCTGAGACCTCAATTAGAGGAAAATCTATGTCCTTACCACTGCACCATCCTATGAAGGTTAGGTGTAGTGTTGCAGGAGCTTCTTTGATGCTCAAGTGAAAAGAGAGACTAAAAAGAATATTGAGATTACTTTTACTGATTTTTTTATATGATATTTAGTTTCCTTGAGCTTCTATGGTTGCACATAAAGACACAAATAGGACAATTAGTGCTATCTATATTATTAATCTGCTAATATATTTTTATTATCTTACCATTAGGTGTTTAAGAATATAACAGGATAGAAAATGTTATATAGAATTTATATGTAAGGCTATTATGAATATTAGACTCTTCATATACACGAGGCTAGCGCCTCGCCTTGCACCTTGGTTTCTAGGACTAACTGTCTCATGCCCTTTAAAACCAAGTTTACCATATGTGAGTGCTTGCAATACTTGTATCTTATCCGTGTTGAAGGGACACAAAGAGGCTATTACAAAGAAGAGGTTGGGTTCGACCCATTTAGATGGTACGAACATCATTCATGTGTTGGTCAGTTAGTGCATCCCTAAACATCCTTGATTGAAAAGGACAAAACAACTCATAAAATTACATAGGTGGTCATTGGTTTAATCGTATGAAAAATAATCAGGTTTGTGAAAGATATACTCTTATTGATGACGTTGTTGCCTTTTCACACAGTTAATATCAACCGCTGTTTATGTACTTAGTCCTGTGGACATTATTCCTGAAGGTATGTAAATGTATCTAGTCATGCTGCAATCGGCATAATTTATGTTATACAAAATGTTGACTAAAATGGATGTTTAACGATATGTTGGTTATTATGACAGCATTGTTTGGAATACTTGGTCTGTTGGATGATGTCATTATTGCCCTCACGTTCTTCCTTCATATTGGCACCTTGTATCGAACTACACTTTTGCGCCGTTATGGAGGATCTTCAAATTGACAACCTTGAACCTCAAATCGACGTTGGTTGAACTTTGTTTACACCTGCTGTATCTAATATTGTTACCGTATAGAGATTATGATATTCGTATGCTGTTGGACACGGTTATTCTCTTAGTTTTGTGCTTTAACGTACGGTTTGAACTTTTGTATAGGAATTCATGTGTGGTGCTCCGTATATTTCGTTTTTTTTCATTCTTTGTGAAGATTTGATTTGGAGTTTAAAGGTTGAGTTTACCTCCGTGACCACTCTTTTAATTCCAATCAGGCAACGAAAAACAAAGCCGTTTTTTATGGGTTAACTAAACAATATGTATTAGTATGAGGGATTAGATGCTACAATTTAAGCTAAAAGAACGGCACTTGATTTAGATCGCCGAGCGTAGAATATTAGTGATCTACGAATAATAATAATTCGTGAGTTTAATTTTACAAGCCAAGTCTGACATAGGTAATTTGGTACCATTGATGATTAAAAGTACATAAATGCCAACAATGTCCAAACAATATGTTCGATGCCACCGATCACATTATCATAGGATACTCACTCCAAGTTTTTGACTTATTCCCCACAACTTACCATCTTATTGTTTATTGAAAAATTAAGTTTTACCATATAATGAATCCTACAAAAACGAATAAGTGGACATTGAACTAATTAAAAACATATATACTTATATCGATTTTCTACTTCATTTATTTAGAAATATATATATACTTATGTATTATAGGCTTTTGATATCTGTACTAAAAAAACACACGTCTTAGTACCAGGTTGATGAGCACAACCTGGTTCTAATACGTGTCCCTTTGAAGTTATAGACCACAAAACACTGATTTCAAAAGTATGTTTCCTAAACAGGTGAAATGGATAAAAGTAAGTATATTTTGATATAGTTTTCCCAGTTAAACATGACAAGAGGGGCCGACACGGGACAAATGCTCCTATCGATGTTCTCGACGACATCATGAATGCGACTTCTTTTGTGCTTTTTGTAGTTGTCTGCGTGTGAGCACTATAATTCTGGTTCTTGTGACAACTGGTACACCAACATCCACATGTCTATATAACACATTCCAATGGAACACAACATACACTAATTAGCACACTGAAATGGATGCAGTGCCCATGATTGATGGCAAGAAGCCACATGTTGTGTTCATACCATTTCCTGCACAAAGTCACATAAAGTGCATGCTAAAGTTAGCCAGGCTCCTGCACCACAAGGGCCTTGACATAACCTTTATCAACACCGAGTGGAACCACAAGCGCCTTTTCAAGTATGGTGGCTCTAGCGGCCTCGATGGGCTCCCTGGTTTTCAATTCAAAACAGTTCCAGACGGGCTCCCTGCAAGTTCAGATGATGAAACTGAACCAACTCAAACTTTAGAAGAAATTAGTATGTATCTCGTAACCACTTTCTTGGATTCTTTCCTTGATGTTGTAGCGGGCCTTGAAACCCCGCCTACTTGTATAATCAGTGATGGTTGCATGACTTTCGCGAACACCATTGATGCTGCGGAGAAGCTCAATATCCCCATCTTTCTATACTGGACCATGGCTGCGTGTGGTTTCATGGCGTTTTACCAGGCGAAAGTTCTGTTTGACAAAGGACTTCTCCCCCTTAAAGGTTAGATTTTCTAGTTTAAGAATCATGAAAACTATAAAGATGGTACTTTCAACCTATTTGACCCGTTTCTCTTTTAGCTATATGTTTCAGCTGTGCACATTTTGTTAATCAATCTTGTATTGTTATGCAGATGAAAGTGACTTGACAAATGGTTACACCGATACATTGCTAGAGATCCCAGGGATGGAAAAAGTCCGTTTAAGGGATCTACCTGAACATATGTTAGCCACAAAACCTGATGATCCCGCATTTCTTTGGCACGTGGATTCAGCTAGGAGGGCTGATAAAGTTTCACATGTGATCATCCATACTTTTGATGAATTAGAAGCCTCTCTCATCAAAGAGATTAAAACCATCTTTCCTCATACTTACACTGTAGGGCCTCAACAGTTACTTCTGAATCAAATCACGGAAAAAGAAACCGAGAAGCCGAATTTCAATGGCTACAGTTTATGGAAGGAGGAACCCGAGTGCATCCAGTGGCTGCACTCAAAGGAACCAAACTCTGTGGTGTATGTCAACTTTGGAAGTCTAGCAATGATGTCATTACAAGACTTGGTGGAACTTGGTTGGGGACTTGTTAACAGCAACCATAGCTTTTTATGGATCATACGCGCTGATTTTGTTGATGGGAAGTCTGCGGTTTTGCCTCAAGAACTCAAGGAGATGATCAAAGGGAGAGGCTTTATTGCAAGCTGGTGTTCACAAGAAGAGGTGCTGAACCACCCTGCAGTTGGTGGGTTCTTGACTCATGGTGGGTGGGGTTCGGTGATTGAAAGCTTGACAGCCGGGGTGCCGATGGTATGCAGGCCATTTTCGTTTGATCAGCACATTAACTGTAGACAAATGTGCAAGGAGTGGGAGGTTGGTATCGAGATTGAGGGTGATGTGAATAGGGATGAAGTTGAGAAGCTTGTGAGGGAGTTGATGGATGGAATGGAGGGTGAGAAAATAAGGAAGAAGGCTATGGGGTTCAAGAAACATGCGGAAATCGCGACAGCGCCTAATGGTTCATCTTCTTCAGATGTTGAAGAACTTGCTAATGAGATTACCAAGTTATCATGCAACTAGATTCCTATTTTTGTGTAATTTTCACCAAATTTTGATATTGATTCTGTTTGTTTTCATTTTAGTTAGCATATGGTTTCATAATCTCCAAAATCTCTATATGCTGTCATATTGTGGAACATAGGAAATACTATCCTGATAACACATTGCGTTGAAATTGATCAATGAGCGTGCAGATGGTTCCATGTGGTGGTGTGTTAAGAAAATACGTATGAGACTTGTTTAGTTGTAAGAGTCTTCAGTCGTGACATTTCTTCGGCAGCAATGAGTCTTCAGCATCAACTAATTAATCCAGGTCCGATTTGCAGATTTCAGATTCCATGTGAGACATTTCTAATTTGTTAAACTTAAGTATATATGTTAATTCAGTTAATCAGGCCTCCTGTAGAATATGTTATTTGGTTTTAAAATGTTTATTGATTAATAATATTAATTAAGGAAATAAATATGTTCATGAACACTTATGGAATGCAAACGAACACAAAACAAAGTCATACGAAAACAAAATGTACATGAACATAGAAAACAAAAAAAAAATTCATGAACAACAACATATACAAATGATCACATATTTATTTTACAATAATCTCCATTTCCATCATAAATATTACATAAAATCCATCAAAAATTAATATATATACTTAACACAAATATCTATAAATACTTGACATAATTATATAAACATAACTGACACAAAAATTAAAAACATAAACAAACACATTAACAAACATTAAGGATTAACGAAAAAAAACGAACACATTATCGAACATTCACGAGCATAAATGAACAAACACGACCTGTGTTTATGTTCGTTTTTTTAACTAAACGAACAAAAATTTATGGTTCGTGTTCGTTCCTTAACTAAACGAACGAGCATAAACGAACTTTCCATTGAACTGTTTGTTAAACATTCAATACGTTTACAGCTCTAGCTGGCTTTGAACTACTGACTTTCAGTAGTAACTGACCTTTAGTTGTATGTTTTGATCAGTTGGAAACTAAGATAAGTAGCAATGATCCTTTAGAAGGTAGTTTTGTATTATGTGTTTGCTAAAACCATTGCAAACTAAGATAAGTAGCAATGATTGTTTAGAAGGTATTTTTTTTATTATGGGTTCGCTAAAACAACCATAATATTGTATGCAATCACTTCCTAGCTTCACGTTGGTACTGCTGTTGCTGTTGATTCTAGTGTAATCAATACGTTTGTCATATCTAAAGTTGCAGACTAATTAAGACCTAAATGATTCCTAGTTAAGTTATAATGCAGGTTAAAAAAGTTAAGGTACACACACACTTTGCATAATCACAGACTTAAGAAATTAAAGCTTGCAAAACCGACGAAGTATTATCCAAATTTGGGAGTTTACATTGAACAATCTTTGGCAAAAGCTAAGCTTCTATAAATCAGGTTTTAGCAAATTATGCTAAGTTTCAAATGGTAGCTTAAATAATTGCCAAATGGTTAGTGTACAACCTTAATACTCCAACAATCACCAAACAAAGGCTGATCACACTAACCTTATGAAAGAAACCTAACATTGATGATTGACATTTGATTTGATTAACAAAATCGAACAATAAAACATATACTTGAACATTGTTCATATTTATAACTTCTAGTAAAATAATATTTTTTATCACTTGTCCTTCTTATAACTTATTTTTTGCCACTTGTCAATTTTTTAAAATACTCATATTATTTTTCTTTCCAAAAGAGTATTATAGCAATTTTAAACACTTATACAAATTTTCTTCTCTTATTAAAAATCAATTTTATTAATTAATATATTTTTCTCTCATCTAGATTTTTTAAAATATCTTTTTTAAAAATAGATTTTATTAAGTAAATTACAAAATCACATATTTTAATTAAAAAAGAAATAATATAAAAACAAAATTTTATATAATATGAAATTTTTTTAAAGCACTAAACCTTTTTTAAACGGAATATTTTAAATTATCTTTTTAAAAAAGTTACCAAAAGGTGAGTTTTTTTTTTAAAAAAAATATTATTAAAACAACTAGAATAATTGCTAACTAGAGTTAATAAAACATGATTTTTATAAAAAAAATAATTTTTTATAAAAAAACTTAAAACGAATGTTTAAAAATAACCTATTTAGACAAGATAGTTAAAAAAAGTATAATTGTTTTATTTCATGAACTATTACATATATATAATTTTATATATATCTTATATTACAATATTATACTGTAACTCTTTCTGTTTATTAACAACTATAATTCGTTTAATGAGTGGGTTTTTAGCCTATCAGCTGTCTATTATCTATTTACCTATCTATCTACCTATCTATCTACCTATCTATCTATCTATAAAAAACTAAAATAAACGTGACACAATTGTAAAACTCATTATGCTAATTATCCCATTGAATAGAGTGGTGAGGAGTTTATCATAGAGTTTGACAAACTTTTACCTGACCAGTTCGATTGAATGAAACATCATAGAAAGGACTCAAACATCAGTTGAACCAATTTAGGGGCTGTTTGACAGCCTCTTAATGGTTCAGATGTCTGAATGGTTCAGCACTTAATGATTCAGACTGTTTGTTTCGAGAGCAAATGTCTGAATGGTTTAGACATTTGGCTCTGAATAATTAAGCATTATATTAATGTTAAATGGTTAAGAGGTCCAATGCTAAATGGTTAAGATCTCTTATCTGAATTGGTCAGACATTTGCTTTTGAATAGTCAAACGATATACTAACTTTTAATGATTCATGCTTCTTTATAGTTTAAACCTTTTATTGATTCAGCATTTAATCATTCAGAAATTACCAAATAGCCCCATAGTCTATAAGCGAAATTACTAATACCGAGTGAATAAAGAAGTCACGACAAGCCGAATCATCTGATAGTATGGCCCATTTGTCAGACCCAAATTTAATCATTAGGGACTCAATTTCTACAATCAAGATTTTTCCTCATATTTTACAATCTTTAATCATTTTCTTTTTAGCTAAAAACATGTAAATGTTTGATTGCCATGAATAAAGTGTGTTTTTAGTTTTAATTTATTATAAAGTTTTTAATTTTAAAAAGACAAATCTACAAAAAAACCAAAATACTTTTAGTGTTTTCTAAGAAAAATTCTTTGTACAATTTTTTACACGTAAAAAACCAGTATATTTTTTGTTTTGTCTCATAAAAGTCCTTTAATAATTTTTGCGCATAAAAAAACCAACATACATTCTGTTTATTCACATAAAAATCCCTTAACATTTATTTACACATTAAAATCACTTTACTTTTTAAATTCGAACAAATTCTAGAAAACATCTTTCGTATCACTTTTTTGTTTGTGACACATTTTTTTTCCTACGTGGCTCACTAAGTTAATGCGCGCTCAAGCTTGGCTAGTTCAACTTACCGGTGCTCGAGCTCAAGCTCGGCTCATTGCAAACTATATTTTTAAAACTATTTCGAGCTTGAGCTTGGTATTAGAGCTTGAAACAAGTCGAGCTCGAGCTCCTATAACTTAAAGGATCCGAACTCAAGATCCCATAACTTAAATAAGCCATGCAGAGGGAAAAATGTACGCAAACAAAACAATTGGTGCAAAAGTTGTTTTATTTTTTTTTAAAAGATTTTGCTTATATTTAAAAAGTGAAATGATTTTAAATATGTAAATAATTTTGAAGGATTTTTTATGTAGAAAAATAAAAATATATTGTTTTTTTATATGCAAAAAATATGGAGGGACTTTTATAAGAAAAAACAGAAAAAATATTGGTGTTTTATGTGCAAAAAATTGTACAATAACTTTTATAAAAAAACTGCTAGTGTGTTGATTTCTTATGATATTTATCCATTTCAAATTTTTGACAAAATTGTTAAGATTTCATATGTGAGGGCACCTTAAATTTAGGATTCCCTATTCCCGAATTCCCCATATCCTCCGTTGTAACTTCTACTTTCTTACTACTTTATTGAATTAGCTTTTCCTTTGCTTTCAAGAAAAGTATAAAAGTTAGATGCCGATTCATTTGTAACTAAGCTTTTGGACTTTTTCCAAAATTTTATACCATATAGATACAATGTTAATATACTTGTATATTACGTTTCGACAATGACTCAAAAATTAAACGACAATGTTCCGGCAGATTCATGATGCCATTTACTGCTTTTACTTAAAAAAATAGTTTTTCTTTTCTTATTCTTTTTAGACGTAAAATAACAATTACCACTTTTCGCTAAAGATAAACAAGGATAAAACCTGACGCAGAAGGTTCTCATGTTCTCAAATTCCAAGTATGTTGGTTCCCTTTGAGCCTATACGCATTCTTACCATGTGTTATACTCATGACGTTCACGTTACATGACACTTACCTATAATTTACCATTATTCTAGACCCTACTTTTATCAAAAGATGTGAATTAATTAAAAACCTGGCGATTATTATGAGGAATGAGGATATGGTATTTAAATTGACATTCCCCTTTATACGGTAGAATAAGTTCCACTAATTAATGTGACTCATTTCAACCCACACACACATGGAAGAAATATCAAAAGTTGACCTCAACAAGCCTCATGTTGCGTTCATACCCTTACCAGCCCAAAGCCACATCAAGTGTATGCTCAAGCTAGCCAGGCTTCTGCACCACAAGGGTCTCCATGTAACCTTTATCAACACCGTATCGAACCACAGGCGACTTGTGAAGTCCGGTGGGACTTGCTGGCTCGATGACACTCCTGGTTTTCAATTCAAAACAGTTCCTGATGGACTCGCTTCTACATCAGATAACGATGATCATGAACCGATGCGAATCATGGAACAAGTGTCGAGTTACCTGGCAGTCAATTTTCTGGATTCGTTTCTTGATGTTGTAACCGGGCTCGATACTCCGGTCACTTGTATTGTTTCTGATGGGTTCATGACTTTCGCGAAAACGCCTTATGCGGCTGAGAAACTTGGAGTTCCGATCATCCTTTTCTGGACATTTGCTGCTTGTGGTTTCATGGGGTTTTACCAGGCAAAAGCTCTAATGGAAAAAGGACTCGTCCCGGTCAAAGGTAATATCTTTCAGCAGGGGTGTGTATGGATCGGTTTTAGACAAACTGAACTAAAAATAAAAAATTTGGTTTTTAGGCTTTTAAATCCGTTTGGTTTTTGGTTTTCAACATGGTTTCAGTTTGGTTACGGTTTTTTCAGTTTTCAATTTGGGATTTGAAAAAAAATTAAAACGAACCATTGGTTTTTTGTTTGCGTTTGGTTATTACGGTCCAGTTATGTCAGTTAATTCGGTTTCATGCTCACCCTATCTTTTACTACCCCATTACCAAAACGTTTACCAAGTAACAACTCTAAACTTCGAGTTCATATATTGTTTTATTTTGCAGATGAAAGTTGTTTAACAGACGAATACCTTGATACATTGGTCGATATTCCAGGAATGAAAGGCATACGATTAAGGGATCTACCCGAACACGTCTTAGGCGTAAAACCAAATGCATACGCATTCAATTTCATGATTGAAACCGCAAAGGAGGCTGATAAAGCTTCACATATGATAATTCATACTTTTGACGAATTAGAAAGTAGTCTCATCAAAGAACTTAGATCCATGTTTCCTAAAATCTACACGATCGGTCCTCTACAGCTACTACTGAATCAGATCATAGAAAAAGAATCGAATAACTCGAATTTCAATGGTTATAGTTTATGGAAGGAGGAACCCGAGTGTGTGCAGTGGCTCGAGTCAAAGGAACGAAACTCTGTGGTGTATGTCAACTTTGGAAGTTTAGCAGTGATGTCTTTACAAGACTTGGTGGAATTCGGTTGGGGACTTGTTAACAGCAACCACTATTTTCTATGGATTATACGCGCGGATTTGATTGATGGGAAGCCCGCGGTTCTGCCTCAAGAACTCGAGGAGGTGATAAAAAAGAGAGGGTTTATTGCAAGATGGTGTTCACAGGAAGAAGTCTTGAACCACCCTTCGGTTGGTGGGTTCTTGACTCATGGTGGGTGGGGTTCGGTTATTGAAAGCTTGTCTGCTGGGGTGCCGATGATATGTTGCCCATTTTCGGGTGATCAACAGACTAATTGCGCGCAAATGTGTAATGAATGGGCGGTTGGGATGGAGATTGGGAGAAATGTGAAGAGAGGTGAAGTTGAGAAGCTTGTAAAGGATTTGATGGAGGGTTCGAGAGTGCGAGAGAAGGCTATCGAGTGGAAGAACGTGGCGGAAATAGCAACAGGGCCTAACGGCTCGTCGTCATTGAATATAGAGGAACTTGTTACTGAAATCCGTATGCTTTCAAGAAACTAAACTTATGTTATGTATATGGTTACATATCATGATAACAGTGAAAAACTTGGGATTTTTCATCTCAAAATACAAGAAGGTTTCTTAGTTTTCATGTTCGACAATGATGACTTTGATGAAATGCCCGAATTTTTGGCTTATATACCAAGTTGTTGTTATTATATACTACATTTTTTTAAATGTATGTCGTTAATCTAATCTAAATTTCAACGGTAATCAATCACTGAACAACGGTATCGTATTCTGTCGGTAATTACCAATGGATTTCCAAAATTTCGTTTGTAATTGAAGTTAATTGGTCATGTAATGTGTTAGTGAGTTTTTTTTGTTAAAAATATAAAATTATATTACGTCGTAATGTGTCATTTTGTTGATAAACACATGTCATTATGCACACTTGGGAAACCAACCCCTCGTACGGTTAACGTAGAGTTAATTAAGGACGCAAGAGTCCTAGTGGCTAGGCGTGACACCCATTACCATGTATAGACTATATTATATATTTATGGTAAACAAAACCAAGTGACAAGACCAATGCATTATCATGAGCATATGTAGCTAATGCACAAGGAGGCCCACGCACTACCACACGTATTTCCAAACACACTTTCATAAAAGGTATTTGAGCTAGAAGGAAACAAATAATATATTAATATCTTCTCTACCACGTTGGCTATTTGTAAAAAGTTTTTCGCATTAAGGGTTTGTCTTTACCAGCAGATTTCCAATTGAAATTCCATTAGCGAAGGGTAGCACCAACAAACAGCTAAAAAGCATGGTGTGCATCTCGTAAGAAGTATGCTCTTCAAGATTAGCGACAGACTACCGACGGAAAATTCGTCAAAGACGCCTTCAAACATTATAATGAAAATTTATTTGGAAAAGCCTAGTCGTGATAGTAAACTATATACTAATTTGTAACTTTGTTTTGGATGTTTAGTTGTAATTTTAGAATACTTGGTTGTACCCCACTTGGTTTTTTTTAATCTTATTTTTTTTACTTTTAACCCTAATATTTTACATCTTTCACAATTTAACCCCAACACTCTTTCACTTTCAACTTTGGTCCCTATACTTTTTATCTTCTGCAAACTTATTGTTTTACGTTTTGATCTAAATTTTGCAAGTTAATACGTTGTAACGCGTACTTATGCTTTTCAAGGTTTTTACGCCGATTTTTTTCCGTTTAACGGCCACAATACTCAAGTCCTAGATCGACTTAGTCGTTATTTTATATATTTTACGTTTTATGTGTGTGGTTCGACATTTTTACATCTACTTTTCTTGTCATTCAGTTATTTTTTCGCTTTTTATTTCCTTTTTATACGAGCCTTTGTTGTGCTAGTAGTCGATGGTCATGATGTGACATTGGTCCCTCACTTGGTTTTTTAATCCTTAATCTTCTTACTTTTAACTCCATACGTTTACATATTTTACAATTTAAGCTTAACACTTTTAACTTTGGTTCATGTACTTTTCATCTTTTACAAATTGTTTGTTTTACGTTTTGGATTAAATTTTGCGAATTATTACGCGGCAACGTACGTGTGGGGTTTAACGTTTTTACGCCTATTTTTTCTTGTTTAATGGCCATGTCACAATATGCAGATCCTAAATTGACTTAGTTATTATTTTCTATGTTTTTCGTTTCATGTGTGTGCTTCATTGTTTTTACATATATTTTTCTTTTTGTTCAGTTTAATAGTTTCATTTTTTTTTTCATTTTTACACAAGTTTTTCCGGTGTTGATGATCGTTGGTTGTGGTATGTATTAGTGTTACTTGATATGGTTTTACACTCCTACTGCAACACATGGGGCTTAATACTAGCTATTAACTGAATTTTACCAATGGATCACCGTTGAAGATAACCAAAACAAAACAAAAATAATAAAAAAACTGAATTTTGATGGTATACATCATTGATCCATTGGTCGTTTTTGACGGACTTTCTTGTCGGTCTTATTCCATAGGTGATATTTGTTGTTTAGTAGTAAGATATTTGATATTTATAATATGTAAAAAAGCACCTCAATAATTTGGCAAAACAAACCTGCATTTAATAGAAATAATATTATAAAGTGAACTAATTAATACTGTTCAAATATAATTTTTTTATTTAAAAGGTCTATCACTTGGGTCATACTTATGTACCTAAGACATTTTAAAATAATATAGAAAGAAAATGCCATTAATGGGCCATTTGTTACTTTCGGACATGTTCCACGCTTTCGTTGACCCTTGCTTCAAGTGACTAAAGAGAGTCTCACATAAGTTGGTCGAAGGTAAGCTTTGACAGATCCTTCGATTCTTCAATAGCCGCGACAACTTGCAGGCAGGCTTCGTAGCAACTTCTCCGCAACTTGTTGGTCAGACACATCCTCTTCGTATGCCTGCTTCTGATTCGCTATGCGCATAACCTTTGACAGAAAAGAAAATCGGCTATTGCTTCTCATATATTTAGTTGAAGGTTTTTCATTGAATTCATCAAAAGACTTACAGGAGAATAAATAAATATGAGATCCTACATCTTAGGTTGTTAGTTCCTTCACCTTAGAAACAAACTAGAAACGATAAACATAAATGAAAAAGATAAACATGAGTCAATAAAATAAATGATTCTCCTTTACTCCCCCTCAAGCTGGACGGTGAAGATCTCGAACACCTAGCTTGTCAAGTAAAACACGTAAAGGTTGAGCACCCAAAGGCTTGGTGAGGAGGTCCGCAATCTGTTGTTTGCTGGGAACAAGAAGAGGTAGGATTTCATTGGAGTCGACCCGTTTGTGAACATAATAACGATCCATTTCCACATGTTTAGTTCGCTCTTGAAAAACAGGATTGTTTGCAATATGTCGTGCAGCTTGATTGTCACAATAAATGGGTGTTGCATCTTTTAGTTCGATTTGAAGATCTCTAAGGAGCCATCGCATTCAGATAACATCGCTAACCATGGTGGCCATGGCTCGATACTCGGCTTCCACAAAGGAATATGACAGGAATGATTATTTCTTTGTTTTCCATGACACTGGAGCACCCCCACCCCCCAAGAGCAGCAAGTAACCGGTTCTAGAGCGCCTTGTGTAAGGGCACCCTAACCAGTCAGCATCACAATTAGCAACAAGATTCAAACCGCCACTCTTGGGAATAAAGACACCCTGACCAGGAGTGGATTTTATGTATAGAAGCACGCGATGCATTCATATGATCAACTCTAGGATCCGAAACAAACTGACTAAGGACATAAGCGATGCCGGGGAGCGCGAATTGTAGATACAATAATCTCCCAATGAGACGCCTATAAACAGAAGCATCAACTTTGTGGCTTTCATGACACTGGTCAAGTTATAGGTTTTGCTCCATAGGAAATGCACTCGATCGACACCCAAGCTAGCCACAATCTGCCAAAATATCCGTGGAGTACTTGTGTTGGCTCAAAACTATCCCATCTTGAGTCCGCACAACCTCAATGCCCAAAAAGTACTTCAAGGGGCCAAGGTCTTTGATGCTGAAACTAGTGTTCAAGTGACACTTGGTTTTCTCGATCATGTCGCCATTATCACCAGGGTAACCGCATTATCATTAACATAGATTAAAATAGCAACAAATTTCCAAGGTTCTAAAATGGTCATAGTCCGGTTTTTTCCAAAGACTATTTCATATGGTGTTTGATTTTGTATAACTTTGGACGGGAGGTGATTAATAATGTATGTCGTAGTTTCTATACACTCTCCCCATAAACACTTCGGAATGCTTGCTTGAAACATGAGAGCTCAAGCGGTTTCGAGGAGATGTCAATGTTTCCGCTCAACCACCTCATTTTGTTGGGGTGTGTGAGGGCATGTGGTTTCTTGTAAAATACCTTCACGGGCATAAAACTCCTTCATTTGATTGGAAGTAAATTCACCTTCATTATCGCTTCAGATCCATTTGATTAATTTAGAAAATTGAGTTTTGATCATGTTTTAAAAACTTATCAAACAATCCATTGCTTCAATTTTATGCTTGATGAGGTAAACCCAAACAACCCTACAAAAGTTGTCAACAAAGGTTAGGAAAAAGTTTGCATGGGTCGTTGATGCTTTACGCTGTTTGCCCCAAATATCACAGTGAATCAACTCAAAACATTCAGTAATCTTAATAAAACTTTTGGGAAAAGGAGTTCGTGTGAGTTTAGCTTTAACACATGAATCACAAAAATTATCTCTAAAAAGAAAGGACACATCTTTTAAAAAATTAATACGTGATAGCTTTGAATCGGAAGCGTGACCTAGTCTTGAATGCCAAGTCTTAGCATCAACTTTAGCTGCCATAGCCATGACCTTCCTTTCTTGCGCTACCATTCCCATTCGATACAGACCTTGAATGCATCTGCCCGTGCCAATCAACTTCATCGAGTGTAAGTCCTGCATTACACAAAAGTCCGGGAAAGAAATTACTACACATTGCAATTCTTTTGATAATCTACTAACAAAAAGTAAACTGCAATTAAAGTTTGGAATATATAAGACTTCATTATTTTTGCATCCACTGGTATGTTGTCACCGTTCAGTATCACAACATGTGCCTCTCGTGTGGTTCTAGTCCTATTTTAAAGAGACTCCATTTTATGGATGATGTGTTCGGCTGAACCCGAATCCACGATCCAGTCATCAATATTATCATGCTTACCAGTATTGGGCATCGCTTAGTTTTTTTCTCATTGCCGGTGAAGTGCTACATAAGAGCCTAGTATTGGGCATCACTTAGTCCTACTAAGATAGGCTCAGACTCGATAGGGCTACCTTTAGTTTTACCTTTTCTATCCTCCCTCTTCCTTACTGCCATTCAGAGTAGCCTATCAGCTTGAAATAACCCTCTCGTTTGTGACCTTCTCTCCCACAATGAGTAAAATGATCAACTTCCTCCGCTGCATTTTGTTTAGACTCCTCTGGAACCCCTTTATTGTTTCTCTAAAATTGGAAGTGGATTCTCGTCGTCCTTGTGTCTTAAATGCAGCTGGCTGTACTTGGGATCCTTTTGCCATCATGATCTGCCTCTATTGTTCCTCTTATGAAGCAAGGCGGTATGCTTCTCCAAGAGTGAGGGTGGGTTTGATGGAAAGAACATATGTCACTATTATTGAAAAGTCTGCGTCGAGTCCCGTAAAAAACTCGTACAGTCGTTCCTACTCTTTGAAATCATTGAGCATTTTCCTAATATCACAAGAACATTTTCCATAGGTACATCGTGGAACCGGCAACACCAACTGTATCTCGTCCTAAATGCCATGAAGCTTTGTGTAGTAGGCTGAGACCGAGGATCTGTTTTGGTGAGTGATTGAGAGATTGCTTTAATTCATAAGCTTGAGGAGCACTTTCTTTCCCCAATCGTTCTTTCAGATGCTTCCATATTTCAGAGGAGGCATTGGCATATTTCACGCTCTCCCTGATGTCTTTGTCCATCGCTATTACGAGCCATCCAATGATCATGGCATCACAGCGCATCCACTGCATATAGTTTTATGATGTCTTCTCTAGTTTAGGAATTGTTCCGTCTGCAAATCCCATCTTATTTTTCAAAAACAGAAATTAAAGTTCGCCATTTCCTTAGCCCAATCACTATAGTTTCCATCAGTTAGGGGTTCGTTTATGTGCATATGTTTGGGTAGATCAGAAGGGTGTATAAAGTAGTGTAAGCTGGCGTCGATGGCATCATTCTTGCTACTGTCGGCAGGCGGTTTATCTCCGGCCACTCTGATAAATTTGGTTGAATTTTTTTCATTGAATTCATCAAAAGACTTACAGGAAAATAAATAGATTTGAGATCCTACATCTTAGGTTGTTAGTTCCTTCACCTTAGGAACAAACTAGAAACGATTAACATAAGTGAAAAATATAAACATGAGTCAATAAAATAAATAATTCTCCTTTAGCTTCATCGTTCTTCATTTGAAGAGTCTCACACTCTCTTCTCAAACCTTGCAACTTTACGTTTTTAACTTTTGAATCCCTTAACACTCCGTTTGCAAGATGCTCCATGCATTCTTGGCAGTTGATGCAGCATCAATACAAGAAAATATACTATCATGCACAACCTATTGGATGAGAGTTAAGGCTCGTGCATCTTTTGTTGAATCTAGAAAGGCTGGTGCAACCAAAATCAAATCACTTAGACTATTTTGGTGCAACTAATAAAGGACTTCCGATGCTAAGTGTGGAACTTCCGAAGGAAAAAGGAGCTCTTCCGAAGACAAAGTGTAAAACCAACTTCCGAAGGAAAACTCCAACTTCCGAAGACAAAGTATTCACTTCCGAAGATCAAGACTTAAAGTGAAAGATCAGATGTCAAATTCCAAAGTATGAAAGAAGTCCTCAAGCCTCGGAAGTACAGAAGCCTCTTCCGAAGTATAAATGGCTTTGGAAGAACTTGTTCTTCCGAAGATAACTTACCTTCGGAAGACACTACTATTATCCAGTGGACAAAAGTATGGTCTCCCTGACATTCCATTGCAGACCTCTGAGATACTGCATGTTTTCTCAAAAGCCATGTAGTTGACCATACTTTATTCCACTGTTTACCTTTATAAGTTAGTACAATTGCCATCTTTAGTTGGTGACAAAAGGTAAGTCATGGACATGTCATAACTACCATATCTTAGATAATACTTTATCTAAGATACCTTAACTTTAACATTGTAGTATATGCTTTAGTCTTAGGTTTCCAGCTGGTATAAAGTGCCTTGAAATTTTTTTGAGTTGAGAAGCAATATATACAAGTGCCTTGAAAATTATATACAAGTGCCTTGAAAATTATTTTTTCGTGTTCTTTGCTACTTATTATATTATTATCAACTCTTAGAAGAGATTCTACTTCATCTGATTTGAGTGTAATATAAGTGAGTTTGAGAGAAATCCAAGTGTTTAAATGACAAACCCAATCCTGCAATTGGTATCAGAGCTTTTTAGGCTCTTGATTGTGAGATCTTACCATCCTAATCAACCTGTTTTTCACTCTTTCTTACACCACACTCAAAATGGCCCTCAACAAGTCTGAAGTAGAGATGGGGACGATGACTAAAGCACCCATCATCACCCCTGAAAACTTCAGGTCATGGAGCAGACGAATGGAAGGCTTCATCAGGTATCAAGACAACAAGATGTGGCAATCTATTGTCAATGGCCCGTATAAGACAAAGGTAGCTGGTGGAAACGGTGCCATGATTGAGAAAGCTGTTGAAGATTATTCTGATGAGGACCGGAAGAAGCTGGACATTGATAGCAATGCTATGACTGTTCTCATGACTGCAATTCCCAACTCCATCATGGTGGGGTTTGAGCATTGCAAGTCAGCAAAAGAACTATTTGATGCACTTGCTCACATGTACTCAAGCTCAAATGACTCCAACAAGGACTCACTGAAGCAGCAGTTTGAGAACTTCACCTACGTTGCTGGAGAGACCCTCAGCCACCAATACTTCAGGTATATGGATCTCATTTCTTCCCTTTAGTCTGTGGGAATTGCTCTTGAACGTAGAGACCTCACAAGAAAGTTCATGAGTGCACTTCCCAATGAGTGGACATTCTACTGTGTCTCTATCAAGAGAACAGAGAACCTGAATACACTCACCATGACCGAACTCTATGGCATCCTTGATGGATACCATTTGGAAATGGAGAATAAGAGAGATCATCAGACAAGCAGACCCTTGAGTCTTCCTGCTAGCAACGCTTTAATGGTTGCTGAAGGCTCAGGATCCTCCCAGCCTCAACAATACCCGACTTACACCCAACAGCCATCCTGTTCTTCTAGGCCATACATCACATTTCTTGAGACTCCAAGGTCTCAACAAGCTCAGCAAAGTTCCTTTCAGGATAGCTGTGCTTTTATCTCAGGAAGTGGACACTCTAATGATTATCAATATTGCTTTGATGATCTAGAGTGCTTCAGCCCAGATGACGTGGAATACGTGGACATAGTCCAATAAATGGCTCTATTAACCTACGGAGCAAAGAAGTTCTTCAAGAGAACTGGAAGGCAATTTCCCTAGAACCCAATCAACAACAAATTTGGGTTTGACAAAACCAAGGCCAAATGTTACAACTGTAACCAACTTTGTCATTTTGCAAGGGAATGCAAGGCTCCCAAGTCGAATCCGGGAACCCCACAGGCCTCCACACATCCCTCTACACCAAAGCCCACTGGAAAGTCAACAAAGACAACTATAATGGCTCAAGAAGTTGACTGGAGCTTTATGGTACAGGATATGACTCCCGCTCAAGCACTCATGGCCGGAACAGATGAGAATAAGGTATATGAACATCTCTGCACTCCTGCCTGTATTGCTAAGGTTAAATTGTATCAGGACTACAATATGGAGATTAAATCCGATATTGAGTCTTTAAATGTTTTAAAATCTGATTTTAAAAGGGCTGAATCTGACTATCAAAGAAAAATTGAGGAGTTAGAGAAAACTGTATCCCTATTAAAACATGAACACACTAACTATAAGACTCAAATAAATGATTTAATATCCAAATTGTCTGAGGCTCAAGCCCAGCTTGTCATAGCTGAGGCTCAAGCTAGGAAGTATGTTATTTCTGAGCAAAACTTCCAAGCCATTCTTGCATCATTCTCTCACTCAAAACTTTGTTACCAAAACAAAGGTGGGTTGGGAACCAATGAAATTGCTCCACCACACTCTTATGAGTCTATAAGACAACCAAGGTGTGGTACTGAAGAGCAAGAGGTTCCATTTGTTGACCCACCTTCTCATGAGTCAAAGAGTGATGCGACCATGGAGACCATCATAGGGAAGAACCAGGTAATTATACCCTCTCCTACTGGTGATGATCAACCCCTGACCACCAAAGCCAGAAGAAGCAGAGCTAAGGCAGCCAGAAAAACTGCCAAGAAAGTGGCTGAGTCTAAGCTGAAGATAAACCCAAAGCAAAAGGGTGTATTCATCTCAGCTGGATTCCAGGTGGTAGGAAACTCTGATTCAGGAAAGGAGTGTAGTACCAGCATTCCTGTCCTAATGACATCTCATAAATCCAAAGTTGTTAACTGCATCACCACTCCATTACACTTATTGCACATGGATCTATTTGGTCCCACAAGTATAATGAGCATTGGAAGGAAATCATATTGTCTTGTGATTGTTGATGATTTTACTATATTTACATGGTTATTCTTTTTAAGAACCAAAGATGAAACTGCTGAAACTTTAAAATCTTTTATTCTTAAAATAGAAAATCAAATTGATCACAAAGTTAAAATAATTAGAAGTGATCAAGGGACTGAGTTTAAGAACCACGTTCTTGACTCATTCTGTAACTCAAAAGGGATTGCCCGACAATATAGTGCCCCTAGAACTCCTCAACAAACTGGTGTTGCTGAGAGGAGGAACAGGACACTTATTGAGGCTGCTCGGACTATGTTAGCTGATTCAAAACTGCCTTTAACATTCTGGGCAGAGGCAGTCAGCACTGCATGCTATGTGCAGAACATGGTCCTTGTAGTTAAGCCACAGAACAAGAGGCCACCGTTCATTGACTTTCTAAGGTCCTTTGGCAGCAGGTGTACCATACTTAACACAAAAAACAATTTGGCAAAATTTGCTGAGAAGTCAGATGATGCCATCTTTGTTGGATATTCCTCTAACTCCAAAGCTTATAGAGTTTATAACATTAAAAATCAACAATTTGTGGAATCTTTCAACATTGTAGTTAATGAACACACACCTTGTGTTAGGGGGAATGGCCCTGATCATATCTTTGATTTAGAATTGTTTCCAAACTATTCTAAATCTTGTGAGAATGTTTCAGCTGGAACAGGTGCTCAAAGTGATTCTGATGATGACCAACTGTTTGAGCTTCCCAGACCTATTCCAAGTTCTCCAAGAGCTGCAACAAATCAAGTTCCCACTATTGGCAGATCTGATAGTATAACTATATCAAGGAATAGTGGAGCTTCAACCAACGGTTCACCTATTGACTCTCAAACTTCATCAGGTGACACTGCACAACACCAAGATGATGGAAGCAACATCTTGAAGGAACATGCAACTGTTAATGCAGCTTCACAGCAAACAAATGATGATGTTTCTCTTTCATTCAATCTGTCCTCATTGAATGAGTTTGAACAACAGCTAGACCAAGTGTTCAAGCTCCTGAGCAAAATATATCCAATTTGAATCTATCTTTGCAACTGGAGGTAATTCCTAGACTTATGATTCACAACACTCATCCAGCTGAGAACATCATAGGGGAAGTCTCTGAAGGCGTGAGAACAAGAGGACAAACTCATAATGGGAATGTCTGCTTGTACTCATGCTTTTTATCCCAAATGGAACCCAAGAAGGTGGAAGATGCCTTGAAAGATAGTAGCTGGGTTGAATCAATGCAAGAGGAGCTGCTTCAATTCAAAAGACAAAAGGTTTGGAACCTATGTCCGCTACCATCTGGTTAAGTACCTATAGGCACTAAATGGGTTTTCAGAAACAAGAAAGATGATAGAGGCTTGATTATCAAGAACAAAGCAAGACTAATGGTTCAAGGATACACTCAAGAGGAGGGAATCGATTATACTGATGTCTTTGCACCTGTTGCAAGACTTGAGGCAGTTAGGATCTTCCTTACTTATGCTGCATCCAAAAATTTCACTGTCTACCAGCTTGATGTCAAGTGTATCTTTCTATATAGGGATATAGATAGGGAAGTCTATGTATGCCAACCTCCAGGATTTGAAGACCCATAGCATCCCAACTATGTGTGCAAATTGGATAAAGCTCTATATGGGCTGCACCAAGCACCTAGGCTGTGGTATGAGACATTGTCTCAGTTTCTCCTAAAGAATGGTTACACTAGAGGTACCATTGATAAGACTCTTTTCATAAGGAAGTCTGGGAAAGACATCTTGCTCGTTCAAGTCTATGTTGATGACATCATATTTGGTTCCTCAAATGACCAAATATGTAAAGACTTTGAGAGCATCATGAAGAAGAAGTTTGAGATGAGTTCCATGGGAAAAATGGACTTTTTTCTTGGAATTCAGGTGAAGCAAATGAAGGAAGGGGTTTTCATCAGTCAATATAAGTATGTCAATGGCATCTTAGAAAGATTTGATTGTAAGGCAGCAAAAACACCTATACCCAGAAACCACAATCTCTGCCCTGACTCTGAGGGGGAGGATACCGATCAACATCAGTAGAGAGCAATTATTAGTTCTCTGATGTATCTCACAGCAAGTAGACCTGATATCATGTTTGCAACTTGTATTTGTGCAAGATATCAGGCTGCTCCAAAGGTGTCTCACCTAGTTGCTGCCAAGAGAATCCTCAGATACCTTAAAAGAGCACCTAAACTAGGTCTCTGGTATCCAAAAAATAGTAATTTCAATCTATATGGTTACTCTGACAGTGATTATGGTGGCTGCAATATCAAAAAGAAATCAACATCCGGTGGATGTCAATTTCTTGGTGGAAGGATCATCTCATGGCAATGCAAGAAGCAATCCTGTGTCTCTACATCAACTGCTGAAGTTGAATACATTGCTGCTTTTAGTTGCTGTGCTCAGCTGTTGTGGATTTAGAACCAGATGATAGACTACGGATTCAACTTCATAAGCACTCCTATCCACATTGACAACAACAGTGCTATCTCCATTACTGAAAATCCAGTGAAGCACTCCAAGACTAAGCATATTGACATCAGGTATCATTTCATTAGAGATATTCATGAGAAAAATCTTATCAAGCTAATCAAAGTTGATTCAAATGAATAATATGGTGACTTGTTCACCAAAGCTTTTGATGAACAAAGATTCAAATATCTCAATACAGCTATTGGGATGATAAACCTTGATTAGTCTATCTCATTTGAAAACCTTTTAATGTGTAAAGTTTTATGTCAAAACAATCAAAGCCCTGTTACAAATGGTCTTTCTCTAAATTTTATCCAAGTATAAATTCTTCCGAAGAGGAATTAACCCTCGGAAGATATTCTACATATCTTCCGAAGCAAATTCCTCCCAGGATAATTTTCTTCTCGGAAGAGTTGTTAAGTCTCGGAAGAAGCGACTGATTTCATATCAGATCTACTTCCTAAGCTTGTAACACTCTCCATTCGGAAAGCAACATATACTCTCGGAAGTAAAACTTTTACCTTCGGAAGTAAATTTGCTTTCGGAAGAACATTACCTTCGGAAATGCTTTATACTCGGAAGAAAGATTTTACTGTGTAACTGAAATCTTTTGGGCCCCACTCTGTAAAAAGTAAAGATTTTGTTAATGATGTCGGATTATTTAAATGGCCTAACCTTACCGCCCCTGTCACATCATCCACTGAAACATCCCATCATCTTATCCAAAGCCCCTTTAAACCGCCATTTCACCCGTTTAAATAACTCCGGCTAATCACTTTCATTCTTTTTACTAAAAATTACTGTCCTAAAAGCTTTCTTCATCTCCATTTCACCCAATTCCGAACTATCTTCCTGCAACTTTCTCAAATGGCACTAAACCCTCAGCACAACCAAGTCGCACTCCTTGATTCTTCAAGGGATGCCGACTTCTCAGATATCATCTCCTTTCTAACCCAATCTTCTTATTACACCGCCCTGACTGTTAACCCCACAATTTACTCAAATCATATGTCTGGATTTTGGGCAAATGGTCAGATTGAAACCGTAATGGGGTTCGTGTCATAAGATCGAGCATCTGTGGCAAGGAGTTGGTCCTTTCTGAACAACTCATCAGGGAGCATCTAGAGCTTCATGATGAGGGTGCTCCTACAGAGTTTCGTAAAGCAGATTTGGACAACACTTATATCCAAATGGGATATGGTGGAGATGTTAGCAGGTCAACCGTTTACAAGTTCAACTTCTCTTACAACTGGAAGTTCCTGCTGCATATAGTTCTTCATTGCTTGTCCAACAAATCTGGGGGATGGGATCAAATCCCATATGAACTTGGGTGCCTAGTTCATGGTTTGGTGAGAAGACTCCGCTTCAACTACTCAAGATTTATGCTGACCAATCTTATGGGAAACCTTCAACGGGACACATTCTTCATGTATCCGAGGTTTCTTCAGCACATAATCAATTGTGAGCTGGACCAGATGAAGCTTGTCTGTGCAGCTGCTCTGATTGTTCCTCAAATGAGGCTGACCATCTTCAAGACTTTGAAGAGAGTGTCCACCAACTTCACTGGAAGATATACTGCACTTCTTCCAGGTATGACTGAGTCAGTGGCTCTTGGTGACATCCCTGTTAACCCCACAGGTGATGAACCCACACCAGCAACTACCCTCACATTGCCAAATCTACCTTCTCCCCCCATCACCATCACTTATCAGAGACGCCCCAAACGAACCCTTGTTCAATCTTTTCTGATTGAACAACCTCCTCCTATTCTATCCAAAAAGGCTAGAGTGGAACAATGGGCTCCCACTCAGCCTAAGGTCCAACGATCCTTCAAAATTGACCTCAATATAGGTCTTGAGTCTCCTTAGTCTCAGACACATAAGCCCAAAGCCCAAGCTGAAAACCCTCAGGGAGAGTCTTTATACTCCCCTGAGCAGCCAAAAAGGGACAGCCCCACCACAGGCTCAATGCCTTTAGACATTGATCAAAGTCCCGGGTCACTAGGCTTTACTTCCATATCCTTTACTGACCTCCTAATAGGAGCTGATGAAGAGATTATGTCTCTTCAGGGCAATGAAGTTGATCCACAACACCCTCTCAAGGATCAACAGAGCCCAGAGAGATCTCTTATCTCTAGCCCCCATCAGCAAGCCTTTACTGAGGTGAGTCCCACTGATGTGGAGGGGACTCATGTAGCTTCAGCTGCCACTACTAAAGGAGCCTCAATGGACCCTCAGGACAGTGGTAACATTACTGAGACCGAATCTACGGCAACCATGCCCTTTGATGACTCTGAAAGAGACATCATTGAGCAAGGGAAACCAGGGCGCTAAGAAACCACATCTGGTGGTGAGGATGAACATACTAGGTATGTTACCTCATCTCCCCGTGATTCTTCAAAAGAAGATGAGGGAAGACTACAACTCACCATTGAAGACCTACTTTCTAAGTCTCAAATCTTGAATCTAAGGTTAGGACTTTAGAGGATAGGTCTGCCACTCAGCAACTTGAGATTGAAAATCTCAAGGCCAAACTAGCTAAGAAACATATTGAGAGGTCTGTTAGGCACGTACCAATTCAGGTCTTATTGACCTCTTCCTCTAGCTCATCAAGCTCTCAAGATGATGCTACCAAAAAGGGGGAGAGTGTTCAGGGACAAAGCCAAAGACAAGAGGAACCACAAAGTCAAGCTCTCACTTCCCTAAGCTCAACATACCCAATGCAACAAGCTTCAGTTTTTCCTGAGCCTCCTCCAGTTGTAATTCAAGTGGATCAAAGGATGCTCCAGGATCTCAACAGGTTCTTCAACAAAGTTCCTGTTTGAATATCTTATTGAACAGCCAAGTCCTGATCTGTCTGTGATTTACTTCGGAGCTCAAGAGCTTTAGAGGTTAAATGCACCTTCTACCACTATTGAGGAAGTTGGTCAACCTAAGGTCCAAGTGGAACCTGATATTAACTTCGAAAGGGAAACAAGGACTGATGGCCCAGCAACTGAGACAGTTGGGATAGATAGTGCATTCTCATAGACTTCCGAAACACAACTCAAAGCCTCGGAAGAACAATTTCAATATTTCGAAGCTGAGATTGCAGCTGTGGAAGGACTATTCTCCTTATCCGATGATCTAATAGTCACAGATGCAATACTAGAACTTGCATCTGAGATTAATAGGGAGGATTTTCTCACCCAACCCCTAGCTCAAACATCAGCATTAACTCCAGCTTCCATTTCTACTACTCAACCTAAACCTTCCATCCAAGAACCCCCAAAGTCTAGCACTTCCGAAGACATCAAAGGAAAGAGGAAGATGACTAAGGAAGAGCTTCAGGAGGAAGAAAAGATAGAAAAACTCAAAAGAAAAGGTAGACTTCCAACTGGAAAACTGCTAGCTGCCAGTAGCAAAGCAGCTGTAGCCAACCAGGAGGCAGTCAATAATAGAAGAAGAGTAGAAATCATAGATACACTTGTCAATCTAGGAGCTGTGAGCGAAGATGTACTCCTTCTACCACTTGAGGAGTTAGTTGAGCTGGAAAAGGCAACTTTGTTGCAAAAACAACAAAAAGAAGAAGCAGTAAGGTTGGCCTTAAAGGAAGAAAGGAAGAGGAAAGAAAGAGAAGCTGATCAGCAACTCAGGAGGGAAAGGATAACTTTCCTAACCTCTAGGGGTTTCTCTCTAGAAGAATTATCTCCACACAATAATGATACGATCTTATGGCTCTTCAACAAAGAGTAAGATAAAATGGAGAAAGAGAGAAAGAAAATTGCCAAGGAAAAGCTGATGCTGAAGAGGAAGAAGGAAGAAGAAGCAGGACTAGCTGCTGCCAAGAAGATAGGTGAGAAGGCCTGGATGAAAAACTATCTCCGGGCTCATGGCTTCTCTGGCAGATAGGTGGGTCCTATGTCTGAAAAGACCCTCCAGTGACGTGTCAGTGACATAAAGGCTGACATTCGCTCGGGGAAGAGGAAGGAGATGTACAGAAGGGGACAGGGGATGATCTTTAAATCAACTACTTAACCCCAACCTCAAACCCAACCACAACCTAAACCAATTCCCTTTCCATTCCCCATCAAAACTAAACCAACCACTGAACCATACACCCCTGAACCTACACCATCACCCTTACCAACCTCTTTACCTCAACCACCTAAACTACCTATCCTCCAACCCAAAACACTAGCCAGAACCCAAACACCTCAACCTACCCAAAAACCTCTCAAACCATCCCTTCAGCCTTCTAAACATCTCCCCTTAAAGGAGTTCAAGGCAATCAAGACAAAGCTCATCAATTGCACAACCCTGAGCGACATCGCATGTGAGAAGGATTCAGTCAAATTGACTTATGTTGATGGATCCTCATGTTCCCTCACTAGAGATCAATTTCTTGATCTGCCCAGAGGAACATTGGACCAAGCTGCAAATCTCCTTCGCCTCAATTCAGATACTTTAATTGAGGAAGAAAAGAAGTTAAAGAGAAGGTTGGTGACTCTGCTGGATACCAAGAAAGGTGACCGGGTGCCAAGAAAACCTCTTGTGCCTAGGAAGAAGATCATCCAGTGGAGGTTCGAAGACTCTTCTCACAACTTTGTTGTTGAAAGAGAGAATGAAGAGCTCAACAGGCTAAGTGCCTCATCTCTGCTACACTTAAGCAGATTTGATATTGCTGAGTTAGCAGAGAAGCCATTCCCCAACCCCTCCAACTCTGATGTAGCTGCTCATATCAGAAATCATCTAGGCAGTCTTCATATGGCCGAGCTAACTGCTAGGACCAAGGTTGAAGAAGAGTTGAAACTAAGAGAGGATGAGAAAAGGAAGGGATCAACAACCAAAGGCAAAGCCTTTCTACAAATGGTTGAAGGTCTTGAACTTGTATCCATAGCAAGATGGGAGTATGACTATAACTCCCGTCAACTAACTCTTTTCAGGGGACACAACAAAGGGTACATGTGATTCATATTGATAGACTGGATCTCTTATCCACTAATGACTTGTACAAGCTTCTCAGCACCACTTCAGGGAAGAACAAATAAACAAACAAATATCTTCTATCCCTGGTGTTGAAAGCTTTGAGAAGCAGTAACAAGTGAGGTTTTGGTAGCATCAGCCTAGGAGGAGTATGTTGGATCTAGAAAGGCTGGTGCAACCAAAACCAAATCACTTAGACTATTTTGGTGCAACTAATAAAGGACTTCCGAAGCTAAGTGTGGAATTTCCGAAGGAAAAAGGAGCTCTTCTGAAGACAAAGTGTAAAACAACTTCCGAAAGAAAACTCCAACTTTCGAAGACAAAGTATTCACTTCCGAAGATCAAGACTTAAAGTGAAAGATCAGAAGTCAACTTCCGAAGTATGAAAGAAGTCCTCAAGCCTCGGAAGTACAAAAGCCTCTTCCGAAGTATAAGTGGCTTTGGAAGAACTTGTTCTTCCGAAGCCAACTTACCTTCGGAAGACACTACTATTATCCAGTGGACATAAGTATGGTCTCCCTGACACTCCGCTGCAGACCTCTGAGATACTGCATGGCGTTTTCTCAAAAGCCATGTAGTTGACCATATTTTATTCCACTGTTTACCTTTATAAGTTAATACAATTGCCATCTTTAGTTGGTGACAAAAGGTAAGTCATGGACATGTCATGACTACCATATCTTAGATAATACTTTATCTAAGATACCTTAACTTTAGCATTGTAGTATATGCTTTAGTCTTAGGTTTCTAGCTGGTATCAAAGTATATCCGGCTGTAGGATCTAGTATATATAGTTTCTCATTGCAACTCATGTTTCATGCTTGTAAGAGTCTTGTAATACTTTGAGTTGAGAAGTAATATATACAAGTGCCTTGAAAATTATTTCTTTGTGTTCTTTGCTACTTATTATATTATTATCAACTCTTAGAAGAGATTTTACTTCATCTGATTTGAGTGTAATATAAGTGAGTTTGAGAGAAATCCAAGTGTTTAAGTGACAAACCCGATCCTGCATCTTTCTTTTGATTTTCCCATAATCTGGCATCATCTTCATCATCTCCTGCAAATGCCTTGGAGATCGTTTAGAGTTCCTGTGATCGAAGCACACTCTTAACTCTAATGCTCTAGAACTCGTATCCCTATCCCTTGAACACAGGAAGGATCAGCCGATAATTGTTCGTAGACGCCATAACTTTCTTTGATATTGTAATCTCTCTCTTTGATCCTCGACATGACTCTGATACCACAATGTTGTTTGTGATATCAAGAATACCAAACTAATCGATGATTTTATTCAATAAGAAGACTACTATATATAGCAGTAAATTTTAACGTAAACATGCAACGTCAACATGACTAGGATACTTATTCAAACAAACAAACCAACACTCAGGCGGACCCAGAGAACATGTTCATGAGGGTTGAAATTTTTTTAGGGTCGGCTGTCTGTAGCTAAATATGAACTTTTTTTTATCAAATTCGAGTATGTTGGGTCAGGTCTGGTCATATGATGGAAAAAGTAAAATTCAAATTAAACATCAAAATACATAATAAAATGTACTTAAAATTTCGAATTCCATAATAAAATTATAATATTCCTACAATCTTTCTCTAATGGTTTTCATATATTCTTTAAAATCAGGTTATTACCAAAATTTTGAAAAAATATTTTTCAATATAACAAATATAACTATGGTTCAAATTCTCATCATCAATTCAATTACGAAAATCAGATTTCACGTACTTTATTACCGAAAAACATCTAATGTTAACACTTGATGTTACGCTGGGTAATACGAGAGTTAACTTTAACAAATGGTACAAACTCTGAATGAATTGTGAATTTTGGAAGAATTGGGGCAATCGAACAAGGAGATTTTGATTAAATAAAGATGCAATTTAGTAATTGGTAGTGGTTGCAAAATCAGAGAATTGCAAGTCCGTTTAGTCGGAAATCTAAAATGGCAGAAGATTAGCATGCTTTAATTTTCTTTTTTTAAGCTGTTGTGACGGACGATGCAAAATTGAAAATCTAATATTTCTTTTCAATATTTTAATAGGTTTAAAATTTTATTCAATTAATGAATTGAATAAGCTGTAAATTAGGCTATCATAGTAAGTGGGCTTAATTAACTAATAGATATATTTGTTAATAATTTTATAGGGTTGATATAGATTAAGTTCCACCAGAGTTGCACATTTCAATCCACACAGAGATGGAAGAAATACCAAAAGTTGACCACAAGAAGCCTCATGTTGTGTTCATACCGTTTCCAGCACAAAGCCACATCAAGTGTATGCTCAAGCTAGCCAGGCTTCTGCACCACAAGGGCCTCCATGTGACCTTTATCAACACCGAATCGAGCCACAGGCGACTCGTTAGTTCCAGTGGGACTCCATGGCTTGATGACACTTGTGGTTTTCAATTCAAAACAGTTCCTGATGGACTCACACCTACATCAGACAGCGATGATGATCCGGATCAAACCAATTACAAAGTGTCACAGTACCTGGTGATCAATTTCTTCGATTCATTTATTGACCTTGTAACCGGGCTTGATACACCGGTCACTTGTATTGTTTCTGATGGGTTCATGACTTTTGCGAAAACGCCTTATGCGGCTGAGAAGCTTGGAGTTCCGATCATCCTTTTCTGGACATATGCTGCTTGTGGTTTCATGGGTTTTTACCAGACAAAAGTTCTAATGGAAAAAGGACTTGTCCCGGTTAAAGGTAATATCTTCTTTTAGTAGCCGGCTGCATGGGTCAGTATTGGCTCGAACCAAAACAAATCCAAATATTTGTTTTGGGTTTTTAAAACCGTTTAGCAATGTTTTCAGAACCGGATCGGACTTCGAACCGGACGACTTATTGGTTTGATGGTCGGACCGGTCGGATCGGTCGAACTGGTTGAACCGGATTTAACTATATTTATATATGTAATTAAATATAAGTAATATATATATGATTTATATATGTATTTTATAGTTATATATAAAATCTAACTATATTTGTATATCCAACGTACTAATTTATGGTTTAACACCCCGTTTTTACCCATTAAAATAAAAAAAAATAATACCAAAACCGGTCCGAACCGGTCCGACCAGCGGTTCGGGACGAACCAGCCGGTTCGACCACTAAAAACCGATCCATACCAGACCGGACCGGACACCAGATCGATCCCCGGTCAAACTGGTCGGACTGGCCGGTTTGATCCGGTCTCAAAAACACTGCTGTTTAGTTCCGGTTTTCAAGATTGATTTTGGTTTAGTTCTGATTTTTTCGGTTGTGCCACTTGACTTGAACAATATTTTGTAAGATGGTAAAATATTTTTTTAATATTATTGATAGGTTTAGTCACAATATATAGAAAACATAATAGAAACCCTAAACCTAATTGGGCCAGTGGGCTCGTTCTAACCTAATAATTATATAGTCTAATACTCCCCTGCAGTCTGAGCAATAGAGAATCGGACTGTTAGACTGAAAACGATAGAAAAATAAAAATGAAACAAAGAACAATAAAAACTATTCCTGATCTGGATCACAACTTTCTGCAAAAATTCTTCAATCCAAAATCTTACAATCTTCAATTTTAAATCTTGCAATTCTTCAATTTTTAAATGGCACAACGGCCGCACGGAGAGGACCGTAGTCCGGAAGGCGGCGCGACAAATGGTCTGGTGGCAACAGACCGTTGTGCGGCAAGAAAAAAAAGAAAAAAATAGACATCCGGCGACCGTGGTCATGCGGCGGTATGTCAAGCGTAGGCCGGAGACCGTGGTTAAGCGGTACGCTGTGATGGCAAGGGACCGTGGTCCGGCTAGAACAAAAGAAAAAAAAACATACACCCGGTGATCGTAGTCATGCAGCGGTGTCTCATACCGAAGGCCGGTGACCGTGGCCAGGTGGCGTACTTCGATGGCTAGGGACCGTGGTCTGGCTAAAAAGAAAGAAAAAGAAATATGATGGGTTATCAGATCTAATACAAGAGAGATAAACCCGATAAAAAAAATTTCATGGTAATGAAAACCAAGTAGACAAGGTGAAGGCCGATGACTATGGTCAGGCTACGACAAAAAGGTTGCAAGTAAATAAGATCACAAGATTGCAAAGATATAAGATCGTAAGGTTGCAAGGATCAAAGTTAACAATATGGAACCGATGGCAAGCAGTAGAATAGAAGGATGTGACCTTTGATCGGAAAGCTAAATATCAAAACATAAAAGTAGATTAGGAAAACTGAACGGAGAATCTTTAAAAGGAATGAATGGTGGCCAGACAGGGCGGCGGCGGCGGTGACAACACGCCGCCCTGTCTAGGGTTTATCTCGATGCGGTGACGGCTAGGGTTTTATGTTTTTGTGGTGGCGCAGCGGAGGTGGTAGAGAGCCTAGGGTGGCTTTGATACCATGTAAGATAGTAAAATACCCTGTTAATATTATTGATAGGTTTAGTCACAATATATAGAAAAATAATAGAAAATCTAAACCTAATTGGGTCCGTAGGCTTATTCTAATAACCCTAATAATTATATAGTCTAATATATTTAAGCCTTTAAAAAAACCCAAAAAAGTGAATTTGAACATGAAATTTGGCACGTATTAGTTAACTACTTTGGCCTCAAAATAATGAACCCGGTTTTGGATTTTTCGGTTTTGTCGTTCGGTTTTTCCGTTTTATTAGGGTAATGTATAAGCAGAACGAAACTGAAAAATCAGTTTTTAGATATACAAAGGGCAACCCATCTTGTTTCTTCATTCGGTTTTGTCGGTTAATTTGGCTTCATGCTCACCCCTATCTTTAAATACCTACTGCATTATGAAAACTTATACTAAGGAAAAGAAGTAAGTTTTTGTTGGTTTGTTCATCGATCTTGTTTTATTTTGCAGATGAAAGTTGTTTAACAGATGAATACCTTGATACCTTGGCCGATATCCCGGGAATGAAAGGCATACGGTTAAGGGATCTACCAGAACACGTCTTAGGCGTAAAACCACATGCTTACGCGTTCAATTTCATGGTGGAATCCGCAATGGTGGCTGATAAAGCTTCACATATGATTCTTCATACTTTTGATGAATTAGAAAGTAGTCTTATCAATGAGCTAAGATCCATGTTTCCCAAAGTCTACACCATCGGGCCTCTGCAGCTACTACTGAATCAGATCACCGAAAAAGAATCGAAGAACTCGAGTTTCATTGGCTACAGTTTATGGAAGGAGGAACCAGAGTGTGTGCAGTGGCTCGAGTCAAAGGAACGAAACTCTGTGGTGTATGTCAACTTTGGAAGTTTAGCAGTGATGTCTTTACATGAATTGGTGGAAATTGGTTGGGGACTTGTTAACAGCAACCACTATTTCCTTTGGATTATACGCGCGGATTTGATTGATGGGAAGCCTGCCGTTTTGCCTCAAGAACTCATGGAGGCGATTAAAAAGAGAGGATTTATTGCAAACTGGTGTTCACAGGAAGAGGTCTTGAACCACCCTTCGGTTGGTGGGTTCTTGACTCATGGTGGGTGGGGTTCGGTCATTGAGAGCTTGTCTGCTGGGGTGCCCATGATTTGTTGCCCGTTTTCGGGTGATCAACGGACCAATTGTGCGCAAATGTGCAACGAGTGGGCTGTTGGGATGGAGATTGGGAGGGATGTAAAGAGGGATGAAGTTGAAAAGCATGTAAAGGAGTTGATGGATAGCGCGAGTGTAAGAAAGAAGGCTATCGAGTGGAAAAACGTGGCGGAAATTGCAACGGGGTCTAATGGCTCGTCGTCTTTGAATATCGAGGAACTTGTTACTGAAATCCGTATGCTTTCAAGAAACTAAACTTATGTTAGTTATAAATATGATCACAGATTGTAATAACACCGAGAAACTATTGATTTTTCATCTCAAAACACAAGTTTTCTTAGTTCTCATGTGTGGTAATGTTTTGGATTATATACAAAGTTGTTATTATAGCGGAAATTTTTAAAAAAACCTGTGGTTAATCTCATCAGAATTCCATCCATAATCAATCACTAACGGTACCGTATTCTGTTAGGTGGTAAATACCAATGGGTTTCCATAATTACGTTTGCCATTGAAGTTAATCGGTTATGTAATGTGTTGGTCATGTAATGTGTTTGGGTTGTTTTCGTTTTAAATATAAATATAAAATTATATTAAATCACAATGTGTTATTTTGTTGATAAACACATGTCATCCAACCCCTCGTACGGTTAACGTAGAGTTAATGAAGGAGGCAAGAGTCCCCATGGCTAAACATGTCGACACCTATATTATTATGGTAAACAAAACCAGGTGACAAGACCAACACATTACCATGAACATTTGTTGCTCGTGCACAAAACGGCACACGTGTATCTCTAAACAAAACCAGGCGACAAGACCAACACATTACCATAATATCTTGATCTCTACCAATCGATAATCTAGTTTGACACATACAAGGACTTCTAGACCACCTTTAGCGGATTTAAATTCTGAGAACACAAGTTACAACATTTATATGGGGACCTGGACAAATTATTTAAATTCCAAGAGCACAATTCCTAACAACATGCTAACAACAACCTAACATATTAACTCATCTCATAGACCATGCACTATCAACTATTTGTCGTATTTGAAATATACGTTCGGAGGATGGCATTTAGGGATTTATAAATTCAAGGGTTACCACGTTGGCTATCTGTAAAAAGTTTTTCGTATTAAGGGTTGGTCTTTACCAACGAATTTCTGTAGTGAAGCATAGCACCGACAAACGCCTAAAAAGCTTGGTGGGTATCTCACCAGAGGTAAAATCTTCAAGGTTGGCGATAGATTATCAACAGAAAGTTCATCAAAGACACTTTCAAACAACTTAATGGAAATCTATTAGGAAAAAGCCTAGTCGGGAGAATTATTAACTAAAGTTTACCGATGGATCACTATCGGAGATAAACAAAACCAAAAAAAAATTAATTAAGAAACTGAATTTCGACGGTATACATCAGTGATCCATTGGTAGTTTTCGTCGGACTTTTCCATCAGTAGTATTCCATAGGTGATACTCGTTTGTTTAGTAGTAAGATATTTTGATAGTATTTCATAGGTGATACTCATTTGTTTAGTAAGATATTTGATACAATTAATTCGTTAGAAATCACGTCAATCATTTGGAAAAACAAACGATTTAATTGGAATAATATTATAAAGTGAACTAATTAATACTATTCAAGATATAATTAATTTATTTACAAAAGGCTTACCACTTGGTCATAAATATATACCTAAGACATATAAAACAAAATAGAAAGAAAATCCCTTTAATGGGCCATTAGGTACTTTTGGAGGACATGTATACAAATTTATAAAGTTCTTCAAAGATAACGACCTGTAAGTATGGGACAAACATTAACTTGATGATGATTCCAATCAGCATTTATTTGAAAACATGGTTTATATACATCATTAATCCTTTCACCCCAAAATACTGTGTTGGAGTATAATCTTGTCATCATATATTTACGAATTATATGTGTAGTTAGTTAGTGTTTCACATGTGAAACAAATAGGCCAAGTAAGTATGTATTTAAGAAATGGGTCGGATAAATTAGATGGGTCAAGTGGTAGTTAGTAAACCCGGTAGTTAACTTGGCGCCAATAACCGCCAATGTGTAACCACCAAATTCAGTGGGTATAAATACCCCATCTTGTAACGCCATTTGATATGTGAATACAAGTTTCCTTCGTGTATTAATTTTCTGCATATTAGTGTATGTTTTGTGTTTGTGAAGAACCATTTAAGATCTGTGATAGACCTTCACACTGTATAATATAACACAAACAAATTAAGATGGAAGTAGTGCTTATAATTGATCAAAGGAAGCCTCGTGGTGTTCAAACCGTTTCAGCCCAAAGCCACATCAAGTGTATGCTCAAGGTAGCCAGGCTTCTGCACCACAGAGGCCTCCATGTAACCTTTATCAACACCGAATCGAACCACAAGCGAGTTGTGAAATTCGGTGGGACTTGCTGGCTCAACGGCGCTCCTGGTTTTCAATTCAAAAAAGTTCCTGATGGACTCCCTTCAACATCAGAGCGATGATCATGAACATATTCAAACCACCCAACAAGTTTCAGAATACCTGGCAGTCAATTTTCTAGATTCCTTTCTTGACCTTGTAGCCGGGCTCGAGACTCCAATAACTTGTATTGTTTCTAATGCGTTCATAATCTTAGCCAAAATGCCATATGCGGCTGAGAAGCTCAGAGTTCCTATCATCCTTTTCTGGACATTTGCTGCTTGTGGTTTCATGGGGTTTTACCAGGCAAAAGTGTTAAAGGAAAAAGGACGTGTCCCACTTAAAGGTTATATCTTTAGTACATGATACCTAACATTTATAGCAAGTGAATGAACTCTTAGATTTTGTTTTGTTTTGTGTTGCAGATGAAAGTTATGTGACAAATGGATATCTTGATACCTTAGTAGATATTCCAGGAATGAAAGGGATACGCTTAAAAGATATACCAGAACATATTTTAGGTGTCAAACCCAAAATCTGGGCACTTAAATTCGTGATGGAAATTGCAATAGAGGCTAATAAAGCTTCACATATGATAATTCATACTTTTGATGAATTAGAGCATTCACAATTCATCATGCATCCTCATCCTTATAATTACACTAAAAACCACTATTTTTTCTCTCTCATTGCTAATTAAATAATATTTTTTCATACTTTTATTATTACCTTTTCTCTCTCATACACTCACAACCACTTTAAAAAATATTAAAATATTTATGAGGGTTGTACTTTTTTTCCCCAGATATCCCCAAATATGGGAAAACAAGGTACAACCTCCATAAGTTCTCCATCTCCTTCACTCAAAATCACTTACAATCATATCCTATAATATAAGACACACACTCACATAAAATGGGGAACGGACTGTGAATGCTCTTAGAGAGTAGTCTCATCAAAGGGCTTAGATCCATGTTTCCTAAGATCTACACGATCGGGCCTCTGCAGTTGCTGTCGGATCATATCAGTGAAAAGGAATCGAAGAACTCGAATTTCAGTGGTTATGGTTTATGGAAGGAAGATATTGCGGATCATGCGAATATTCTCGTTACATAAAATTCAAATTAAAATATTTGAGATATCCTCAAGATTTTCTAGTTAATGGTTGTTATTAGATTACCAAATATAACCCTTTAATTGCTCCTGTAGTTGCGTATAGTCATTACTATTTATTTACATGCATATTGTATACATTAGTGTGAATAATTGAAGTCAGTTATATTCAACTCTTTTATGGTTATTATATTCAACTCTTTTATGGTTATCAGAGCTCCTACACTCGAAAGAGTATAATCGATCCATCCTTTTCTTTTATTTCAACATTCATCCCATGGCATCCTTAGAAACCAGAACTACCATCACCTCCACTCAAATTAACACTCAAAATTTTCCCGTATGGAGGCGTCAAGTTCAATCTACCTTGATCGGTCTTGGGCGAGATGGTTATCTAACTGGTGAAACCGCTTCCCCATCGAAGACTATCACAGAAAACAACACTACAAAAACCAACCCGACATACACCACGTGGTATTGTCAAGATCAAGTCTTGTTCAGCGTCATTCTCGGCTCATGTTCAGATGATATCCAGCCTGTTATTGCTTCTGCTTTGACTGCCAAAGAGGCTTGGGAGCGTCTCACATCCAGCTTTGTAAGCAAATCTCGATCGCGGATTATTTCCCTCAAATCCAAGCTTGCCAAGAATCCTAAAGGTATCCGACCAATTGCTGTTTTCTTGAATGAAATGCGCTCCATTGCCGCTGAATTACTCGTTCAGAACCCAATTCATGAAGAAGATCTTCTTTTTTATATTCTTAGTCAACTTGGCGAGGAATACAACTCTATCACCGCTGCACTTAAGGTCCGATAACAACCTATTTCCTATCCGGAACTCTTTGACAAACTCGTTGATTTTGAGCGCTCTCCCAAACAAGCCAAACCTACAACTCCTCTAATCGCCACTGCCAATGTCACACAATGGCAGCCCCAGCGCTCACAAGTTCGATCCTCATCGGATCAGTCCACTCGTAACACCCGATCTTACTTCGGCTCCACCTCAAAGTTCTATCGGATTGCCAACAATCAACAAGCCCAACCATCACGAACCAATAAAACAAGTTCTTTTTGCAACTTTTGCAACATTTTGGGCCATGACACAAGCGACTGTCGCAAGCCTGTCAAGTTTTTGAAAGATCACCATATTTCGGTCACTAGCAATTCTGTTACTCCAGTCTCTAATGTCGCATCCACTACTTCTCATTCAACTTCCTCCCCTCCACTTTGGATAATGGATAGTGGTGCCTCTCACCACACAACTTCATGCCCATCCAACCTTACTTCTGTCTCCAAATATGGAGGACCCGACGAAATCGTTTTAGGAGACGGTACAAATCTTCCTATTTCACATATTGGCTCAACTCATATTTCTACTTCATCAAAACTATTAGCTTTATCTATTTTTTTGTGTTCCAAACATGTGTAAAAACTTGATTTCGGTTGCTAAATTATGTCGTACTAATAATGTTTCTATTGAATTCTTCCCTTTTCTATTTTTTATGAAGGATCTCAAAACAGGGGCGCCTCTTATGCAGGGCAAGAACATCCATGACGTTTACTATCTCAATCGCTTGCCTTATCCACCTCAAATCAATGCTACTACATCTAACTCTCCAATCCAATGGCATCACAAGCTTGGGCATCCGTGTTTTCGTACTTTCAATTTCTTTGTAAAGACTTAGTTCTTCATCTTAAATCATTGTCACATTCTTTGCATTATGGATCATGTGCTATTAATAAATCTCACAAGTTGTTATTTGGACAAAATTCTTTTGTTGTCTCTAAACTATTACAACTTCTTTATTCAGATGTATGGGGACCGGTTCAACGATCTATCGATGGGTTTAAATATTATGTTGTGTCTGTTGACTATTACACCAAATATGTTTGGCTTTACCCTATCAAATACAAGTCCAATGTTTCAAAAATCTTTCCTTAATTTAAAGTGCTTGTAGAAAAGTTTTTTCAAACACCCATTTTGTCACTCTTCACCGACAATGGCGGTGAGTATCTTGGATTTGCTCCTTTTCTTCAATTCGCAGGAATTTCATATTACACTACTCTACCCATACGCCCGAAAAAATGGCATTGCAGAGCGTCGTCATCGACATATTGTTGAAACAGGGCTTGCTCTCCTGCACTATGCTGGCTTGCCACTCACCTTTCGGTCCTATGCCTTCCAAAGTGTCGTCTACCTTATCAATCATCTTCCAACTTTGATTCTTGATTTAAAATCCCTATACTACTCCCTTTATGGCACTTCACCAAATTACACCAAATTAAAACCATTTGGGTGCTTGTGTTATCCATGGCTCAAACCTTATACTACCTCCAAACTTCAACCTCCGTCCCAACCGTGTATTTTTTAGGCTATTCCTCCTCTAAGTCTGCCTATAAATGTCTTGATCCTCAAAAGCATTGTCTTTATCATTCTTGACATGTTGTCTTTGTTGAGGATCGCTTCCCCTCCAAAGACTATTCTACAAAACCACCGTCTCTTTCAAACGTTGATGAGTTTTTCAAGATTATACCATCCTCTTTCCAACCTGTACATCAAAATAATACATTCCCATCCATGCAACACTCTCACTCCCAATTATCTACTACACCCACTATTGCCCAAACCATACCACCATTTCACATGCACTCTAATATTTCTCAAAATCCCATGTCGACCCCCACTACTGTCCAAAACTCCCCACCACCTCCCATACACTCTAACACCTCTCAAAACACATCTATTGATAACCTACTTCCATGGTTTTGAAAACCGGACCGGACTGGCCGGTCCGACCGGTTGGACCGGGAACCGGACTCCAATCTGGTCCGGTTCGGTGCTTAAAACCGTTTTAACGTTGAACCAGTGGTCAGACCGCTTGAACCGGTCGAACCGGGAACCGGACCGGTTGAACCGGTTTTTTTATATAAATTTTTATTTTTTTGTAATTTTTACATATATTTATAAAAAATAGTTATAATTTTATCTGGTTCTTATATACGGTCCGACCGGTTGAACCGGTCCGACCAGTGAACCGATAAGGCGTCTGGTTCACTGTCCGGTCCGGTTTTGAAAACATTACCTACTGCCATCTTCTCCTAACGTCCTCTTCCTCCACCCAAGTCAACCCGTCACCTATAATTACGCCTCACGTCATCCCTCCCTCGTCTCTAATATCTCAATCTTTACCTCCTTGAAACCACAAACCAAATTCTAAATACTACAATTCTTATTTTCTCCACCACCCTCCATCCCATACCATATGCTCTTGGACCCCACACTTATCTTCAAGCTTCAAAAGACCCTAAATGGTGTGAAGCTATGGATGATGAATATAATGTCCTTCTTCTTAACCACATGTGGGAACTTGTTCCTCCCACTTCTCGTCAACCCACTGGATGCAAGTGGGTCTTTCGTATTAAACGACACCCCGATGGTACCGTTAAGAATTATATGGCTCGGCTCATTGCTAAGGGCTTTCTTCAAGAATATGGTAAGGACTACTTTGATATGTTTAGCCCCGTTACTAAACCCGTCACTATCTGATCCGTTCTTTCTCTTGCCTTGTCTCGAGGGTGGTTACTTCGCCAACTAGATGTAAAAAACGCCTTTTTACATGGTACCTTGCAAGAGGAAGTTTACATGATTTAACCTTCGGGTTATACACACCCCTAATATCTAGATCATGTTTGCAAACTCAAGCGATCCCTTTTAGACTCAAAACAAGCACCACGAGCATGCTATATGGCTCTTACTTCCTTCTTACTTGAGTCGGGTTTTACAAAATCTATTACGGATGCCTCACTTTTTATATATAATCACGCGAGTGTCATATGTTACCTCATGGTTTACGTCGATATTATCATCCTAACTGGCAAAACAAAAACATTACTTAATCAGTTTGTCCTTAATCTGTCTCCATATTTCAGTGTCAAAGACTTGGGTTATCCAAGTCATTTTCTTGGGGTTGCGATAATCCCAACTATATTTGGTTGTTCTTATCCCAACATAGTCACATACGTGACTTGTTAGTCATGTATCACATGGATGGGGCCAAATCTGTTCTCACCTTTTTATGTTCATCTCATGTTTTGAAACTTGATGATGGTGCACCCAAAATTGACCCTAATCCGTACCGCAAGCTCGTTGGATCTCTTCAATATCTCGCGTTCACCCGACCAAATATCTCCTTCGCTGTCAATAATCTATCACTATTCATGCACGCACCCTCTCAAACGCATTGGCAAGCTCTCAAACGTTTGCTCCGTTATCTCAACGGTACCTTGTATCATGGCTTATTCTTGAACAAGAAGTCGCCTATGGAACTTACAACCTTCTAGGATTCAGATTGGGGAGGGGTATCCACAACCGGTAGATCTACAAAGGCCTACATTTTGTACCTAAGTTCAAAAATCATCTCGTGGAAGTCCGCTCATTAGAAATCGGTCTCCCGTTCCTCCACCGAAGTGGAGTATAAAGCGCTTGCTAATGCTGCAGCTGAATTAGCTTGGGTCAAAAATTGGCTCACTGAACTTGGCTTAACAATTTCAATTCTACCACGATTGTGTTGTGATAATATCGGGGCTACGTATCTATGTGCAAACCCCGTCTATCACTCTCGCATGAAACATGTCGCTTTAGATTATCATTTTGTATGAGAAAGTGGCTATGGGAAATTTAGGGGTTCATCATATCAATTCTAAGGATAAACTAGTGGACGTGCTCACCAAACCGTTATCTCAAGCTCCAAGTTTAACATTACGTTCCAAGATCAGAGTCTCAAACGAATCCTCCAACTTGCGGGGGTGTATTGCGGATCATGCAAATATTCCCGTTACATAATTCAAATTTAAATATTTGAGATATCCTCAAGATTGTGTAGTTAATGGTTGTTATTAGATTACCAAATATAACCCTTTAATTGCTCCGATAATTGCATATAGTCACTGCTATTTATTTACATGCATATTGTATACATTAGTGTGAAGAATTGAAGTCAATTATATTCAGCTCTTTTAGAAGAACCCGAGTGTGTGCAGTGGTTGCAGTCGAAAGAACTGAACTCTGTGGTGTATGTGAACTTTGGAAGTTTGGTAGTGATTCTTTACAAGAGTTAGTGGAATTAGGTTGGGGACTTGTTAACAGTAACCATTATTTTCTTTTGATTATACGTGCGGATTTGATTAATGGGAAGCCCCTAGTTTTGCCACAAGAACTCGAGGAAGCGATAAAAGAGAGAGGCTTTATTGCAAGCTGGTGTTCACAAGAAGAAGTCTTGAACCACCCTTCGGTGTTCACAAGAAGAAGTCTTGAACCACCCTTTGGTTGGTGGGTTCTTAATTAACTCATGGTGGGTGGGGTTCGATCATTGAGAGCTTGTCTGCTGGGGTGAGCGCCCATGATATGTTGCCCGTTTATAGGTGATCAACGGACTAATTGCACACAAATGTGTAGGGAATGGGCGGTTGGGATGGAGATTGGGAGGAATATGAAGAGGGATGAAGTTGAGAAGCTTGTAAGGGAGTTGATGGATGGTGTAGAGGGAGCGAGAGTGCGAAAGAAGGCTATAGAGTGGAAAAATGGCCGAAATTGCAACAGGGCCTAACGGCTCGTCATCGTTGAATATCAAGGAACTTGTTACTGAAATCTGTATGCTTTCAAGAAACTAAACTTATGTTATAAATATGGTTACACATTGTAATGAAGAATGTAATCTTGATTTCATATGTGAATGGGTCGGTTTTATTATGGAGTCAATCAGTTCTTTGATAGTGGTTTTATTGTCTAACTTATTAGAAGTTTGTTTGATATGTTTATCTTTACAGGATAAGAGTTAAGTTAAATTAGCAGAGTAGATTCTAGCTTTGAGATCAAGTTTAGTTCTTACTATACATATAAGGTTTTACGTCATTGTAAAGGGTGTTTTTTTAAATAATATTAGAAAAAATTCGTGAGAGTTTCCCCAAGATAGGTGTGTTTATCTTGATTGTAATATACGATTCAGATCAAGAAGACCGTCTAAAGATCGAGCAAAGAACGTAGCAACCAAACTAAATCAAGAAGAAACTGAGAACCTGTGATTGGTTCAAGCGAGGTGGAAAACCAGTTGTGTGAGAGGATAGAGAAGTAGTGAAAGCGAATCATGTGAAGCAATCAAGATCGAGGTGAAAAGCAATTGTGTGAGGCGATTAGAAAGTCCTCTGATGAGGATCTGTATGGAAGAGGACAAACGAGCAAGCAACAAAAGTGTGATTCATCTATGTGGAGACGGTGTCATGATAGGTTAAGTCGAAGAGCGGAAAAGGAAAAGAAAAGAGTTCGCTAAAAAGGCATGATCTTTGTCGTACACTAGGTTGCGAAAAAAGGGGCAAATAGAAGTAATGTTTTGGGAAGTATTTTTGAGAAGAAAAGGGAGTAGAAAGCTTTGTTGGGGTCAAACACAAGAAAGAAAAAAGATAAACAACCAAGTTTCTTCTTTCTTCACACGCGACCAATGACAATACAGAAAAAATGTATAGATCCAATGAGTGCACTAAGGATTCTTTTCTATTACATTTCACAAGCCAATCAGACTTCTTGTTCTACTTTCCTTGATGACGCATTCTCTACAAACGCCTCACATGAGTTGTTTTTTTTATTGATCGTTCATGGTTGTGGAGAAGACATCCTGTGAGTGGATCAAACTAACATGAAAATTACGAGAGATCGCAACCATGAACAATCAATAAAAGAAACAACTCATGTGAGGCGTTTGTAGAGAAGGCGTCATCAAGGAAAGTAGAACAAGAAGTCTGATTGGCTTGTGAAATGTAATAGAAAAGAATATATGTTTTTTAGGTTGTAAGTTGATTTTTGTGACGTTAGCAAAAAAGAAGGTAAAAGGAATAGTCTATGACAACTTAAGCGAATGGAGAATAAATAATGTAATCTTAATTTCATATGCGAATGGATAAGTTTTATTGTATATTTGTAGACACTTATTTTTCTTTATTAGTGGTTTTATTATTTAGTCTATAAGAAGTTTGTTTGGTATGTTTACCTTGAGATGGTAAGAGTTGAGTTAAATTAGGAGAGTACGTTCCAAAGATAGATTAGAATAGGGTTTAGAGTCATTGTAAAGTTTGATTTTTGTTCTTAATGATATTGAAAAAAGTTGTGAGAGTTTTCACAAGATCTATGTGTTTGTTGTGTATATTAAATGATTTCAGGCCAACATGTAATAGCAGTCAGATTGTAGATGTTAGTATCTTGTCGTTAGATTTTTTTACATTGTGATTGTGTCAATGAAGTCCGAATAAAAGGATGCGTAGTGGTGTCCTAGTATTAAGGAGAGTCTAATAAGTCTATTGTTATCTGTTATCTCCGATAGAGGGTAATTTGCTCATACTTGATAGCTACTTATTTAAAGGGAATTGCATTTGTATTCCTTATATTCTTGTTAGAATATACATGGAGTACCAAAGTCTTATCACTTATGACGAAGAAAACTATTAGCTCACTTTTAGCCGACTCTATAGATACACTTTAATATGGAACTCAGCTTTAGCAGCACTGCAGCACCGTACATCAGTCGAATGGTTAAACTGAAGTGTGAACTATTCAAATGGAAATATGATCTTTCATGTATGTGGATAGAAACCAATATGCAAGATGTAGCACTCGCCCAAGTAGAATTTGCATACAATTGTATGATAAACAACTCAACTACTTATGCTTCTTCATTCCTAGTAGTCTACAGCACTAACATCAGCATGTGCTGGACTTGATTTAACTTGCAATATGACGAAGAAATTTGTACCACTTTCGGAAAGGTGGGGCGACCACCACCCTTGGTTGATTGTTGATGACACCTATTTTCGGCTGGTGGGTCATGAGTACTTTCCATGTTGGAGTGAGACAACAAAAAATCCTGAGTAGTCTAATGCTATTATTCTAGTTGGAGCTGTTAGAAGAAATTATATGTTTTAGAAAGTTAATTAAAAAGTCAAACTGTGACTTCTTAAAAGTCAAACAGATGTAATTAGGAGGGAATTAAAGGGTAAACTGTGTTAGTTTAGTTAGTTGTTAACCGCCAATATATGTATATATATACCCTTACATGTACGACATTTTATGTGTGTGGAATCCATTTGTGATTGTGTGTGTATATATTGTTTTCCCACCCCTGTTCTTCACTAGTCCCTGCACATTCTGTACATACTCATTCAAGTTGTTCATCCACAATTCGATCATCGATCTAGAACCTCAACAGGAGCATAGTAAACTTGGTTTCCCAAGGCTGTAATATTTTAATAATAAAGGTAGTCACTATATCAAACTTGGTTGATAACCCACATATAAGTGTCAATCAAAACGTTGCAAAGAGACGGGTTGTAAACATTTTTTAATTGACCAATAATATCCTTCGATTTCTAACACTAAACATCTACAGAGGGCATGAGTTAAGCGCCAAATTCATAAATTTGGGATCTAAGGTTGCCGCCCTAAAGCCCTTGTTGTGAAAATCTCTTTGACTTTCAACCCAGCTTCGGGTGAGCACTCGAAACAAAGATTGTCACCAAAGGTTCCGTAGATCAATTTCAATATGATTTCATCAACCTTCATCTATAAATCATGATTTGGATATGACTCTAGAGGTGGTTTGTACCATCAATATGTTCCATAACCTTGTACCCCGCATTCATGGAATTGAAACAGGTTCACCCATGAAGACTATGAACCTTGGTGCCATCAAGAAGTCAAATTTTATTCTAAATATTTGTGACTGTGTAAACCGAATGAAGAGTTTCGTTTGGCACGAGATTCATATTAAGGAAATGCTCAAACTTAGGATCTAAATTATTCTGTCAATATATAGCTATAATTGTACCATAATCTTCTCCTATAATTATGTTTCTTTTCTACTATATAAAGGCATGTACAGTAGTAATGTAAACTCAATCTTTTCTACCAAAAGCTCTATACTGTATATGGTATTAGAGCAACAACAAAGGCTCCTCCGAGTTCATCTTCGATCCACACTCGTTTGCTTTTCCGATCAGCCATGGCCACATCTGTCGTAACACTTCCCACTCATGCCCACTTACCAATCCAACTCACCTTCGACAATTTCACATCATGGCGGAAGCAAGTCCTGTCAACCCTCACTGGTCTCGAACAAGAACAGCTTGTAGACGGTCAAATCAAACCACCACCAAAAGTCCTTGACGAAAAACCCAACCCCGCGTACTGGCTATGGTTCCGGCAAGACCAGATTCTTCTGGGTGCTTTGCTCGGCAGTTGCTCCACCATCATTTTTCCACCGTGTCATCTGCTGACACCTCCCTTGAACTATTCAAACGTCTCACTGAGAGCTTTGTCGGAGTATCTCGATCCCTTATTATTTCACTCTATCGCTCTATACTGTATATGGTATCAGAGAAGGAGCAACATCTTTTTATTCAATCATGGTTCTTTCATGGTCCACCAGTTTTTCAAACAAGTCATAGAAGAAGATTGGTTTGTCCCTCATCTTCACGGCTGCTGTCACCGGCTTGTAGTCATCTCCCAAACGGGTGATGATGTGAACTACTAGGTCATCTTCTGTAATGCTTTTCAAACCGTCGTATACCTCATCAATCGGCTTCCCACACCAATACTTGATCACCAATCTCCCTTTGATCATCTTTACAACACCACTCCTACTTACATAAAATTAAAACCATTCGTTTGCCTATGCTTTCTGTGGCTTCGACCCTATGCCTCTTCCAAACTCCATCCTCGATCCATCAAGTGCATTTTTCTCGGTTACTCCGCCTCAAAATCTCATTATAAATGCTATGATCCCGTGATCATCGTCTTTAACACTATTGACATGTGGAATTGTTGAACATGTCTTCCCCTTTAAGCAACTATCCATCACCATGACTACTCTTCCATCAGTCACAAATTTTCTTTCACCACCCTCTCCTTTCCTTCCAAATCACTCCCCTCCACAAACCTAACGATGGAGTATGGTTTTAATTTTGTCATTTTTGCAACATTTCAGGTCATGACCTAAAGATTGCAGGAAACTTACCCGGTTCTTACAAGACCATAACATCTTCGTCGTAACACAATCAAATGCCAACCTGATAATCAACTTACCCGGTTCTTACAAGACCATAACATCTCCGTCGTAACACAATCAAATGCCAACCTGATAATCAACTCCTCAATGACAAGCTCGTCACTAACACCACTTTCAATGTTTGATAATGGGGCATCAAATCATGCTTCATATGACTGGTCTATTTTACACACCCTTTCAGAATATGATGGGCTTGATGAAATGTGTTAGGAAATGGTAATACTCTCTTTATCTATTTTCCCACTACTTCCTATCCGTTAACACTTCAAGATGTCTTACTTGTTCAGCATTTACGTTATAATCTTGTTTCTGTTACCAAGCTTTGCAAAACTAACAATGTTTTCGTTGATGTTTTTCCTTTTCATTTCTCTATTAAGGATCTTCACACGGGGCACATCTAATACGGGGAGTGAACATCAATGACGTGTACTACGCTCCTGGCTTCGCCCCTCACAATCCTAAGCAAATCAACTTAAGTATCAAACAACCCGAGTCACTTCTTTCATGGCATCACAAGTTTGGACATCCTTAATCAAAGTTCTAAAACGCTCACTCAATTATTTAGGACTTGATTGTAATAAAATGTCAAATGCCTCTTTTTATTGTGTTTCTTGTTAGCTAAATAAAAGTCATAAAATTCATTTTGGTGAAAACTCGTTCAAAGTATCCAAACCTTTAGAACTAGTTTATTCCGATGTTTGGGGCCTGCTTCAATAGTCAAATGATCGTTACACATACTATGTCATCTTTGTTGATTATTTTTCAAAATATACATGGTTGTACCCAATGAAACGAAAATCGGATGTTTCCATGCTTTTCCCACAGTTTAAAATTTTGGTTGAAATTTTTTCCGTACACCTCTTGTTTTACTTTTCTCGGATAATGGAGGCGAATATGTAGGTCTCATTCCAAATCTCCAACAAAATGGAATCTCACACTTCACCACTCCTCCTCACACTACCGAGTAGAATGGTGTCGCCGAACAACGACATCGTCACATTGTTGAAACCGGTTTATCTCTCATCCATCATGCCAACCTACCCCTTCCTTTCTGGACCCATGCTTTTTAAACCACCGTCTACCTCATCAATTGGCTTCCCTCACCAATACTTATCACCAATCTCCCTTTGATCGTCTTTACAACACCACTCCCACTTACATAAAATTAAAACCATTCAGTTGTCTACGCTTTCCGTGGCTTCGACCTTATGCCTCTTCCAAACTCCATCCTCGATCCATCAGTGCATTTTTCTCACACCACCTCAAAATCTGCTTATAAATGTATGATCTTGTGACTCATCATCTTTATCACTCTTAACATGTGGAATTTGTTGAACACGTCTTCCTTTTTAAGCAACCATCCATCACCATGACTACTCTCACTCAGTCATAGAGTTTCTTTCACCACCCTCTCCTCTCCTTCCAAATCACTCCCCTGACAAACCCAACCAATATCCTCTGACTTGCCCATTTCAAACATCCCACCGCTAACACCACCATCTCAAACTCACAATGTGCCTTCCACCACAAACCACTCACCAACTCCTTCTAGCCAATACCCCTCTATTGCCTCCCAAACTCAATCTAATCCCACCCTAACATCCACCGACTCTAATGCCCTCACTTTCCTTTCTCCCACCACCTCCCCAACCGTACCAACTCCTTCATCCACACCGGTCTCCTCTTCAACTCCCTCCTCGGCCCAATCTATGTTGCATACCTCCACCGTACCTACAAACACCCGACCATAAAGAAACCGCAAATCCAACTCCAAGTACTTCAATCTAAATTTTGTCAACTCCACAACTGTCTGCCCTATACCGCCTACTCTAGAACCCAACTCTCACACCCAAGCTCTCAAAGATCAAAATTGGCGGGCGGCCATGGATAATGAGTTTAATGCACTTCTTCAAAATGGGACATGGGAACTTGTTCCTAATATATCTCACACCGTGATGGGCTGCAAATGGGTATTTTGAATCAAAAGGAATCCTGATGGCTCTATAGACAAATACAAAGCTCGCTTAGTCACCAAAGGGTTCCATCAACAGTATGGGAAAGACTACTTTGAAACCTTCCTGTTATGAAACCCATCACCATTCGCACCATCCTTTCGATTTCCTTATCAAAAAGTTGGCCACTACGCCAGCTTGATGTCAATAATGCCTTCCTACATGGAACTCTTTATAAGGAGGTCTTCATGTCTCAACCACCAGGTTATATTCATCCTCAATTCCCCAATTATGTTCGTAAACTGAAAAAATCTTTCTACGGTCTAAAACAAGCTCCATAAGCTTGGTATAATGAGCTTACAAACTTTCTTCTTTATATTGTATTTCAAAAGTCCCATTCTGATGCATCTTTATTTGTCTATAATCCCCATAATAATATTTGTTACTTCATGATCTATGTCGATGACACTATGCTCACGGGAAATCAACCAGAATTTCTTGAACAATTTATCTGATCCTTGAGCAAAAAGTTCCCGGTCAAAGACCTTGGGATGCTCTGCCATTTCTTAGGTGCCGAAGTCATTCCCATTCCCACAGGGCTTTTTCTATCTCAACAAAGATATCTTTAGGATATTTTGCATCAATTTCACATGGATGGCGCCAAAGAAGTCACTATTCCTCTTGGTACAACCGACCCTTTATGTGCAGATGATCCCTCTCCCTCGATTGATACTACCCCATATCGCAAGCTCATTGGTTCTCTCTAATATTTAGGCTTCACCTGTCCTGACATCTCCTTTGCAATTAACAAATTTTCTCAATTCATGCATAATCCACGTCAAGCCCATTGGCAAGCCCTTAAACATGTCCTGCACTATCTTAAAGGCGCATTTCATCATGGTATCTTCCTTAACCGTAATTATCCTCTCACACTCTCAGCTTTCTCAGATTATGATTGGGGGTACAATATCGCAGTTCGGTCTACCACAACTTATTTTCTATACCTTGGCACTAATATCAATTCATGGAGATCCACGCGGCAAAAGACAGTATCTAGGTCCTCCACCGAAGCCGAGTAAAAGGCGCTAGCCAATACTGCTACTGAACTTACCTGGCTCAAAAACTTGCTGAAGGAACTTGGCATAACAATCACTAAAACACAGACTCTATTTTGCGACAACGCACGTGCCATTTATCTTTGTGCAAACCCAGTTTATCACTCACGATTGAAGCATGTTACTCTTGACTATCATTTTGTTTGGGAACAAGTTACAGCTGGCCTGCTCTTCTTCACATCAATTCCAAATATCAACTTGTTGATATGTTAACCAAGCCTCTATCACGGTCACCGTTTCTGCACAATTCCTCCTAGATTGGAGTCTCTGATGGATCCTCCATCTTGCGGAGGCATATTAAGGAAAATGCTCAAACTTAGGATCTAAATTATTCAGTCAATATATAGCTTTAATTGTACCATAATCTTCTGCCTAAAAGTGTGTTTCCTCTATACTATGTAAAGGCCTATATAAAGGCATGTACAGTGGCAATGTAAACTTAATCTTTTCTACCAAAAGCTATATACTGTATAATTTAGATATGGACTCGTCAGGTTTTGGAGGGCCATGAGAACATAGGATATATTGGCATGTAGTCGAGGATGTGGAAGAAGAATATTTAGGGGTGGCGATGTCAATATGCTCGTGGTCTTGCGATGGTTGCGAGGGATGCAAGTAAAAAGCTAGGATTTTAAAGATTAAGCCTTAATCATGTAATGAGAAGTTTGAGGACTGAAGGTGAAGAAACTAAAATATGTTTAAGAGTTTAAGTTTATCTCAACAATTTTGTTAGAGATTAAGTCATAGTAGGATAATTATCTCTAATCATGTTTATCTTGTAAGTTTGTTTGAGTGTATCTAGTTAGTAGACATCTATAAATAGTGATGGATTATTAGATTATTTGAAAGTTATTATTCTGGAGTTTGATTATAAATTAAAAATGGTTATGGTGAAGTCCTTTCATAAAATTCATTTGTGATGTTTTGTGTTATGTTTGTGTTGTTTTTCAAACAGCTTTGATTCATTCAGTTGAATAATCCAAAATACATAGTATTATAATTGAATAAAGATATTTAAGAAAAGAGATCAATACAAAACGATATACGATATTTACCCTATTTATACTGAATATAATATATATGTGCATATACACGTTAATAGGTAAAAGTTATTGGTAGTTTATTTAAACCTATGAGTAAGCCTAATAATTAACCTAAGTGTTTTGCTAAAATAGAGAAAGAAAATAATAGAGTTTTGTGGTGGAGACTATTCTATGCTTTCTTTCCTGTGCTCTTAGCTTTTACTCTCTTTCACTGCTCTCTATCCATTACTTTCTTTCTTTGCTCTAATCTCATCGTTTGATCTCTTCCTCTGCTCTCATCCTTTGCTATCTTACCCTACAAAGGAATAGAGTTGTGTGTGGTGGTGTGGTCTAATCATACACATCAGAGAAAGTCAAAAGGAGCATTAAATGAGGTTGGTGAACCTATTTATTGCATACACACAAATTGACATAGGAACTTTATGTGTGTTGTTGTTCATTTGATCGTAAGAAAGAAAAGAATTAGGGTTTTCCTTCATGTTCATCCACTATAAGAGAAACAAGAGAACAAAGATTTTTGAAGTTGCTCTCTTTTGTGACTTCCAGATACAAAAGGAGTACATGAGATCAAGTTTAGGAGTAACCTTATTTGGTGATTTCTTCTACTCTTGTTTATGTATTTGATTCTATATGTATGATGTTATTGATTATAAGTTATGATGCTTGTTGTATGCCTCTAGCGGTGAAAGTGGATTTAAAGCGGCTCTAGTAGTCTTGTGGTATTTACTCTTGGTTTTTAGAGGTTATCCACATTAAAATTTGGTATCTCTTTACCGCATTTAGTATACCCTATTTGTTTGTATCCTTATAGATTCATTCCGGATAAGAAATTTTGGACCAAATAAGGATTAAAATGCATATATAGTCTACCGTTTGTGGTTGGTTGTATGAATTTTCACCCCACACATTAGACGGTGAAGAAGAGACTTGAATAGCCTAACTTTGAGTATAAAATAGTCTTGTATAAACATAGGTGTTTCAAAAAGTTTGAGGTGGAAGATGAAGTCATGACTATCTACGTAAGGAGTGATTTTCGGTTGGTACATATAGTAAGTCGAACCTAAAGAATTTTGATAGGTTCAACATCCTAAAAAGTTGAATATAACACTTATGTTGTTGACCTTCCAACACTTATGTTGTAATCAGTACTATAACAACCCAATCCGGGTAGGGCTAACATGATATGCAATACGGTAGTTAGATACAATTACATACTTAACCAAAAACGTTATATACATACAATGGTTTTAAATGAAATATATTAAGTTTTAGAAACTAAAATTCTACAAAGTCTCTTAAATTTTTATTCTAATGCCCTTATCCTGACTTCTTGAATTACTCTCTCTTCACATGTTCTCAGGATACTTTTACGTACCTGTCGTGTAAACAAAGAAAATGACAAAAACAAACATGGTTAGGCTAAAAATTGCTCGGTAACATAAATAACAATAGCTGTTGAAGTTACACTTTAACGAAGAAACAATAGAGGTACAATGGTCTAACGATAAGATTTAAGTATGAATAAGAAAACAAGTCCATACTATATTTAAAGCATATGAAAGAGTTATTTTAAGATACCATAAAATTTAAGAAACATTATTTTACTCAATGCATAAGATACAACCACTTTTGTGGGTAAAATAATATTTTTCACATTATTTACAGATTACTCCTTACAATTAGTTAAATAACCTTACACTTAATATACTTACATAATATTTTGCATTATCTACCCATAAAGCTACTCTATCATGTTTAAAAACTTTTTGAGACTATAATTATAACCTGTATATTTTTAAATGTTTTGATGTAAATTATTTGCTGAACCGATCTGTATTTTATGAGGTATAATAAGTTAACACATAAATATACAGGTCGTCATACAAAATCCATTTATTTGGTGTTTTTAATTTTAGTTTAGAAAAACTACAACAGACTTTTGGAAAATTACTATAAGAATAACAAAAATTAAAAACACGTATTAGATGTAAAATGTTACCCGGCCGCATTGCGCGGGCACCCTTCTTTTATATCATAAGCGAATGCCCATTGATCTAGTAACATAACAATATTTAAGTAACATTGAACAACGTATGCGTCTTTCAAGACGTTTAACAATGAACGATGTGTACATCTTTCAATATATGTAGATGGGTCTTTTAGCACATGTAAGTGTGTTTTTAGCACATGTAGGTGTATTTTTTAGCACATGTAAACAATATGCTCGGGTATTGAAAAAACCATAATAAAGTCAAATGTAGTTCTAAAAACACCATTAAGCGTCTAAAGTAATTAATCATATAAGAACATGCGACAATGAGTTCAAAGATAAATAAATTGTATTGCGTGCATAATAATGTCAACGGTTCGACTCAATCCTAATAACAATAATATCACGGGGATAATTTCATATATACCCTTATAAACTTCCAAAATATAATATATATTCAAAGAAAAATTAAAATATCATATATACTTCTGAAAACTTCACAAAAATCATATGTACCCTCGTAAAACTTTCAAAATATAATATATGCACAAGTCAAACTGAAATAACATATAAAGTTTTATATGAAATATTATCGGTGACTTGTTATTTTACTATAGTTATTTTATTATTAGTTAGGACTTTCAAAATTGTGACCCTTTAATTGCGAAGGACCGTGTTACCCTAAAGGTGGATTTTACTTCAACTACCTAAGTTGACGGCAGAAGAAGCAATCAAGAAGGAAAAGTCCAAGCTATTCATACTAGCTTTAGCTTTGAGCTATAGAAGGTACCTTTTCACATGGTCAATCATTACGATTAAATCCATGTTTCTTGATGTGTGCCCTCTTCAATATATATGGTAGGAGTTTCACGAGTCATTCTTTACAGGAGTTGTCGGTTCCTTCTTCTTATAATGCGTCAAGAACACCTATCCCTTTTCATAAAATTACTAGCTTGCATTGAAAAAGAGAGGCCCTCCAAAGGAATAGAACATTGCCCCCCACCATATGATCCTAACACAGACCCTCTCCTTGTGGAGACAAACAAGGCGTCGTCTCGTCATAGTCATCGTGAATTGTCTTTTTCCTCCCTGTGGTTTAGTCACATTTGTTATTTACATCATCAAAAAAAGTTTTTTTTTTTTTTTTGCATCTAACTCCTCAAGGAGTCCGACTAAAATCGATAGTCTTCATATACAACCCCTTCGCAATAGGTTCTAGATCACCACCAACTCCATCCTCTTCCCCCACCGATGAATTCGACATTCTTTTGATTTAGTCGATGATGAAAGGCTCCAAAATGAAAAATTGAAAGGTCTGATGTCTAATATTTTAGATTAACAGAGTGAAATTTTATATCAATACATAAACCTAAATTAGGATTTTGTTTTTATAATACAAAATTACATGATTACCCCTTTTAGATAGATGTTTAGCATCTTAAATAAACAAAGTTGTTTTTAGATAAAAATAACAATTTTTTAAACCTTGGAGAGCTAAACGCGAAAAAAATCTTTTTTAAAAAGGACAAATGTAATTGAACTACAGGTATAAAAACGAGAATTCATTATTATTATGATGTTACAATTCGAGTATTTCATGTACTTTTATCACCTTTTGTTAAATTAAACTATAGCATTTTCTCTTGTGAGGCCTAATCTTTGTTTTTTCCTTCTGCTCATCATTACATGTGTTCTAGTTTTATTTTTCCCACCTTCGGTGCCTTTTGTGCGGCAGATTATTCTTCTCTCAGTCAATATCATAAAATAAAATACCAATTTTTCATTTTACATTAGATACATCCACTATTGAAAGTAGACATTCATATCCATACAAAATTTGTGATCCACACCATATAGAATGTTCTAATATGTCACCTATTGACAGCCAGGCGTCATAAAAGATATCACGGGCTACTAATTAAGAATACAAAGTTAACACAGGCCAAATGAACCACAACAAAGTATATTAGTGGAAGCCGAATAAATTAAAATAATCATGGTAAATATCATATTCGGATTTTTTTTTTCATACTATACACACGCAATTAACAATCTAATCTCACATCATTTTCAAATGTCGTATCAAACGGTTATTTGAAGGGCAGGACTTTTGTCATAACCCCTATCTTTAAACTACAGTTTTGATAGAATTTATGGGGGCATTTTTTTGACTTTGGGAGTGCCGTTGGATTAGTAGGGCCCCTTATTTTAATTGTTTCTAGTATTTAACATTTGATGTATTGAAATTTTCATAGTCTTATTGTTATTTCTACATAATTGTCTTGGTGAATCAAAAACTGTGTAAACACAAACAAAAATGGATCAAAAGAAGCCTCATGTAGTGTTCATACCATATCCAGCACAAAGCCACATCAAATGTATGCTCAAGCTAGCCAGGGTCCTGAACCACAAGGGCTTCGATGTAACCTTCATCAACACTCAGACGAACCATAAGCGGCTCGTAAAGTCTGGTGGGACCTGCTGGCTGAATGACACTCCTAACTTTCACTTTAAGACGGTTCCTGATGGTTCTGCTACGGAGGATGATGTCGAACAGACTCAAACCACAGCTGAAATCTGGTCCTACATCGGTTCCAATTTCTATGATTCATTTCTTGATGTTGTGTCGGGTCTTGAGACTCCGGTTACTTGTATTGTTTGTGATGGTTTCATGACGTACACGAATACTATGAACGCTGCTGAGGAGCTTAAGATCCCGATCATCCTGTTCTGGACCATGGCTGCCTGTGGATTCATGGGGTTTTACCAGGTGAAAGTTCTCATGGAGAAAGGACTTGTCCCACTAAAAGGTTCGGTTTTTATTAGTGTGTCGAATAAGGGTGAGCATAGGTTGGTTTGGTTTATTTATTAGTAGAAACTGAACCTATTATTGATGTTTGGTTTTAGAAATTCATACGGATCGGTTTTGGTAATAAGTGTTTCGGTTAACTTTAGTTGATTTGAGAAGATGGTTCGGTTTATTCGATAAACCATCCACGAACCGTAGGCTTTCGATGTAGGAGTGATCATTAGTCAATGACCAAATTGACTTGGACCGAACCAACCTGAGACCATTACCCAAACCTAAATAAGGTGAAAAACAAGAACCAAGGACCAGACTGATTTTATGTGTTTTCGGTTGATCGCGGCCAATATGGGTTTATTCATCGATTTATTCGGGTCGGCCACACGATGCTCGTCTGTATTTGAACTTGGATCGATTCAAGCTAATTTCAATTTGATAAATTCAATTATATTTGAGTTAAATAAAATATTAGTAATTATTTTAACGTATAAAGGTGAATAAGCTAAAATTAACATGTCATTTATAAAAAAATATAGCAAAACTTTTTCAACATATAACGTATTATTTATAAAACAATACTAATGGTTGGTTTAAATGGTTAGCTCGGTTCACTTAATTCGGTTAATTATGCAAATATAACCATTAGCAAACCATAAAATCAGTTATCAAAAATTCATAACTGAACCATCAATTTCTTAGTTACTCTAGTTCAGCTTTTTCGGTTATTTCAGTTATAGGATGTTCGGTTATTCAGTTTTTTTGCTCATCCAAGATGCAAATTTCAAAAGTCTTAAGGGAATATCAACTTCTGTTAGTTAATTAATCTTTGCTTTACCTTCGCAGATGAAAGTGCTTTAACAAATGAGTATCTTGACATCGAAGTAGATTGGATTCCTGGAATGGAAGGGACCCGTTTGAAAGATCTACCCGAGATTAAGCGATACTCGAAACCAAATGATCATGCAGCGTTTAAGTACCTCCTAGAAACGGCTCAGGCGGCTGATAATGCTTCGCACAGTATCATCCATACCTTTGAGGAACTAGAAGCTAGACTCGTCAAAGAGATCAAATCCGTCTTTCGTAACATCTACGCCATCGGGCCTCTTCAGTTACATTTGAATCAGATTACAGGAACGGAAACTGAGAACTTGGATTCAAGTTGCTATAGTTTATGGAAGGAAGAGCCCGAGTGCATCCAATGGCTCCAATCGAAAGCCTCGAATTCTGTAGTGTATGTCAACTTTGGAAGTATAGCAGTAATGTCTTTACAAGATTTGGTAGAATTTGGTTGGGGGCTTGTGAACAGTAATATTTACTTTCTATGGATTATACGGGCCGATTTAGTGGATGGGGAGCCCGCGGTTTTGCCTCAAGAACTCAAGGAGGCGATGAGCGAGAAAGGATTTGTGGCAGGCTGGTGTTCACAGGAAGAGGTGTTGAACCACCCCTCGGTTGGTGGGTTCTTGACTCATGGTGGGTGGGGCTCGATTATTGAGAGCTTGTCGGCTGGGGTGCCTATGATATGTTGGCCGGTTTCTGGGGACCAACAGATGAACTGTAGGCAAATGTGCAACGAATGGGGGGTGGGGCTGGAGATCGCGAAGAAAGTAAAGAGGGATGAAGTGGAGATGCTTGTGAGGGAGTTAATGGAGGGAGTTGAGGGTGAAAGGATGAGAAAGATGGCTATGGAGTGGAAGAAAACCGCGGAAACCGCGGTTGATTGTGACGGATCGTCATGGTTGGATTTAGAGAAACTTGCTAATCTAATGAAAAACTTATGAATAAAAATCTCATTCTTGATGAGATAGTTGTATGTTTTCTTCTTTAGTGATGTTGGTTGGTTTTAGTAGAGGGTTATTGATTGTATTGTAGTTGGTTGGTAAGGTTTATAGTTGTGGTTCGAATAATAAGTTTGATAAGTTGGTTAATTTTGCATTTTAAAGGTGGGGGTAGTGTAATATGCAAAATTTTATGTTGATCAAGCATTTTTTTTAATAATACATAAGATATTCTCACTGTTACAATTTCAATTTGAAAATTGTAAATGTTAGACTTGTGTGTTCATAAATCATAAGTTCAGTTAAGTGGCTCCGAGGGGTCTATTGTGTCACTTTTATTACCCTCACGACACTCGATTAACGTCCAATTTAGTGGCTCTTTAGGGGTTTATCGTGTCATTTTTATAAACCACCCTCTCTACATTCCATGCATTATTTGAACTAGTTTTATACCCGTCCGGTGGTCGTGTACTTTAATGTCATAATGTCACAACTATTTTTCTTCAGCTGTTAAACAAAAATTATATTTAGACTAAGATCATAGTACAATTCGTTTAACTTGTGAATAAAAAAATAACATATGACACTAATGTACCAAAATTCATAGGATAACATTCTAATAAAGTTACTTATTAACTTGAACACCCAACTTACCTTTTTGTCAATTGAAATTGTAACGCAACTCATCTATAATTCAGAACTAAAATAAATATGAAGTTACTTAATCAGAAGCAAATAGAAGTCTACATGAGCATCTTATTTTCTAGCCTTTTGACCTAAAAGTCAAAACTATTTCTCTTTCGCGCGTAATTCATCAAATAAACCACTAAACTCGATGACTTGTCACTTGGGATTATTTCAATCAAAGTGAAAGAAATCATAAAAACAAAAATTACAAACCTGCTTTTTTCCAAAGCAATTTGTTCTCTAGTCTAGGGCGTGATTTGATTGATTACTACTTACACTACGCCCAACGAATGTGAAGCCTGCAATTAGATCTTGCGAGTATAGGGGATTACATGTTTTTACAAGTTTGTTTCTAAAATGTTCCGAGGGTCCTGCCTCAAAGTAGCTCACGAAGGTGCCCCAAAACATGGAGTTTTTTTTTTTGGTCTTTTTTACATATGCAAAATGATCTTCAAATTCAAGTGATGCTTTTACAAATGATCACCAACAGTATAAAGATTGTTGCATGAAATGTTTATCTCATGTTTAGGTATAGTCAAAACTAAAAAATGTCATTTGAGATGAATAAACTTTATATGCCTATACACAGAAGAACATTGAAATCCATTTACCAATTCATTCAATTTGAAAATGCCTGAACTTATCTTTGCTCTTGGAATCCAATAAACAATAAACTATGATGTATCATCATTTCTCAAATGGCTCAAGCTATTAAAAATGAATGACATCATCATTTCATAACAGTATTATATAACGTAACTATACTTCATCATAAATAACCTTGAACCATAGGCATGCTTTATAACCTAAACAAAAAAAGTTATAGAAAAGAACGTGGATCTACGAGAACTCCGGCCTATATATATTATCAGAAATGAAATGTGTAATGTTTCAAAAAAGACAGACAAATTTATAAAATAATGTTTTATTTTATATATTATATGGATGATAATGAGAAATGACTTGAATGCTCGAAGCTAAAAATCGCATATTTCATTACATGGAAGTATAGGACGTGATTAGCATTCCAATTTGATGTTCTTTCGTAAACTTGCTCAGGTGAATATTATAATTCAAATAATTTGAAATGAACTTATCCTTTTACATGACAAATCACTAAAAAATTTGGATTGTAATTAACTAATTAAAAAGGTGAATATTATAATTCAAATAATTTGAAATGAACTTATCCTTTTTACATGACAAATCACTAAAAAATTTGGATTGTAATTAACTAATTAAAAAGACCATGTTACATGAATAACACATAACATTTAAGAACACATACACATATGAACCAATAATTTAAAATAGATTTAGAGAAATTGTCTAAATATAATAAGAGAAATCTGCATTTTGGCAACTAAATGAACTACTGAAAATATAAAGTCACCTAAGCTCCTCCTCGAAAAGATTATAACTAACAACTCTTTTTGCTTGCTAATCAACTACACACATAAAATGAGCTCATTTTAGGTGGTAGCTTCTTCATTATATCTTTCTTAAAATTCCGTCATTTACATACATCAAAGATCATAATTATTATCATAAATTAATGAAACAAAACAGACACAAAATTAAATTGTTTACTTCTTAAAAGATGTGGGGTCAACATCTTATGTAGCCTTGAAGCTTGCTCTTGTTGATTGATATACTTGAAACTCTTCATGTAACTCTTCCAAACTTGCAAACTGCAAACAATTTTTGTTAGTTATAAAGATGTTCTACATATACTCACGTCTCAGTGCTAGCATAATTCTTGAATGAAGTTTATAAGGTTAAATTTAAATGTTCATACATCTAAGAAATGTTGAAACAAATTAAAGAAAAATATATATGAAAATGTTACCTTATCAAGCGAGTTAACACGCCTTAGTGTAGTTTCTTGTTGAGAACTCTTTACGGCATCTTCTTGACTTTTCTTCATATTTATATTAGCATAATGGGATTGACCAAATATTTTCTTGACCGTAGAAGTAAAAGTAGTATCATCATATGAGATTCTAAACATGTCAAAAAAACATATTTTTTACATTTTATTTTTAGCAGGTTATGTCTCTATGTTAAACATAACTATTTGCTTTCCAAAAGTGTCTTCACAACTCTTATTTGTGCATTAATTATGATGGGTACATGTACATGTGCCTGCATAACAACACTCTTTTGTATTAGAATCAAACTTCATCATTAAACTAAATTAAATGGCCTAAAATTACAATTCATACCTAGATGATTTCACATATCCAAGTGTTTACTATTTGTAGCCTGCTTCTAATAAATTTTCCTTGCCAAAACTAATAAGACAGGAATGTGACAACCCTAGAAACTTAGAATTTCGTACGTTAATATCATTAATAAATTTTTATATAATACTTATTATTTGACCAACCCTTTATGAGTTATATATCTTTTAGTATATATATATATATGTGTGTGTGGTACGTATGCATGCTTGCATGCATGCATAAAATTTACGTGTGCATGTATCCGAATACATAACCTTTTGATACCAAACATTAAGTGATCAAAGTACCTCAATCATATAACACCAAACAAACACCAAGTAAACCAAGATACAACCCAACCAAACACCTCAATACAATACAACATCAAAGAGAGTTTGGCATCAAAACAAAACTAGGTAAACCTTAAACTTTTAAACACTAACTAAAGCATCAAGTCTCAGCTCATTAGGGATTAAACCAACCGATTTAAGAGGTTATTAACACCTTAATCGGCCAAGACCCCTCACTACTCCATTTAGCCACCACCTTGCACATATGTTTCAAGAATTGGACACATAGTTAACCTACACATAGCTTACTCATCAAGGCTAGTATAGCCATAATGATTACCTCTCATTAATAAAGACTTGTATAAACATCACCTTTGGTCCCTTAACCGTATACCACCATCCCACCACCTTGAACCCGGTCACAATACCACCATTTCTACTCTCTCTCAAACTCTCGGTTACCAATACCATCACCACTCCCTCACCTCTCGGCTAACACCATAACCGAACACCACCAACATTGTAACACCCGGAAATTTCCTTTGAAGCCGACGAAAGAAGAAAAGGAAATAAAGTCCGAAGCCAAGGGACCAAACCCGCCAACGAGAGAAACTTCGAAGCACGGGAGTATAAAAGGGGGAAAACACCCCCATTCTTCCCATTTTCAGCCAAGAGAGGAGAGGAGAGGGGAAGGAGAAAAAGAGGAGAAAAGTTGGTTCGGGTGGATTCGAGCGTGGAAATCGACGTGGAGCGAGTCAAATCGAAGCTCTACTCGTCGGGATCGTTAAGGTGAGTTCTAGGACCCCTCTTTTACACGTTTTCAACTGATTTTGGGGCTGGAACACATCTGAAAACCTATTTTTGAGTTTTTGGGTAAAGACCCGTTTTATGCATGTATGTATGTGTATGATGCGTTTGAGGCTTGATTTCTTGCTTGGTTATGCTTGAATGAGGTCGTGGTATGTTTCCCTAGGGTTTAGAATGGTTGATTTGAGCTTAAATGAGGTTTGGAAGGGGTTGGAGGCCAAAACCCGCGGCTGCAGTCGAGTGAACTGCATTCTGCACCAGCTAGGGCTAGGCGACCGGCTGGAGGGCGACTGAAGGCCATTCGGCCGATTGGAGTGCGATTGAGGTCCATGCGCACGCTTGACATGCGACTGAGGTCCATACGCACGATGGTCATGCGACTGAAGTTCATGTGCTGGGAGTCATGCGATTGAAAGATGGTGCGACTGAGGTCCATACGCACGAAGGATATGCGACTGAAGTCCATGCGCCTGGAGGCCATGCGACTGAGGTTCATTCGCACAAAGGGTATGCGACTGAAGCCCATACGCCTGAAGTCATGCGACTGAAGGCCATACGCATGAAAGCTGTGCGACTGAGAGTCCATACGCATAGATGTCCATTCACCCTTAGTCCATTCGCATAGGGTCCATTCGCATAGATGCCCATTCGCCTAAGTGTTCAGAAATGATAGCCGAGATGAAATTCCTCGATGATGTGAAGTGCATGGACGGTATAAGGTGACGCAGGATGATGAGCTCATGATGATGATGATGATGTTGATGATAATGATATGTATGACGTTATGTGTGATGTTAGGCATGGTGGTGCGTGTGATGCATAGTATATGATGTGTGTGATGTGATTTATGATTGATGCGTATGTATGATGATGATGTATGTTTATGTTTATGTTTATGTTCCTTACTATGTATGTTTATCTTTCCATGGCTTTGCGTTGAACGTTAATGAATGAAATGAAAGTATTATGTAACGTAAAGTGAAAGATAAGGAAAAGAGGAACGTAATGAATGAATGCATGCATTAATGAATGAATGAATGAACGAATGAAAGGCTTGCAAGCATATGTATGAGTTGAGCGACTCTGTGTCGCAACAGACTCGAAGAAGGTCCTTGTTGCGTACTCCGGTACTGTGCTAGTCTTCGGACATGAGTCGGGGGTTTGTGAGCAGGCCCCGGTACAGTATCAGTCTTCGGACATGAGTCGGGAGTATTGCATATGATGAAAGTGACGGATGATGAGATCCGTGTTGCGTATCCCGGTATTGTGTCAGTCTTCGGACATGAGTCGGGGGTTTGTGAGCAGACCCCGGCATAGTATTAGTCTTCGGACATGAGTCGGGGATATTGCATGAGACGAGATAATGAGGTGAGCGACTTTGTGTTGCAACAGACTCGGATGGAGTTCAATCCCTGTGATTGACTCATATGGGATCTTTGTCGCGTATCCCGGTGTTGTGTCAGTCTTCGGACATGAGTCGGGGGCTTGTGAGCAGGTCCCGGCACAGCATCAGCTTTCGAGCATGAGTCGGGGATACTGCATGAGACAAGATTCGAGTAATAAAGAGTAATGAGCAAAGTAATGAAGGAAAGAACAAATGTATGAAATGAACATTAACGAGATATCCTAATAATGTACGAAATGGGATCCTTGTCATTCGACCTCACTAGTCGTGGCTGTGTGCCATGAAGAGGGTAAAGCCTGACAGGATCTCGAATGAAGTGAAAGATAATGATGTATGATAAATGATGAATGTAACGAACGTGATGACGAAGATAATAATGATGTTATCTGTATGTACGTATGATGTGTGAACGCATGTATGTAACGAATGTTTTTATTAAAGAAAGTAAAGAACGGTTTTATGAAAGAAAAGTAAGTTTTAATATAAAGCTAGAACTCACTTAGCAACGCTGACTTTGATGTGTTTCCAGTTGGCAGGTATGTTGCTGAGGATGGCACGGGGCGGCTACTCAGCGTATTTTGGGTGGCATCCTTATGTTTAATGCTTTTGTAATAAATGTAAAATGATATTGTTAAAAGAACAATTGTAATATTGTGCAAAAGTATTTTGATGGAATGAAATTGTGTTTTAATGTTTCCGCTGCAACGATTTATGAAAGGAAAAATGTAATTATATGTTTTGAGTGCGATGAATGACCAACTGTAGGCATCCCGGGAACGGGGCCTTACAAGTTGGTATCAGAGCCAAAGTTTAAGTGAATTGGGTAAATATTTTCAAAAACCTAATCTTAAACTGAAATTGGGACGGAAAGGGAATGGGATGCCAATCTGAGTAGCTGCGTGCCATCAGGTATTTTTGTAAAGTTAACCGGTATTACGTGCGCATGTTATATGGTTTATGTGTTGCTGATAAATTTAGATACTGATGTAGTCAGGATAGGTAATGCTCGGAGTATGAAGAGTAAAGTAAGTGGCTAATCACAACTGGCCACTGTAATTAGGGACTTACTATACTTGACATAAACTGAGCTGTTCCCTGAATGACCGTGTTAGTGTTTGAATCTTTCAGTGTGTTTAGAGAATGGCTGGTGGAAGATCTTCGAAAGCTTCTCGTGGTGGAGGTGGTGGTGGACGTGGTGCTGAACCACGGGTCACAAGAAGAAGGTCTAGGGCTGAAAGAGTAGTTCATGAAGAACCCGAGACCCCTCATCCTGAGGGCGGTGATGAGAATGCTAATCAAAGGGCCTCGATGAGAGAGGCGGTCGTGGAGGAAGTGCATCAGGTCTTGTAGACGACCCTACCGTCTGTGGTGACCGAAGTGATAAAGACTGTTAGAGATGAGGAGAGGAAAGAAAGGGGTAGACCTTCGGGCGAAAGGAGACGACCCGAGACTGAAACGGTTCTCTCCGATGATGAAGAGGAAGAAGAAGAGGAAGAGCCTGCGCCGGATTTGGCACGAGGCTGTAACTATGGGGAGTTTCAGCGATGCAAGCCCCCTACTTTTGATGGTAATGGCACTGCTGCTGCTGCTCACCGGTGGGTGAGGGAGATGGAAGCTGTCTTAAATATCAGCGAGTGCCGAGAGGACTCAGCTTTGTGCTGGTGGGACAACATAGTCCAAGTTGAGGGAAGCAGGGCTATCGGAAGGATGAGATGGTCAGAGTTGAAGAGGCTGGTGATTGAGGAGTTTTGTCCTCACCGAGAGATGGATAAAGTTGAAAGAGAGTTCCTGATGCTGGAAGCGGGAACAATGACGCATCAGCAATACACTACCAAGTTTAATGAAATGGCGCGGCTGGTGCCGGATCAGGTGACACCTCTTTCGCGAAAGATCAAGAGGTATATTCAGGGCTTGCCGACGGATATCCGCAGGCACATGATCGCTGCCCGGCCGAGCACGTATAGGTCGGTAGTTGACCTGGCAGGAAGATTGTATGACGAGCGGGCGATGGCGATGACAAACGAAGGGGAGGAGCAAGCCTATGTTAAGAAGGGAAAAGGAAGGCGAGACAATGATGATGGATATGTGTATGAAGGTACGACGTCAAGGGACGATGATTGGAAGAGAATAGAAAGGAAAGGAGAAGCATGCAGAAAGTATGGTAGAGACCATGAGGAGGAATGCAAGTGGGGACTGAACGTATGTTTCCAGTGTGGGAAGGAAGGCCACAGGACGAGGGATTGCCGCACGGCTAAGTGCTACGACTGTGGCGAGACTGGACACCTGAGCAGGGATTGTAAGAAGCAGAAGGCCAGAGGCTCCGATGCGAGGAAAGGGAACAGAGGGTGAAGGTTAGAGCTTTTGCCATGACCGAGAGGAGGCTAGAGCGGACTTCGACTCGACGTCAGGTACGTTTCTGGTAATTTAAAAAAAATATGCATCTATGATTTGAATGCGATGCTAGTAGTAGTTTTGTTCCTACTGCTCTCTGTTGTATGTGGCATGTTAGGAGAAGGAACATCGATGGGTCCTTCGATGTAGAGATTGCTGTTAATAAATCCGCTAGATTACCTAGATGCCCTAGAGGATTGCGGGTTAGAATTGAGAAAGCGTTTGTTCTTGCTAGATCGTTCAGGACAGACTTGGGTGAATAGGCGTACATCATAAGGTGAAGGGGTTAACAACCCATGAGGCGTGGACGTATCGCCTGTTTGGCCGATGTAAGGTATGAAGCGTGACATGATGGAGTAAGTGAGTAGATGCCTTACTTGTCTACAAGTGAAGGCCGGGCACCAAAAGACGTTTGGGAGATATTGAGGTGACTGAGGCTACGACTGAGAAGCCCGAAGGGATCAAAGCCCTGGGGGAAGTAGCCAGAGATAAACCAGAAGTCGTATGTCGATAAACGACGTAGAGTGATTGAAGCCTAGGTGAGAGACTGGAAAAGAGATGAGACAGAATTGTCAGCAATGGTTCAAGGAACAACAGGTTTCGGGGACGAAACCTATTTAAGGGGGGTGGACTTGTAACACCCGAAAATTTCCTTTGAAGCCGACGAAAGAAGAAAAGGAAATAAAGTCCGAAGCCAAGGGACCAAACCTGCCAACGAGAGAAACTTCGAAGCACGGGAGTATAAAAGGGGGAAAACACCCCCATTCTTCCCATTTTCAGCCAAGAGAGGAGAGGAGAGGGGAAGAAGAAAAAGAGGAGAAAAGTTGGTTCGGGTGGATTCGAGCGTGGAAATCGATGTGGAGCGAGTCAAATCGAAGCTCTACTCGTCGGGATCGTTAAGGTGAGTTCTAGGACCCCTCTTTTACACGTTTTCAACTGATTTTAGGGCTGGAACACATCTGAAAACCTATTTTCGAGTTTTTGGGTAAAGACCCGTTTTATGCATGTATGTATGTGTATGATGCGTTTGAGGCTTGATTTCTTGCTTGGTTATGCTTGAATGAGGTCGTGGTATGTTTCCCTAGGGTTTAGAATGGTTGATTTGAGACTGAAGCCCATACGCCTGAAGTCATGCGACTGAAGGCCATACACATGAAAGCTGTGCGACTGAGAGTCCATACGCATAGATGTCCATTCGCCCTTAGTCCATTCGCATAGGGTCCATTCGCATAGATGCCCATTCGCCTAAGTGTTCAGAAATGATAGCCGAGATGAAATTCCTCGATGATGTGAAGGGCATGGACGGTATAAGGTGACACAGGATGATGAGCTCATAATGATGATAATGATGTTGATGATAATGATATTTATGACGTTATGTGTGATGTTAGGCATGGTGGTGCGTGTGATGCATAGTATATGATGTGTGTGATGTGATTTATGATTGATGCGTATGTATGATGATGTTGTATGTTTATGTTTATGTTTATGTTCCTTACTATGTATGTTTATCTTTCCATGGCTTTGCGTTGAACGTTAATGAATGAAATGAAAGTATTATGTAACGTAAAGTGAAAGATAAGGAAAAGAGGAACGTAATGAATGAATGCATGCATTAATGAATGAATGAATGAACGAATGAAAGGCTTGCAAGCATATGTATGAGGTGAGCGACTCTGTGTCGCAACAGACTTGAAGGAGATCCTTGTTGCGTACTCCGGTACTGTGCCAGTCTTCGGACATGAGTCGGGGGTTTGTGAGTAGGCCCCGGTACAGTATCAGTCTTCGGACATGAGTCGGGAGTATTGCATATGATGAAAGTGACGGATGATGAGATCCGTGTCGCGTATCCCGGTACTGTGTCAGTCTTCGGACATGAGTCGGGGGTTTGTGAGCAGGCCCCGGCACAGTATCAGTCTTCGGACATGAGTCGGGGATATTGCATGAGACGAGATAATGAGGTGAGCGACTTTGTGTTGCAACAGACTCGGATGGAGTTCAATCCCTGTGATTGACTCAGATGGGATCTTTTTCGCGTATCCCGGTGTTGTGTCAGTCTTCGGACATGAGTCGGGGGCTTGTGAGCAGGTCCCGGCACAGCATCAGCTTTCGAGCATGAGTCGGGGATACTGCATGAGACAAGATTCGAGTAATAAAGAGTAATGAGCAAAGTAATGAAGGAAAGAACGAATGTATAAAATGAACATTAACGAGATATCCTAATAATGTACGAAATGGGATCCTTGTCATTCGACCTCAGTAATCGTGGATGTGTGCCATGGAGAGGGTAAAGCCTGACAGGATCTCGAATGAAGTGAAAGATAATGATGTATGATAAATGATGAATGTAACGAACGTGATGACGAAGATAATAATGATGTTATCTGTATGTACGTATGATGTGTGAACGCATGTATGTAACGAATGTTTTTATTAAAGAAAGTAAAGAACGGTTTTATGAAAGAAAAGTAAGTTTTAATATAAAGCTAGAACTCACTTAGCAACGCTGACTTTGATGTGTTTCCAGTTGGCAGGTATGTTGCTGAGGATGGCACGGGGCGGCTACTCAGCGTATTTTGGATGGCATCCTTATGTTTAATGCTTTTGTAATAAATGTAAAATGATATTGTTAAAAGAACGATTGTAATATTGTGCAAAAGTATTTTGATGGAATGAAATTGTGTTTTAATGTTTCCACTGCAACGATTTATGAAAAGAAAAATGTAATTATATGTTTTGAGTGCGATGAATGACCAACTGTAGGCGTCCCGGGAACGGTGCCTTACAAACATCACCACTCTCGGTCGCCACCATAACACCATCCAAGCTTAAGTCAACCACCATCCTCCAAATCATTGAAGTAAAGGAATTAAGATCGGGAGCCCAAATCAAGTCGGGTCATCAAAGAAAGAAGCTACCATCAGCTACCCTCACCATCTCTCATTATCAAAATCAAGGTTTCATTCCCTAAACCATAACTAACTAAGATTACCAAGATATATATGTGTTTAAACAACATATATAACCAACCCTTATGACTAAACACTCAAGTTCTTCAAAAAAATCTTACAAACATGGCAATCTATTCAAAAATCAGTAAGAAAGGTTTTATAAATCTGAAAGAAATAAATAAATAATGGTAACCAAAAGTTATTTAAAGGGAATTATTAATAAAGGGTTGAAAATTTATGTGCAAACTTGTTAAATTCAGTTTATTATATAAATGACTGTGATTGTAGCAACAAATATTGTAAACATGTTTAGAATATTAGGAAATAATGTTCTGCAAATTTTGATGTCATTACTATAGGTAAAATAATTTATATAAATTATCTAAGTGTTTGGAAGAAAATTTTATGCTGGAAGAACCGAACCTGGTAAAAAACTAGAAAAATTGTATGTTTATTATTATGATTTATAAGACTTGTAAAAAAAGTGTTGTGGCCTAATTCAAAGTTATGCATAAGTTATAAATTTTAGAAGTTTCTGCTATTTGAAAATCAGGAAAAATACTTAAACTTTAAGATAAATTATAAAAAATTTACACAAAGCATGATAACTAGAATAGAGCAGGTTGTATAAAGATTGGAATGTTAAGACATATTTTGCTATTTTTACCAAATATTGTTAAAATGATAAAAATCATGAAAATAGGCCCTGCTATGATTTAGAACTTGAAAAAATTTTGAAAATATAAAAATTTTGTGATGTATATACTGACAAAGTTTGAAAAATTTTAGAGGCCCGAAGGTATTTCTGTTAACTTATGTAAATAATATAAAAATTCCAGAAAATAAACTGTAAATAATTGATATATGAAATTTTGATATGTTATATATGATTTTTGGATCCATCTGCTGTAAAAATTTCGTGATATATGTCTTATTATAATTTTTGAAATAAATATAATCTGAGGTGCTGAAAATTTTAAAGAAAAGATATTTTCTAAACTATAAATATTTTGTTTATAGGTTACCCATTGGAGTAAGAGGTGAGACTCATAGCTTCATTTTTATTCTTATAAGCTTTATTGGGGGAAAACATACTGTTTTTATGATTGATGTATTTATAAGATTTTTGAGATATACTGTCATTTATGTTACAACCATTAATTCGAATGTGGAACCGTTGGATAATATAGGTAGCGCTACTTAAGAAAATATTTCCTGCACCAACAGGATGAGTGTTGTGATGCTATATTATCTGATTTTATGAATTATGTTATGACAGTTATGAATCATCTGATTATTAAGTAAGGTTTGGTTGTATCTGATGCATCAAAAATACTTTGTTTGAGTTAAACCTATGATCTCACCAACTTTATGTTGACCACTTTGAGTATGTTTTTTCAGGTAAGCAACATGTCTAACAGCATAATGTTCTCCTTTGACGTTTATAATGGCTGGGGAGAAATTATGGGTAAAGTTTGTGTTAATCTAACTGTAAAAATGTATGATCTCAGCTTATCGGTGGACGCGCACTTCCATCATTACTGAAGATGTAGCAGTTAGATATTATGTTTGTAATAGGATTATATTAGATCAAATTTTGACTATTTATGATGTGATGTAATCCTAACTTTATAATTATCTATAATTATGTAATGAAGTATGTTATGTTATGATTTGTTGTGCTAATCTGTTTATTCTTTTAATCAATGAGTTCTGAACAAGCGAGTCATATCCAAAGCATCTCACGCTTCCGCCGGGATGTGACAGGTTGGTATCAGAGCCATTGGTTATAGAGAATTAGGTATTATAAAATGCCTAGACTATAACCATAAGCTCGTATCATGATAAATATGAATATGCATGTTATGCGTATACGTGAACTTTTGTGATTTCATGAATATCCTAACACTACTTTTAGTAGATTAAAAGGCAAAAATTAATTTGAGATGTATATATATAATATGTGGAAATAAATGACTAACTATTTTGCTTTGTAAAAAGACTTTTTGCAGCTATGAGCTCAGAAAATTATCCCAGTGAGACTGACCCATCTGAGTGCCTAGACCATAGCAATTTTAAAGAAATAACACCCGAACCAGAACCCCAGCAAGATATGGAAACTCCTCAATTGAAATTGAAAATGACCATAAGCCAAAATTCTATGTCCGACGTGCACCAGTAACAGTCAGGGGATATACAATTAAAACCCCCAGGAAAAAGATACGACGCGAAAACAGATTTCAGGCTAAGCAAGATGAAGATACGGGAATACAAAATGTTGATTCTCCTAAGTATGAGGAAAAAGAAACTAAAAGACAAAAGCTGGATGAGGATCAAATGATAACAGCTCAGCAGACTCTTAAAAAGCTTAAGAAAATACAACAGGGAATCCGGAAAATTTAGAAAGATGTTAAAGAATTGAAGGCACCCAAGAAAAATATATTTACAAGGATATGGAAATGGGTTTAAGAAAATTAGAATTACCTTCTAAACTCTAACATGCAAAATCCTTAAAAAATAAGAACATAAATGAATTATATCTTTTGTGTTTGAAATTATTGTCTGTTATGTGTTAGCTAAACTATTACTAAGATTTTAAATTTCTTTTAACATCAACTACAATTAACTATAGAAAATCATGCCGCCAAGAAGGAACACTCAGCCCGTACGAAGGACGGCGCGAGTTGGACGACCCAGAACCAGGCTCGGAGAAGAAACTCCTGTGAACACAACCACCAATGAGGATGACAGGATCTCACGACTAGTAACAACAGATAGAGGCTGTTATACCAAAATTGATAACCCAACTTCAACAAAACCTAAACCTTGGAACTGCTACACAAGGAATTGAAATACCAGTAGACGACACTATGAGAGGACAACAGGAAGAAGGAGTTGTAACTGAAAAAGGATGCTCCTATAAGGCTTTTATGTCATGCAGGCCCCGAGAATTTGATGGTAGAGGCGGAGCTGTACAAGCCCTATGCTGGTTGGACGAGATGGAATCAACCTTGGAAATTAGTAATTGTGCCAACAACAACAAAACCCTGTTTGCTTCGCATTCGCTAAAGGGAGAGGCACAATCCTGGTGGAAAATGGAAATGCACACAAAAGGTAGGCATATTATGAATGGATTAAGTTGGGAAGAATTCAGAAGGCATATTATGAATGGATTAAGTTAGGAAGAATTCAGAAGTTTAGTAATAGAAAAATATTGTCCCTATAATGAAATAGAAAAATTAGAAACTAAATTCCTAGCACTAGAAATGAAAGGAGCAGCACATCGAGAATACACCGACAGATACAATGAACTCTCAAGACTAGTACCACACTTGGTGACCCCGGAAGCAAAAAGGATAGGGAGATATATTTGGGGTTTAGTGCCACAAATAAGAGGACTAGTGAAATCCACCATGCCTAGAACTTTCCAAGACGCTGTGAGCTTATCAGGAAGCTTGACTGATGAAATGATAAGAAACGGATCCTTAAGTAACCCAAGATCAGGAGAGAAAAGGAAATGGAATGACAATAACCCAGGGAGAAAGTTTGGAGGGAATCCCTAGAAAAGGATAGCCCGACAACCCGCTAGAAATTTCTTAGGAATGACGCGGGAGAAGAAACCACCAACCGAGAACCAGCCATGGTGTAGTACCTGTCAGAGATATCATCAAGGTAACTGTGTAATGGTAATATGCTATAACTGCAAGAAGAAGGGACATATATCCCAAGACTGTAAGAGCCCCTCCCAACCCAAAACCAGCCTGTTATCAATGTGGAAACGAAAACCACTTTCAAAATGAATGTACACAATTGAAGGGTAATGCTCCAGTCAACCAAAACAACCCTCGCGGAAGAGCTTTTGTGATGCAAGCTGAAGAAGCTCGACACGAACCAGAGGTTGTAACGGGTATGTGTCTTATTAACAATCAGTAAGCAATTGCGCTATTTGATACTGGAGCAACCCGTAGTTTTGTTTCAAACGCGTTTAGACCATTACTTAATCTAACCTCAGAAAAGTTCAATAAAAAATATATGATAGAATTAGCTGATGGTAAGATAATTGAAGCTTGTGAAAACATCCCTAACTGCACTATAAATCTAGATGAATATTGTTTCAATATAGATCTGATTCCTATTGAACTAGGAGGATTTGATATTGTTGTGAGAATGGATTGGTTAAGTAGAAATCAGGCTGAAATAGTATGTGGTAAGAGAATGATAAGAATTCCTTTGATTAATAAGAATAGAATACTCTGTCTATATAGTGAGAAACCTAGAGGTGCCATGAAGATAATTTCTTGTAAGAAAGCACAAAAATATTTAAGAAGGAAATGCTTAGCTTTCCTGGCCCATATAGTTGACACAAAACTAAATAAGGTAAATCTAGAAAGTGTTCCTATCGTTAATGAATATCCTGATGTATTTCCTTATGAATTACCTGGTCTGCCACCCCCTCGTCAGGTAGAATTCAAAATTGAGCTAATACCAGGAATCGCCCCATTGCTAAGACACCCTAACGTTTAGCACCCACAGAAATGAAGAAACTGATGAACCAACTTCAAGAACTACCGGATAAAGAGTTTATACGTCCTAGTGTGTCACCCTTGGGAGTACTCGTTCTATTTGTTAAAAAGAAAGATGGAACATTTAGAATGTACATAGACTATAGGAAACTCAACAAGGTAACAATAAAGAATAGGTATCCCCTACCCAGGATAAACGATCTATTTGACCAATTGCAAGGATCTAGTTACTTTTTAAAAATAGATTTAAGATCAGGATATCACCAGTTAAGAGTTCAGGATGAGGACATACCAAAAACAACATTCAGGACTAGGTATGGACATTATGAATTTCTCGTAATGTCGTTTGGATTAACCAATGCTCCAGCTGTATTTATGGATTTAATGAACAGGATATGTAAGCCTTATTTAGATAAGTTTGTCATTGTTTTTATAGATGACATTTTAATCTATTCTAAAAATAAGAAGGATCATGAAAAACACTTAAGGTTGACTTTGGAATTATTAAGGAAAGAACAATTATACGAAAAATTCTTAAAATGTAAATTCTGGAAAAGAGAAGTACAATTCCTAGGGCACATAGTTAACCAAGAAGGTATACAAGTAGATCCAGCAAAAATAAAGGCTGTTAAGAAATGGGAAGATCCAAAAACACCAACAGAGGCACGTCAATTCTTAGGATTAGCAGGATATTATAGAAGATTCATAGAAAATTTCTCAAGAATAGCCCAACCTCTGACTGAATTGACTCAAAAAGATAAACCCTACATTTGGGAAGAAAAGCAAAAGGCTGCATTCGAACTCTTAAAAAGTAAGTTATGTAGTGCACCTATCTTGTCATTAACAGAAGGGATTGATGATTTTATAGTATATTGTGACGCGTCTCGTCAAGGATTTGGATGTGTATTGATGCAACGGAGTAAAGTAATTGTCTATGCCTCCAGACAACTCAGGGGAAGTGAAAATAATTATACTACCCATGATTTGGAATTAGGAGCAGTAATATTTGCACTTAAGATTTAGAGACATTATCTGTATGGAACAAAATGTACAATATATACAGATCATAAGAGTTTGCAGCACATATTTGATCAGAAAATACTGAATATGAGACAAAGGAGATGGATAGAACTATTAAGTGATTATGACTGTGAGATTAAATACCATCCAGGCAAGGCAAATGTAGTAGCAGATGCATTAAGTAGGAAAGATAGAGTTAAACCATTACGGGTACGTGCCACGAGAATGGAACTATAATCGGATCTGCTAAATCAAATACGGGAGGCCTAACAAAAAGATAAGTTGAAGATGAAAGGACAAATAAAAGATTTGGAAGAAAGTACAAATTGAATTCTAAAGTTCAAAGGAAGAACTTGGATACCCGATGATGCTATACTTAGAAGAATCATTCTACAAGAAGCACATAAGTCAAAGTATTCTGTGCATCCAGAAAATAACAAAATGTATAAAGATTTGAAAAGACAATATTGGTGGCCAGTTATGAAGAAATCAGTCGGAGAATTCGTAGAAAGATATGATACATGTTCAAGGGTTAAAGCTGAATACCAAAAACCTTCAGGATATCTGCAACAACCCGAGATCCCAGAATAGAAATGGGACCAGATCACCATGGATTTCGTAACTAAACTACCAAGAACCTCAAGTGGGTATGACATAATTTGGGTTATAGTAGATAGATTAACCAAATCAGCATACTTCTTACCAATTAGGGAAGATTATAGAATGGAAAAATTAGTAAGAATTTACATGAGGGAAATTATGTCCAGACATGGAATACCCATATCAATTATATCCGACAGGGATAGTAGATTCACATCTAGGTTCTGGAAAACCCTACAAAAAGCTTTAGGAACCCAGATAAACCTGAGTACAACATATCATCCACAGACGGATGGGCAAAGTGAGACGACAATTCAAACATTGGAAGATATGTTGTGTGCTTGTGTATTGGATTTTGGTGGTAGTTGGGAATACATCTTTCTTTGATAGAGTTTTCTTATAATAACAGTTATCATTCCAGTATTGGAACAGCCCCATTTGAAGCCTTGTACGGAAGAAAGTGTAGATCACCATTATGTTGGAATGAAATAGGACATAGGCAACTTATAGGCCCTGAACTAATCCAAGAAACATCTTACAAGATCAGAGAAATCAAAAATAAATTCAAGGCAGCACGTGATCGACAGCAAATTTATGTTGACAGAAGAAGAAAGCCATTAGAATTTCAAGTTGGAGATAAGGTTTATCTAAAAATATCACCCACAAAATGAATCATTCAATTTAGAAAAAGGAGAAAATTAAACCCTAGGTATGTTGGACCATTTGAAGTCACTGGCAAAGTTGGCCCAGTTGCATATAGGCTAAATTTACCCCAAGAATTAAATGAGGTACACAACACTTTTCACGTGTCCAACCTAAAGAAATATCTTACAGATGAGACATTGAAAGTACCAATTCAAGAGATCGAGATAGATAAGAAACTTCAGTTCGTGGAGGAACCCGTAGCCATTGTAGGCAAAGAGGTAACGAGATTAAGAAGGAGTAGAATACCCATAGTGAAAATTAGGTGGAATGCAAAAAGAGGACTAGAATTCACATAGGAAAGAGAAGATAAAATCAAAAGGAAATATCCCCATCTATTCTAAGTCAGTAATCAGATAAGTCTTTCTCAACATTGAAATTTACTCTCCAATAAATTTCGGGACGAAATTATTTTTACGGGGGGAGAATGTGACAACCCTAAAAACTTAGGATTTCGTACGTTAATATTATTAATAAATTTTTATATAATGCTCATTATTTGACTAATCCTTTATGAGTTATATATGTTTTAGTGTATGTATATATATATATATATATATATATATATATATATATATATATATATATATATATATATATGTGTGTGTGTGTGTGTGTGTGTGTGTGTGTGGTACGTATGCATGCTTGCATAAAATTTACGTGTGCATGTATCTGAATACATAACCTTTTGATACCAAACATTAAGTGATCAAAGTACCTCAACTATTTAACACCAAACAAACACCAAGTAAACCAAGATACAACTCAACCAAACACCTCAATACAATACAACATCAAAGAGAGTTTAGCATCAAAACAAAACTAGGTAAACCTTAAACTTTTAAACACTAACTAAAGCATCAAGTCTCGGCTCATTAGGGATTAAACCAACCGATTTAAGAGGTGATTAACACCTTAATCGGCCAAGACACCTCACTACTCCATTTAGCCGCCACCTTGCACATATGTTTCAAGAATTGGACACATAGTTAACCTACACATAGCTTACTCATCAAGGCTAGTATAGCCATAATGATTATCTCTCATTAATGAAGACTTGTATAAACATCACCTTTGGTCACTTAACACTCAAGTTCTTCACAAAAATCTTACAAACATGGCAATCTATTCAAAAAGCAGTAAGAAAGGTTTTATAAATCTGAAAGAAATAAATAAGTAATGGTAACCAAAAGTTATTTAAAGGAAATTATCAATAAAGGGTTGAAAATTTATGTGCAAACTTGTTAAATTCGGTTTATTATATAAATGACTGTGATTATGGGAACAAAAATTGTAAACATGTTTAGAATATTAGGAAATAATGTTCTGCAAATTTTAATGCCATTACTATAGGTAATATAATTTATATAAATTATCTAAGTGTTTGGAAGAAAATTTTATGTTGGAAGAACCGAATCTGGTAAAAAGCTAGAAAAATTGTATGTTGATTATTATGATTTATAAGACTCGTAGAAAAAGTTTTGTGGCCTAATTCAAAGTTATGCATAAGTTATGAATTTTAGAAGTTTTTGCTATTTGAAAATCAGGAAAAATACTTAAACTATAAGATAAATTATGAAACATTTACACAAAGCATTATAACTAGAATATAGAAGGTTGTATAAAGATTGGAATTTTAGGACATATTCTGCTATTTTTTACCAAATATTGTTAAAATGATAAAAAATCATGAAAATAGGCTCTGCTATGATTTAGAACTTGAGAAAATTTTGAGGAAATATAAATTTTATGATATATATCCTGACAAAGTTTGACAAATTTTAGAGGCCCAAAGGTATTTCTGTTAACTTATGCAAATAATATAAAAATTCCAGAAAATAAACTGTAAATAATTGATATATGAAATTTTGATATGTTATATATAATTTTTGGATCCATATGCTGTAAAAATTTCGTGATATATGTCTTATTATAATTTCTGAAATGAATTTTATAATCTGAGTTGCTAAAAATTTTAAAGAAAATATATTTTCTAAACTATAAATATTTTGTTTATAGGTTACCCATTGGAGTAAGAGGTGAGACTCATAGCCCCATTTTTATTCTTATAAGCTTTTTGGGGGGAAAACATACTGTTTTTATGATTGATGTATTTATAAGATTTTTGAGATATACTGTCATTTATGTTACAACCATTAATTCGGATATGGAACCATTGGATAATATAGGTAGCGCTACTTAGGAAAATATTTCCTGCACCAATAGGATGGGTGTTGTGATGCTATATTATCTGATTTTATGAAATTATATGATAGTTATGAATCATCTGATTATAAGTAAGGTTTGGTTGTATCCGATGCATCAAAAATACTTTGTTTGAGTTAAACCTATTATCTCACCAACTTTATATTGACCACTTTGAGTATGTTTTTTCAGGTAAGCAACATGTCTAATAGCATAATGTTCTCCTTTGACGTTTATAATGGCTGGGGAGAAATTATGGGTAAAGTTTGTGTTAATCTAACTGTAAACATGTATGATCTCAGCTTATCGGTGGACGCGCACTTTCATCGTTACTGAAGATGTAGCAGTTAGATATTATGTTTGTAATAGGATTATATTAGATCAAATTTTGACTATTATGATGTGATGTAATCCTAACTTTATAATTATCTATAATTATGTAATGAAGTATGTTATGTTATGATTTGTTGTGCTAATCTGTTTATTTTTTTAATCAATGCGTTCTGAACAAGCGAGTCACATCCAAAGCATCTCACGCTTCTACCGGGATGTGACAAGAAAGCAATATGATAATCTTGAAAGGTTATGGCATTTGTCCATATAATTAACCATAGAAGAACATCGTAAAAATGATTAACTTGCTATAAAGTTGATATACCTTAAACCGTCTTGTCAAGAAGAAGTTGGAGCTCTTCAAACCTTGATGCATTTTGTCCTACAAGATTAGTATGACAACTATGTCAGACTACAGAAAAACAAATTATTATCACATACTAAATAATACATTTGTATTGATGGACTGGGTTCATCTCAATTAAAACCATAAATATCTCCACTAAAACCATAAGCATCCAACACTAAATGAACGTGATACAAATAAATGTAACATATATTATCATGGGTATTCCACTAAATCAATAGGGTTAATTTCCGATGTCTAAAAACCCAAAGAACCCGACTCTAGTAACCCAAATACACAACCCAAATGACACCCTATTTGTAATTAATTTCAGTGAATATGATACCATGTTAATTTGGAATGATTACATGTAAGATCTAAAACAAACTTCAAATTAGGTTTTCGTGTTTACCTTCTATAGGTTTTTTCTCGGTCGCTGCACCACTGACCACTCCACGTTGCTCCGATTAAACTCGTGTTCGTCACACCGATTGATCCCCGGTTCTCTTCTTTTCCTCCTCATTTTCCACCGACTTCATATCTAATCCATTTGAAGAGGCACTAACACCAAATCCTTTTGCACTCAATCGAGAAGATATTCTAACAATTGAGGGATTGATGAAGAAGAAATTGGAAATTGATGGTTTGTAAATGGACGTTGGAAGTAAAGTACTTTGGGTTCACTGTCTTTGTGATATACATACCTCGTCTTTGACATAACTGATAAATGGGTCAAATCATTCACACTACAATTTGCAGGGCCTCCTCCTCCCATCATCGCTGACCGGCCGACCACGCACCTCAACCCATGTACATAAATGTATAAATGGGCGTGTCTTAAAAGTGTGAAAAAATGATGGATCTGATTTGAATCTTCGTAACCTAATTCAAGACACTGAATGATTATCGGGATGAAGATGAACATGGATTCAAGAGATGAAAACGAACTATGTGATGATTTGTGGTTCTTCATTTCTGAAACCTTACCTTGTGCGATAATTTATAGGGGGAGCTCGGGCAGCTGTTATCCGGTGAAGGGTAGCGATCGTGGTAGGATGGGGGGACAAAAACAGGGAAGAGACAGAAACCGCTACCAACTTCATCGAAAATTGGGGAACCGCTCATAAACCGTCTGAAACCACCATGCAACCGCCATAACTGCCTAATTTGAAGGGACAAGATTTAATTTCAGCCACTTTGAACGGTCAAGATTAATCCTACCAGCGGTTACACTCACCGCTGGTAATATAATATATAATGGCAATTTCGACATCTTATGATTCCATGTTAAAACATGCGCAGATAAATATGTTTGTAATAGTATTTCGTTTAATTACATAAATGGAATCAAAAGATAAAACCTTAACATGTAGAAATCATATCCACGCATGTTTTATATTGATGATATTTATATGCATTATTCACTAATATAAAATTTATGTTGTTAAATATGAATATGTTATATGGTTGTTATTTTTCTTTTGTTAAATGTGAATTTATTAAGTACTTGGATATGGTTTGATAAACAAAACATTGTAAAACATTGTATGTTGTTAAAAATGTTTGTTGTTAAAGTTTATGTTGTTAAATATGAATATGTAGTAGTATTTTTAATTTTTAATCTTGTTAGATATGTATATTTTGCTTTTATAACATCGTCATAGAAAGCGGATAACTAGATCATCATATTCGTCTTCCGATGTCGACGTGGTGATAGGTGTTGTCAGCTATGATTTTGTGGGGTTGTGTGAAGAAACCCTCAATACACAGTTCTTTCGTGACAACTCAAGCATCTTTTTATTGTCATCCTTTGTGAGATTCCAAAAAATATTCCATCCGTACGATTCTTACGAGACACAATTCTTACGTATCACTTCGTCTATGTACACTTAGTGGGTGAATATCTTATGCCTATGATAACGATGTTGTGTACTATTTACAAAAATAATAAAGCAGCCAGGTGGTAAACCATGTATAATGAGTAACTATAAAAACATAGTCAATCCCTACCTAAAGACAATAATGTAAGCCATTTCAGTTTGAATTAGTGTGCTACAATTGTATTTTTTAATAGTAATTTGTTCATACAGTTTATAATTCATTTTATCAATATTAAATTTTGTTTGTGCATTGTTTCAATCTGAATATTATTTATATATTTACCGTTAGGTAGAAATAAAATCTATTTTTTACCATATATAAATGTATAAAAATTATATATTTTAATTTTATTCCTTGCTATAAAATTTATCTTTAATGCAATTTATCTAAAAAAACTTTTTAAGGAGTTGTAAACGAGTTTATCTTTTTGAATTGACAAAATTAATGTCTCATCGACGTCTTTTTGTTAAAATGTTTACTCTTTAAGCTACGTACTGTTTACAGTTGTCAGTGATGTTGAATAAAAATTTAAGAATGTATCGATCCAAGTTCGAGTTTAGGTCCATTTTGGCACACGCTTTGGAACGGAAATCAACTTTACTAGCACCGCACATAGTCTCATAGGTAAATTGAAGTTTGAACTGTACACCTAGAAACATGATCCGTTGTATATGTGGGTACTAGAAACCCAAGATGCAGCACTCACCCAAGTACAATTCTCCAACAATAGTATGATACACAACTCAAACAAAGCTTCTTATGAATGTAATGGGTTTTTGAAAACTCACATGTCCTAAAAGGTAGGGATCATGATAATTTATACATGAAAATATTACTAAGTACATACAAAGGAATATTGTAATTACAAACTACTACGAAGAATATGAATAATAACAAAATTAGTTTAACATCCCCCTCAAGTAGAATGCTGGCGAACCAGGACCAAGCATCAATCGAAAGAATTCAAATATGAAAGGAATGGGAGGCCTGGATGGAGATCACGAAGAACGTAAAGAGGGATGATGTGGAGATGCATGTGAGGGTGCTAATGAAGGGAATATAGAGTGAAAAGATTATAAAGAAGGCTATGGAATGGAAGAAAACAGAAGAAACCGCGGTAGTTCATGATTGCTTGTCTTGGTCAGATTTAGAGAAACTTGCTAATCTAATCAACGACTTATAAATAAACAGATTCTCGTTCTTGATGACATAGTTGTATGTTTTCTTCTTTAGTGTTCTTGGTTGGATCTAGTGGAGGGTGATTGATTGTATTTGTACTTGGTTGGTATGATTTATAGTTACGGTTCACTTTTTTCTTTAAGAACAACAACTCAAACGCCCATCTAACATACTTCTTATATACATTACTCTGTATTTATTGTGAGAAAATGGATAGTAATGTACACACTTTTAATGCGTGAGGGTACAAGTTAGTGTGCATTCAAAAAGAAAAACAAGTGTAGAGGGACAACAAGAAATAAAAACTTATCAGGAGAAGAAAGAGAGGGAGGGCAACGGATATGAGACGATGACCAGGGCACCGTTGTTGTCACCGTCACTGCTAGCTGGTAGGGTTTTCCATATCAGTCGCACGGGTAGAGGGATCAACGTATAAATTACTGCTAAAACTTAATTTTTACACATCATCTCTACTCCAAATCACTCTCTAAAATCCAATCTCCAAACTTTTAGTCATAGATTCATCATCCCACTCAGGTAAAAAAGGAACGCAACAATTCCGAAAGCCTCGTCAAAAAAACCAAACCTGACAACCACCTTCTCAACAAACTCATGCACTTCGACATATTACCTGCAATTTTCACTGTCACCTTCTACACTCAATACACACCATTTCCCTTGTCGCAAGACCCATAATTTATAATGTCATAAACGTATTCAAACTATTTTCAAGAATATCGACGTGAAGCTTCCGATTACAATCAAGAAACCTTTCTCCGTCGAGCGAGGAAAAAGAGGTGTCGGAGGATGATGAGATTAAGGAACAAGATGAGGAATGAACACAATGGTAGAGAAAAAGTAGGGCTAAAGGAAAATCAAAATCAAAACGATTGACCGATATTAAAGAAGTCGCGTTAGCGAAAGATGAATATATTTTTTAGAAAATCCGATTATAGGTAATAAACAAAATCAAGAAGACTTTTGGAAGAAGGTTAATTTGAACAATTAAAGTTTATTATTTGAATTTATTTTTTATTATTTCATTTAGTTTCAATTTTTTGTAGATTACCGCACATTTTCACAATCAAATGAAATGCGATGAACAAAGTTTAGATCAACTATATTCTAAATGAAAAGATCTAAACCATGCAATGAAGAAATGTAGTTCTTTTAACAAAAAAAAAAAAAGAATCGACGCTTTGCGATGTAGCGACAATGGTGAAAAAGACGTGATTCGCAAAGCTTCTTCAATTCCAACTACAAAGAGGTTTGCAAGAAAAGGGGCTTTTCACATATGCAGGCGTGGAAGGCCGTTTGTTCTTATCCCGTATGGGCCAACATTCCAACAATGGATAGTGAGGCCCTGCCGAGTATAAGAGTAAAAACAAATGAATCTAGCTAGCCACTACACCACATCTTAGAAAGCTCAATTCCAAACACCGACGTCAATGATGATGAGAATGTAGAACCAAAGAGGCCAATGAGAAAAAGCGAAAAATCGATCGCAACGTTGACGTCGCAGGATGAACTTCTGTCGAAATCAAAAGCTTCAACACCATAACTAAAACCGAAGTCAATCATAGCGGCTGTCTTTGAGACGAAAAGTTTCGACTTATGCAAGAGGAACAAGAAGCTCGTGTTGGATTGATGCACCAACAACAAAATGCATTGGAATAATAACAACAGCAAGCGAATTTGGAATTCATCTTAAAAGACCATTCGGCGTATACTATGTCAATGTTGGAAGTTGTTATTCAACAAAAGCGGAGAAAGCGCAACTATTGGGATGGAGTTTCTGTACTAGATATTATTTATACTTATGTAATTTTTTATTTTTATAATTAATGAAGTTTGTTTTATTTTTTAATTGTATATTTAGTTATAATACCTAAAATATAAATGCAAATTTTAAAAATAAATTAAATTGAAAAAAATGAGAAATGGGGAAAAACTTAAATGACACAATGTAAAACGGAAAAAAATGAGAAAATAGGTAAAGTTGATGTGGCGCTTATATGTCAAACGGGGATAACAGTACGGTTTCCAGTGGCCTCGCCGTATTCCACACATGCATGGATATATTTTTGAGTTGTTATGATTTTATCTTTAGCTTTCATTTATGTAATTAAACCTAATATTATTTTAAACATATATATTTATTTTATAAGATACAACTTTTCGGTGTATCTTAGGGGAAAAGTTCCTAGTGAGTGACATAACCAACTTTATGAATAGTAACTCAAGCTATGAAATCTTGCCACATGTACTATTGCTTATATAGTTTTCTTTTGTTATAAAAATATTTCTGAAGAGGAGCTTACGGGTCAAAGTCGTTTTTGGACTTTTCTAATTCTATATCTTTTTCATCAATCGAGGCGAGAGGGAGCTGTTCCGAGGAGGCGACACCCACTAGTTTCGTTCGCATCAAACTTTATTGCTATGAATGTCTTCATGTCACACGACCACTTAACATTACACTACTGAATCTCCAATCCTTTGCATGTTGTGCACTGACAGTATCAATATCCACTAATCGTTGTTTCTAGATACGGTAGCTGGTTGACATATCTTCTAATTTATCAATAGGAGAAGCAAATTGTTGCGTGGAGGAAACATCTCGACATGTCTTGTTTTTTAATGAAAACATTTGCATTCCTTTCACATCTGTTGTTTATTTAATCAATATCTCGACATGTCTTGTTTACCCGACCTGAACCATATTAGAAATATTTTTTATATCTAACGATACACATTGAAGCCTCGAAAATTTCAGACCCCATGAAAAAAAATTTAGGATCGATCACTAGCTTTTTGTGCTGCAGATAAATTATTTCTCTCTGTCAAGATCATAAATTAAAATAACATTATTCTTTTCTAAATTAAAAATACATTAGATACATCCACTATGGCACTATATATTAAAAGTAGACATTCATATCCACACAAAATTTGTGATCCACACCGAATAAATGTTCTAATATGTCATCTCTTTTGACAGACAGGCGTCATAAACTGACTACTAATTATATTAGTGGTCGCCAAATAGATTAAAAAATCTTGGTAAGTATCATATTTGGATTTGTTTTCATGCTATACACACGTCTCTGACAGTCTAATTTCACATTGTTTTAAGATGTCGCGTCAAACGACTATTTGATGATCAGGGCTTTCGTCATAGCCCCTTACTTTTAAACGATCGTTTCAAAGTTAATTAGGGTTTGCGTCATAACTCCTTAACTTCAAAAATCCGTTTTGAGGTTTTCATCCAACTGCCATTTGAAATTTGGGGTGACATATTTTGACTTTGGAAGTGCCATTGGACTAGTCGGGGCCCTTACTTTAATTGTATCTAATAATTGATATTGATATATTGTAACTTTCATAATTCACATTATTTCTACATTATTGTCTTGTTGAATCCGAAACTGTGTAAACACAACAAAAATGGATCAAAAGAAGCCTCATGTATTGTTCATACCATCTCCAGGACAAAGCCACATCAAGTGTATGCTCAAGCTAGCCAGGCTCCTGAACCACAAGGGCTTCGACGTAACCTTCATCAACACTCAGACGAACCATAAGCGGCTCATAAAGTCCGGTGGGACTTGCTGGCTAAATGACACTCCTAACTTTCAGTTTAAAACGGTTCCTGATGGTTCTTGTACGGAAGATGATGTTGAACAAACTCAAACCACAATTGAAGTCTGGTCCTACTTGGGTTCCAATTTCTATGATTCGTTTCTTGATGTCGTGTCGGGTCTTGAGACTCCGGTTACTTGTATTGTTTGTGACGGTTTCATGACTTACACGAATATTATGATCGCTGCTGAGGAGCTTAAGATCCCGGTCATCCTGTTCTGGACCATGGCTGCCTGTGGATTCATGGGGTTTTACCAGGTGAAAGTTCTCATGGAGAAAGGACTTGTCCCGCTAAAAGGTTCGGTTTTTTCTGGTCTGTCAAATAAAGATGAGCATGGGTCGGTTCGGTTTGGTTTATTTATAAGCAGAAGCTGAACTGAACCTATTCCTGATGTTTGGTTTGGTTATAAACGATTTAGTTAAGTTTAGTTATTTGAAAAGATTGTTTGGTAAATTAAATTCATAACTGAACCATCGGTTTCTCAGTTACTTCAGTTGAGCTTTTTCAGTTGTAGTATGTTTGGTTATTCGATTTTTCTACTCACCCATACTACGAAATCCAAAACTCAAGGGCTATGGCTGATACCACCTTCTTTAAGTTAATTGATGTTGCTTTACCTTTGCAGATGAAAGTGCTTTAACAAATGAGTATCTTGACATCGAAGTAGATTGGATTCCTGGAATGGAAGGAACCCGTTTGAAAGATCTACCGGAGATTAAACGATACTCGAAACCAAATGATCATGCAGCGTTTAAGTACCTCCTAGAAACGGCTCAGGCGGCTGATATTGCTTCGCACATTATCATCCATACCTTTGAGGAACTAGAACCTAGACTCATCAAAGAGATCAAATCCATCTTTCATAACATCTACGCCATCGGGCCTCTTCAGTTACATTTGAATCAGATTACAGAAAAGGAAACTGAGAGCTTGGATTCAAGTTGCTATAGTTTATGGAAGGAAGAACCCGAGTGCATCCAGTGGCTACAATCAAAAGACCCGAATTCTGTAGTGTATGTCAACTTTGGAAGTATGGCAGTAATGTCTTTACAAGATTTGGTAGAATTTGGTTGGGGGCTTGTGAATAGTAATGTTTACTTTCTATGGATTATACGGACGGATTTGGTGGATGGGGAGCCCGCGGTTTTGCCTCAGGAACTCAAGGATGCGATGAATGAGAAAGGATTTGTGGCAAGCTGGTGTTCACAGGAAGAGGTGTTGAACCACCCCTCGGTTGGTGGGTTCTTGACTCATGGTGGGTGGGGCTCGATCATTGAGAGCTTATCGGCTGGGGTGCCTATGATATGTTGGCCGGTTTCTGGGGAACAACAGATAAACTGTAGGCAAATGTGCAAGGAATGGGGGGTCGGGATGGAGATCGCGAAGAAAGTAAAGAGGGATGAAGTGGAGATGCTTGTGAGGGAGTTAATGGAGGGAGTAGATGGTGAAAGGATGAAAAAGAAGGCTATGGAATGGAAGAAAGCCGCGGAAACTGCAGTTGATTGTGACGGATCGTCTTGGTTGGATTTAGAGAAACTTGCTGATCTAATATATAGCTTATGAATAAACAGATTCTCGTTCTTCATGAGATGGTTGTATGGTTTCTTCTTTAGTAATCTTGAATGGCTCTAGTGGAGGGTTCATGATTTGTATTTGTAGTTGGTTGGTATGATTTATAGTTTTAATAATAAAAAGGAAACTCTCATTGGTATAATTTCTATCTGATAGTTGCAAAATGTTGGACTAAAATGGTCTATAAATATATATATCAAAATGAGGTTCAAAATGGTACATATTAGAGTTGTGGTTAAAGTCCAATTAAGTGGCTCCTGTGGGGTTTCTTGTGTCATTTTCAGTACCCTTACTAAATAAGTAAAACACCGAACATACATGCATAAACATTCTTATTAGATCAAACCGTAAATGCACAACTTTCAGACGACGATCAAAAGATCTAAATTAATCAAATAAAAGTTCTTCCTAAAAGTTATCCATTCTAATTCTAAGAGCATTCACAACCCATTTTCCATCCTCATCCATATAATTACATTAAAAATCATTACTTATTATCTCTACTTTTCAATTTAATAATATTGTTTATACATTTATCATTACTTTTTCTTTCTCCTCCACTCACGTCCACTTAAAATATATCAAAAAAAAATTATAGGGGTTTGAACAGTGTTTTCCCAAAGTACAGATTGAACAATACAATTTTCACTTTACTTCACTCATAACTACTTATAAACATATCATATAACATAAGAAATACACTCACATCAATTTAGAAAACGGATTATGAATGGTCTAACATCACCAACCTAAAAACTAAAAAAAATTTGGTAGTGGTCATGAGCACAAGATTCAAGGTTTGCCTCAAATTCAACATAGATTTTGAAGAGATTTAAATTCAGAAATCAAGAAACATTTTGATTTCCATTATTTGATGTGGGTTACTAGACTGACTGCTAATAATTAAATATGCTTGGTTTTATACAAGCTCATTATCAAAACTATAAACCTTTACCTTACTTGATTTTCATTTTGCTACATCACTTTGATCAAGTAAATAACAGTTTACAAATGTAAACCATAGTTTACCTTTATTAAATTTAGTGTAGTCAGTTTACATCTTTCTTGATTTTGGTTTGCTACATCACTTTGATCAAGTAAACAACAGTTTACAAATGTAAATCACAGTTTACCTTTATTAAATTAGTGTAGTCAATTTACACCAACCTCCAAAAGTAAATAGTAGTTTACTATAGTAAACGGCCATTTTCCCTTTTAAACCACAAAGCTCGCGTCTTTATCTATCATTCACCTCTCCAAACCCTATTTCTTACATAAACCGCTACCCCCATTCTAGTTTTTATCCATCTGGAAAGTTTAAGGTGTTTTTAGTCTTGTTTGAAGTCTTTTTCAACAACTATAAGGTTAGTATGTATTTACTTGGTCTTGTTTTCTTTTAACATCTTGTTTATAGTATGTTTTATGATTAAACATAGTGTTTTTATTTGTTTGAGTGTGTGTTTAATATTCGATGAATCTTATGATGGAATTGACTTGATATGTTGTATATTTATGAATTTATGGCTTTTTAAAGTTTAGATTGTTAAAGCTCATGTTGGACCCTCTAAGTACATATTACTCGTGTTTATATATGTGGATTGTTTGTTCTTGAAATCTATATATTTGTTTACTTGTGGGGTTTAGTCACTATTCAATAATATAAAATTTATGTTGATAAATATGAATATGTTGTATGGTTGTTATTTTTCTTTTGTTAAATGTGAATTTATTAAGTACTTGGATATGGTTTGATAAAGAAAACATAATATGTTGTTAAAATTTATGTTGTTAAATATGAATATGTAGTAGTATTTTTAATTTTTAATCTTGTTAGGTATGTTTATTTTGCTTTTATAACATCGTCATAGAAAGCGGATAACTAGGTTATCATATTCGTCTTCCGATGTTGACGTGTTGATAGATGTTGTCAGCTATGATTTTGTGGGGTTGTGTGAAAAACCCCCAATGCACAGTTCTTACGTGACAACTCAAGCATCTTTTTATTGTCATCCTTTGTGAGATTCCAAAAAGATTCCATCCCTACGATTCTTATAAGACACGGTTCTTACATATCACTTCGTCTCTGTACACCTAGAGGGTGAATATCTTATGCCTATGATAATGACGTTGTGGACTATTTACAAAAATAATAATGTAGCCATGTGGGAAACCATGTACAATGAGTAAATAGAAAGATATAGTCAATCCCTACCTAAAGACAATAATTTAAGTCATTTCAATTTGAATTAGTGTGCTACAATTATGTTTTTGTAATAGTAATTTGTTCATACAGTTTATATTTCATTTTATGAATATTAAATATTGTTCATGCATTGTTTTGATCTGAATATCATTTATATATTTACCATTAGGTAGAAATAAAATTTATTAATTCATCATATATAAATGTATAAAAATTCTATATTTTAATTTTATTCCTTGCTAAAAAATTTATATTTAATGCAATTTATCTAATAAATTTTTTAAGGAGTTGTAAACGAGTTTATCTTTTTGAATTGACAAAATTAATGTCTCAGCGACGTCTTTTTTATCGAACGTTTACTCTTTAAACTACCGTTTACAGTTGTCAGTGATGTTAAATAAGAATTCAGGGATGTAACAATCCAAGTTCGAGTTTAGCTTCATTTTGGCACACGCTTTGGTACGGAAATCAACTTTACTATCACCGCACATAGTCTCATGGGTAATCTGAAGTGTGAACCGTACACATAGAAACATGATCCGTCGTATATGTGGGTACTAGAAACCCAATTATGTGAGATGCAGCACTCACCCAAGTACAATTCTCCAACTATAGTACGATACGCAACTCAACTAAAGCTTCTTATGAATGTGATGGGTTTTTGAAAACCCACATGTTGTAAAAGGTAGGGATCATGATAATATATACATGAAAATATTACTAAGTACATACAAAAGAATACTGTAATTACAAACTAGTAAGAAGAATATGAATAATAACAAAATTGGTTTAACATCCCCCTCAAGTAGAATGGTGGCGAACCAAGACCAAGCATCAAACGAAAGAATTCAAATGTTAGAAGAATGGGGGGTCGGGATGGAGATCACGAAGAACGTAAAGAGCGATGATGTGGAGATGCTTGTGAGGGTGCTAATGAAGGGAATAGAGTGTGAAAAGATTATAAAGAAGGCTATGGAATGGAAGAAAACAGCAGAAACCACGGTAGTTCATCATCGCTTGTCTTGGTCAGATTTAGAGAAACTTGCTAATCTAATCAACGACTTATGAATAAATAGATCCTCGTTCTTGATGACATAGTTGTGTATTTTCTTCTTTAGTGTTCTTGGTTGGATCTAGTGGAGGGTGATTGATTGTATTTGTACTTGGTTGGTATGATTTATAGTTACAGTTCACTTTTTTCTCTAAGAATAACAACTCAAACGCCCATCTTACATACTTCTTATATACATTACTCTATATTAAATTGTGAGCAAATGAATAGTAATGTACACACTTTTAATATGTGAGGGTACAAGTTAGTGTGCATTCAAAAAGAAAAACAAGTGTAGAGGGACAGCAAGAAATAAAAACTTATCGGGAGAAGAAAGAGAGGGAGGGCAACGGATATGAGACGATGACCAGGGCACCGTTGTTGTCACCGTCACTGCTAGCTGGTAGGGTTTTCCATATCACTCGCACGGGTAAAGTGATCAACGTATAAATTACTACTCAAACTTAATTTTTACACATCATCTCTACTCCAAATCACTCTCTAAAATCCAATCTCCAAACTTTTAGTCGTAGATTCATCATCCCGCTCAGGTAAAAACGGAACGTAACAATTCCGAAAGCCACGTCAAGAAAACCAAACCTGACAACTACCGTCTCAACAAACCCATCTATTGTGTCACTTTCATTACCCTCACGACACTCGATTAACGTCCAATTTAGTGGCCCTTTAGGGGTTTATCGTGTTATTCCATGCATATTTGAATGGCAATTTCGACATCCATTTTCGTAATAATGCATATAAATATCATCAATATAAAACATGCGCTGATATGATTTTTACATGTTAAGGTTTTATCTTTTGATTCCATTTATATAATTAAACGAAATACTATTACATACTTTTTATCATATAATATACATGTACCCGCAAAATCATGAAAAAGGTGGTAACAGAAACCAACTTCACAAAATAGTAACTTAACCAATCAAAATTTTCACTACAAATATAGATTTATTTTGGTTTAAACCACAAAAGTATAGCAACCGTGGTTGTTTGTTGTCTAAGAAGAGCCCCATCATGCCTAGAATTAAACATAAGTTGGATTTCACTTATTAACGAGTAGATAGATGAAGAGGTTATGTTAAATATTATAATTGCCTAAAAAATATGTTTGTTAGGTAAGATATTTCTTAAGAGGAGCTCATATGTTAGAAGATTTAGGGTGGTTCGAGCGGTGTTAACTAACACACCTTACGTTAACTTATCTCGTTGGTATCCGGGTTTAACTTCATTATAAACTATTCTAAGGTAGAGTTGACCCTTTACAATCTTCACAGTAATAAGAACTTCACTTCTATCTTATACAAGTTCCCATCTTGATTCTTTGACCTCGTATTTAGGTTTACTTTGGCTTATCCTCTTAGAATAGCATGTTAGTTCTACATATTACTACATGCTAGATAAGGTAACCTAGTATTTAGGTTAATTGCTTTTAATCACACCAGTTTCACTTGAAGAAACCTTGTGAACAAATTGTTGCATGTTCTCACCTCAAGCCTTCAAGGTTTCAAGCAGAGGAAATGATATGTTTTTTTCTGATCATATTTGACGCACTAATTATATCTATAATAAGTCAAAAAAAATGGGGAAAAATGCAGATATGCTGTTTCGACTCAACAAAATCTGAGCCACTGCAACCCGTGCCAAAATGTATCTTTGACCCATACTCATGTTGACCCATTACCAGACCCGCCTACTTTGCCATCTAAGTCCATTTTACTTGACTATACATGCTAATTTACAGCAACTTTACTCTTATTGACAACATGCCGAAAAACCATTAATAATGCCATAAACTTATAACTGGAAATATGAAAATTAAACAGCAAACTTACATTCTGTCCTGATGATGATGATATGCTGCTAGAAACCTTCAAAGCAGCCAAGAAAACATGTCATATGAAACAGCGGGAATCCATACTTCTGGAGAAAGAACATGCATTTAAACAAACAAAAGTAACTGTGAAACTAAGAAATAGATTATTTTTTGCAACTTGATAACCATACAAAATACACAACTCTATGCCAACTGTCAAAAAGGCTTAAACGAAAAACAAACTGATATTGAATAAAGATTAAAAAACAGAACGCATTTAACTCAGATTGGCATTGTACACTTTTTCTGAGAGTGCCCCAACATATGGCAACGACCACATTGCACAATTCGTTTTGGTCGTTTCAAACTCTCGATTCTAAGAACCTTCTTTTTGGGTCGACCCGGTGGCCTGCGTGTTTTAGGTGGCCGAATTACCATTTCGCCCTTTGCACCTTCATTAACATCCTTCCAAAGGCTTTTGTCAGGAATTGGATATATCATTTGTGAATATGTTTCCCGATAACTTTCCACTTTAAAACAATGATCAGCAAAAACATGTGCGTTTTTCCCACTAGATATAAGTGCGGCTGCAGCATGCGCACAGGGAAGACCATATAATTGCCACCTTCTACATGAACATACTCTATTTCTTATGTCAACAATATTTGTTCTTTCGGTTGAAACAACCTCAAATTCAACTTCATTTGCACGTAACACCTGATAGCAACGAGCATCAGCAACAGCTTCTAAAATCTTTGTCTCGGCTGATGGGACAACAATCGCGTTCCACATCATCCCCAAACTTTGTCGGTGTTCAAACCATGATGCCAGTTGCTGACGAATGTGTTCCATTAATTGGACAATAGGAAGTTCGTGACCTTCTAAAGCCCAATTATATAAAAGTTCAGTAACCCCTAATGTGAAATGACCATAGCGAACACCCTCGAAGTAAGCTACAGCCCAAAGCTGAGGTGGAAATTCTTGAATCCATAGAATTACATCTTGTGAAACTTCCATCATTTCTGATATCTTGGTTTCAAACTCAACTGGTGTGAGGGCATACACTGCACTCCAAAATATGTTCACTAACTTTGAGTTTTTGAAAGTATCCCGAAAGTTTTCACTCACATACCGCAAACAAAAGCCATGAAAAGCACTTGGAAAATGCGTTTCAACAGCCTCCACCATGCCTCGTTGTCTTTCGGATAATATTGTAAGCCTGGGCATGTTATCAGTGTTTACACCAAGAAGTTTTCTTAATTCTGACATAAACCACATCCAATTCTCATCACTTTCAACATCAACTACTGCAAAAGCTAAAGGAAACAAACCATCATCAGCATCAACAGCTGAAGCACATATAAGGGTACCTAGGTATTTCCCTTTCAAATGAGCTCTATCAATTTCCAAAAGCGGTCTACAAGCATTCAAGAAACCAACAATAGACGCACGATAAGATATAAAAAGGCGTTGAAAACAATTATCTTGACCAGTGGAGTAAACTGAAGCTATACTTCCCGGATTATTTTTCTTAATCTGTTCACAATATGCTGGCAAAAGTCGGTACCCTTCTTCAAATGTACCATGTAATGCAGCCATACTTCGTTCTTTACCACGCCATGCTTGCATATAAGAAACCGCCACACCATGTTGATCACGAATGTCTTGTAAAATTTCTTTCGGTTTATACTGTGGATTATCCCTAATTCTTGATTCAACAGATCTTGCAACCCAACCAACAGAAGCTTGCTGATGATGAAGGTTTCTAACACCTTCACATGTGTGTTCTCCATGAAGTGTTCTAATCGAAAAAGTGGGGACATTTGGGCATTTCGCAACATGAACACGCCACGGGCAACCTTCTTTCGAACACTTAGCAATAAACCTACTACGATCCGATTTCACTATACGAAGATCAAAGTGTAAAGCTATAGCAATATCTTTCAAAGCCCTTCTACAAGTTTCAACATCTGGGAACTCTTGCCCTATAACCAAAGCATGATTCGTCAAATCAATTGAATCCACCAAATCAAGAGGCGGTTGATGATGCTGAAACTGATGTTCTGTCAAATTCACAAGCGATTGATCGGTAATATCAACTAAACCTTCATCAGCCATAGTGAAACAATCACTCTCAGCTCTATCGCTATTTCAATAGCAACTCACAGCTTCAAACAATCATCGAACGAACAATACGATTCAAGTTCCAAAATTTTCCAATGGGTGAGCTCAAAAACAGATAAAATCAAAAGGGTATTCAAAAAACGAGAAAAAAAGCGGATTTGAAGTGGGATTCAGAGCAAATGAACCGATTTGACGCTGTAGACGGTGTATTGGTCCATTCTTACAAGCGATTAGCACAACAAGAGCTTGATAGAGAGATTTACCTTCAAATTTTCACCTGGGGGTCTCTGAAATGGCTTGATTATTGAGGATTTTGTAAAGAAATTGCATTGGAGCAATGATTTGTGAAGCTTGTGGTGCTGTTGGAGCCCTAAAATCCCTTTGTTTTTCACTTTTTCTCAAAATCTGCGAAGTGATGAGAGAACTTGACTCCGGGCCCCTGATCTCTTGTGCAGGAGTAAATGCATCGGTTTATGAAAAGACCATTTTAGCCTTGAGTAGATAAATGCAATCCCCAATTTTTTTTAGCTTTAAAATAGGCAATGCTTTAAAAAATCACATGACTCGTGATTTGTTTGAAATCGACTCGTTTGTAAATGAGTTGAGTTGGAGAGCGGAGCTAAAATTAAAATTGGCTTGTTTGTTAGCTAGCTCATTTAACTTTATTGTCTGAGTCGTTTAAACTAAAGTTCAAAATTTTAATACATAAAAATTCTAATTTGAAATTATAATATTATATTATATAATCTTAATTAATTTTTGCATTTCATGATATTTGAACTATAACCATTTTAATGCTTAATGTTTTAAAGACGTGTTTTTTTCTGTTAATTGTTAGAAGATTATGCATTAAACTTGGAAGTTCATTGATTTTGCATCATGTGTATGTTACAAACGTTATCTTTCCTTTCAATAATATGCGTAAGAATGATTAGTTTTGGAATTTTTAAACATAAATATAATCTAGGCTTTTACGAGTCAAGCTTTAACATCTCAGCTCGTTAAAATTAAAAGATCAAGTCGGTTCAATTTGGTTTGTAGCCGAGCAGAAAACCAACTCGACTTGTCTACGTCATACAAAAATAATAGGGGTAGCATAAACATATATAGAAACTAAAGTAAACAAATTATTAAAGTATTATTTTTGGTTGTTATTATACAGACGATGAGTGGATGATTGTGATTCATTGAGATAAAAAGGAGACATAATCATCTTAGATCCCTATCATCTATTAAAATATAATTTAAAATCGAAGAACGAATATTTTGATTCCTACTAACTCCATTGTTCTCCTTTCGACTTTCCTAGCATATTTGTAGCTTCTCATCCGTTCTTTTATTTAAAAAAACATTTATATGTTATTATTGTGTGAGAGAAAACCAAATCAATGATATCTAAAGGGTAATAAACAATGTTTTTAAAACCGGATCGGACGTCGAACCAGCCGCCTTACTGGTTTGGTGGTCGGACCGTTTGGACCGGATTTAACTATATTTATATATGTAATTAAATATAAGTAATGTGTATATGTTTTATATATGTATATTATAGTTATATATAAAATTTAACTATATTTGTATATCCAACGTACTAATTTATGGTTTAACACCCCGTTTTTACCCATTAAAATCAAAAAAATACCAAAACCGGTCCGAACCGGTCCGGTTTTCCGGTCCGGTTCGGGATGAACCGGCCGGTTCGACCACTAAAAAACGATCCATAGCAGACCGGACCGGCCACCGGACCGATCCCCGGTCGGACCGGCCGGTCCGATCCGGTCTCCAAAACATTGTAATAAGAGACTAGTGGTGTGATACACGTCATGCATCAGTAGTTATAAAAGTTAAAATATATAATTTTGATTATTTATACGTTAGTACTAACCACGCGACAAATTAATATGTGTAAAACGCTGATAGAAAAGTGTAATTAAAAAATACTATAAAAAATAAGTACCTTAAAACATGGAAGAAAAATAGCGAACACATAAATGGTAACTTTACTATAATTACTAAACTCTATTGTAAAATAATTAAAAGAAAATTTGATATACGTCGAAGGCTTAAATACAAAACTTAATAAAAGATCAAGTGATTAAATATAAATTTGACATAACTTTAAGGCTTAAATATAAAATTTATAAAAAGTTTAGTTGATTAAATATAAATTTAACATAACTCAAATGTTTTAAATATAAATTTTAAAAAAAAACAAAATGAGTAGGTATGAATTTGGAAAAAAATAAAGAGAGAGAAAATGTTGTAGTAAGTTTCAAAAAATCCTTAAAAGTTTAAACGTAAAAATATAAAAAAACAAAATAGGTTTTTTATTAGTCTGGATAAAAATAAAATTATTGTGGTAACATTGAGAAAACGACACGGCTACCCTTTCAATACTCATAATTTTTTCTATTTGTTATATATAGTGACGTGGCAGGTATTATCGAGCTTTTTTTCCGACCTGTCTTAAACGTTGATATGTTTTGGTATTATTAATATTATAATAATGTAAACATTCAGCGATTATATACGTAAGTGTTTAAATAAAGTAATATTCAAATCAAACAATATTAAGTTATAAAAATAAATAAATGTATATATTTTAATATAAAATTAAAATATTATAAATAAGATAATACTTAAAATAAATCTATATTATAATGTATTTATCGGGAGGAACTTATTAAATACGGGCAAATTATGAACAATTGTATATAAGACTTGTACCTTATGCTTAAAAGATTATATTAGATGTCTTAAATTTTGAGTAAGATTATAAATATGTCTCGTTAAATGCTTTATATAATAGTACAGATAATATAAATATATATTATTATTACTAGTATTATTATAAAGGTATTTACTAATTATATAGTTAATTATTCATATAAGATAATACTTAACTATAAATTTTATTATTATTATTATTATTATTATTATTATTATTATTATTATTATTATTATTATTATTATTATTATTATTATTATTATTATTATAGTATTTAGTAATTATATAGTTAAGTATTCAAATAAGAAAATACTTATTAAAAAATTTCAATGTTAATTTAAAGTATTATAAAGAGTAGATTATATAATGTAGTGAATTTAATAATCTTACATTATCTATCAATAATAAGATAAGATTTTTGTCTGCCACTTATCACAATTCTAGAGATACTAAATTTTATTTTTCTGTTTCTTTCTCCTAATAAATATCACATTAACTACAAATGATATTATTTAATTCTTTTTTTATATTACATAAATTTTCATATTACATATATAATTTTTTTAAAAAGAGATCGTTCTATAAATGCAATTTGTAAAGAAATAAATATCTTTTATGAAATAAGAAATTTTTTCAAAAAAAAAAAATCAAACTTTTAAAAACAAAATATATTTTAAAACTTGTGGCTTTTAAAATAAAATTCTTAAGAAACAAAAGTAATTAAATTTCAAAGTTATAATAAATAAATTATTAAAAATGGCACTTTTTAAAAACAATTTGTTTAAAAACCCTTTTTTTAAAACAAAAAAAATAAAAAAAAAATTAGAATATAATATCATTATTTTATCGTACGTAATATTAATCATATATTATATAATCTACTCTTTATAATACTAATTTTATTAATAACTATTTAATGTTTTATACTAATATTAATCATATATTATACTAATTAAAATATAATATCGTACGTAATATTAAGCATTATTCACTAATATTATTAATAACTATTTAATATTTTATTTATTCGACCCATGTAATACACGAGAAACTAACCTAGTTAAATAGTATATTGATAATTTAGAAGAATTTTATTAAATTAGGGGCAAAATAAAAATAATTGCATAGAACATTTGTATGTAATGCTTAAAAATTATTAGATAACTTATTTTTTTGTAAAATTACAGTTGTTTCCAAAGGTTTTGTTTTATATAGTAGTTAGGGCTGAGCACGATTCGGTTCGGTTCGGTTTTTCGCTCCCACCGAACCGATAACGGACTGTGGGTTATTGCAAAATCAATAACCGAAACTGTAACCGAGATTCGATTTCGGTACGGTTTCGGTTTATTATTCAACATATTTTTTTTTACTTTTTTTGCTTCGGATCAGTTCCTTGTTTTATCAAGCGATCATGAATTTTAAAGATAGAATTATTATCTTTCTACATTTCTATATCAAAAAAATTTAATAAATAACAAGTAAATGAGTAAGTTCAAAAGGAATGCTAACTATATTAAAGTGTATTAACTATTACAAACATTGTAAATGTAAAAATCTAAACTTTATTTCAACCTTAATATAATAGAAGATTTGAAACTAAAAGCTAATTATATAAAACAGATAGTTTTAATTTTAAATATTATCCAAAAAAAATTCTAACATATAACATTTCAAGCTATTTAAGGTATAAAACTAGAAATACATGAAAATATATGGGAAAGTTTTGAAAATATGAATGGTTCAATTCGGTTTCGGTTAATTCGGTTAACCAAGGGTACAAAACCAAAACCGATTTTCGGTTAATTTTGGTTCGGTTTTGTCGGTTAACAATTCGGGTTCGGTTAATTGTTCGGTTTTTGCTCACCCCTAATAGTAGTATAGATATAGATATAGATTATTTAATTGCTGTAGGATGTCATGATGTATCAAAAGGGAACTATTGTAATTCAAACTTGTTTTGTATTCAAAATATAACTTTTTTATAATCAAAACAATAAGAAACGATTTATCTTCATCAATAAAGGATTTATTGTTATTACTTAAATAAAGTAGGGTTACATTTTAATTGTTAGAGGGAAGTGGTTTGTGTAGGGGAGGGGTAGATAGAGATGGTGGTGTGCATGGAACTACGGGAGAGGTGAGTCTCGAATGAAATTTAAATTTAACTTGTAGTGGGTTGCGCGTGACCGCATGTAACATTACGTGTATGAACTTCGTTACACGTGTTGTGACATTGATATTAACCGCTTAATACATAAAAAACATTAAAAATGAATTATTCATCGTACGTTATGGCATAATAATTCAAAGAAAGTTATTTAATGAAATATCAATCAAATTAACGTGGTTAATGACACGTTATAGTGTGTATACAAACTGCATTACAAACATTAAAAATGAATTATTCATCGTACGTTATGACATAATAATTCAAAAAAAGTAATTTAACGAAAGATTAATCAAATTAACGTGGTTAATGACACGTTTACAGCGTGTATACGAACTGCATTACACGCATGCGCCTAATCTTAAAAAAATAATATAATAAAATATATATTAGAAAAGAAAAGGAAAAGATAATTTAAATGAAACGAATATAAGAAGAGTAATAAAAAAGCCCAAAAAAAAGAATGCAGACAGCGGGGTTTGAACTTTAAACCCCCATTGTCCCTGTGTAGAATAACACAACTACACTAAAACCATAAGGAGTTGAAGTCGTCAAAATAAATATTTAACAATTGTTTTAAATTCATAAAAAAGCGTTCCGTTGACACTTGTAAATGCAGATTAGTCTAATTCAAATACTAAACACTTTAAATATCATTACCTCCTTTTAATGATAATGTGATAAATTTAAACTCTTATAAGTTGTTTTGTTACAAGTATGTTATTTCACTAATATAATACGTGTGCCTTTTAATGATAATGTGATAAATTTCAACTCTTGTAAGTTGTTTTGTTACAAGTATGTTATTTCACTAATATAATACTTGTGCCTATATTTGGGTTGAATGTATTTAAATCGTCTATATATGAAATATTAGTGTCAATTTACTCATCATTTGTGACCTTATGCAAAATATTATGTGGGTCTCGCGTGGCTTAAACACGCTCCGACTTAAACATGTGATTCGAAAGGCTAGACACATTTATCATGGCACGAATAAGACTCAAAGGACACATTTAAACGCGCCCTGGCTTAATTGTTGTTTTTATGAATGCTAGATGACTAAGATGGAGTGTTACAAAATATGGTTATTACGTTATAAAATAACTTCATTATGCAGTAATATAGTGTTACACTTTACTACCAATTTGTTTCACAAAATTTTAGTCATAATATTTATAGGTTTTATAGTTTGAATTTTCATGGGAGTCCTCTGAACTATGAGAAATCACTTATAAAAGTATTTTTGGTGATACTTGAAAATCTTTAATCACACAAGACAAAGAAACAAGAACACACACATTGTTCTATAATGATAATGTGTACTATAAATTCACAAGTAAATTAACAAATCAAACCAGACCAAATAGCAATCTCTTTTATAAAAGATGAACCATCGTAACGTCTCAGTTGTCGTTTACAACTGCTTGGCGGTTATCTAGTTACACAAGTGGAAAATCACATTAGTGGCCAATTAACACTAATCACCTGGTTGAGGCTAAGCACTTGTTGCCACTGTTTGCTCGTTTCCATTCCTGGGTAGTTTCGACTTTCGATTATGGATCACGTAGCTTGCAATTGTTGCTAATACTTAGTTTCCATTTTTAAATAGTACCGAAAAATTTCTCTAGATAATTAGTTGCTAGTGATGCCCATTTTTCACTGATAAGTATACTTTTATCGATCAGTATTAACTCGATAAAGATGATTACCTCTGATAGTCGGTTACAATTAATAAATCACCTTCTTTGTCATTTTTCACCAATTATGCATTCAAAAACAACTTTCAATAACATTTCAATAAGATCATAATTTTTTTTCACTATGCTTGCCACTTGATAACCGAAGATCTTTGCCTGGGACGTTGCCACTGATACCCAACTAGGGGATCTACCCCTTATAATCCCTATTAAAGGGAGGTGCCTCTTAAACCCACAGGTTCATTGATGCTTGAAATAAGAATAATCAGGTTCGAGTGTGTGCTCGACACCATGTAACTTGTACCCATCTATATTCTTATATATCAAATAAGTCCAAATTATTTGAAATTGTCTGATAACACTAAGATCATTATTCTATATGGGTTTTTAAGGACCATGATAGATATACAAAATAAGAATATAACTAGCGGGGTAAGTACCTACGATGTCGATGTGAAAAACATATATAAAAATAAACATGTAGCAAATGTATGCGTACAATTTGATAGAACATTAAGTTATCGTAAAAAATGTAGAGAAATATGAAAACTAATTTCAAGGTGTTGCAGATGTAATATATGAGCATGGAGAGTGTTGTAACAACTTGATATCAAATGCATGTGGAAATATAAAAAAATAAGTATGTCATAACATTATTTTTATAATTTCATAAAGTGCTATATGTTAAAAGTTATAAAAAATAATATTTGACTTGGCACAGTTATGAATAAAATATATACCAAATAATAACACAATGGCACATTTAAAATTTTATAGAATATTATACTTTGATTGTTATAAAAAATATATTTTAAAATTAAAAAAAAAAAACAACTAACAACCCACTCGATGGAAGCCTCCAAGCTTGCATTAAAGGATTTGATAGTGGTGTGCTCTAACAGTAAGCTAATCTTCCAACTTATGCCAAAGGGTTTAATGATGGTTTGCTTTAACACTAAAGCCGTAGGGACGCTCACGCCGTGAGGCCACAACGGGCCTCGGCGTGTGCTGCAACATCACTGCCACCAATCATTTAATGCTGCATGGTTCGTTCGAACGACATACACTCCTCGTGTTGTGCATCCAAATTTAGTGTGTATGTGGGTGTGACATGGTGTGACAATACCGCTACCATCAAATTAAAATGTGTGGCGTAGTGCGACATGAGAATATTTTATTGGTGGGTTTTACGGTGTAGTATGGTGGGTGTGGTACGAGTGCCCCCTCCACCCTAAGCCCCATCTTAATTTTTTATTATAATATGATTTATATGTTATATACTCATTATCCATACAATTTAATAGTATATAGAATTTACAATCGGAGAAAATAAAAATATAAAAGTTTGAAGGATATAAGGAAAACAGAAGGGATTTTAGACTAGTGGCATTTTATTATAACTAGGTTTCTCAAACCCACGCGTTGCATGCGGAATTCCACCAAGATCCCAAATATCAAAACGCGATCGCTACAACATGCAGCAGCGGCACTATACGTGACGTGATAATGTTAGACTAACAATCTACCCGACTTGTCTTCAGACTAAATTTACGTTGACTTGTAAAGTAGCTAATTTTTTGTAAGATTTATAAAAGTTGATATGATGAATAGTGAGTTCAATGAACCCAGATGGTATGCATGAAATATGATAAGTGTAAGAGTTAATGCGGGTGCATCATCAACACCCGCATTCACTAAAATGGTCATCCGCATTAGTATCTTATTTACTAAGTGTACAAACACGGATGTGCATTGTTATCCCGCATTTGTTTATGCGGATGTTATAAGTATTGTTGTCCGCATTTGTCCTCAAATGGGGGCAAGTTATTGTTGCCGCATTAGTATGACAATCTCATTCCTCAGAAAGTTCCAAGGTGTACTAATGCGGATGAACAAGTAGTTCACTTGCATTAGTTATTATTGTTACCCACATTTGCTATAGTTTCCGCACTTCTTAGAAGGTACTAAGTGTAACTAATGCGGATGAACACATAGTCCACCCACATTAGTTGAATTGGTCAGTCGCATATGTTGGACTACTGTCTGCATTTGTCTTCCTTCAATACCCTAAGTAACCAAATGCGGATGAACATATAGATCATCCACATAGGTTAATACTGCTACCCACATTTCTTTTGATATCCGCATTAGTCCAACCCTGTTACCCGCATTTGTTCTATTACACTCCTGTTGACATAGTTTGAATGCATTGATTATATTTGTTATAGTATGATGATAACTGGTAAAGTAATGTAAGAGGTGTAGTGCTCATGACCTACCTTTATTATAAAATATCTTAGATACGTATTATCTATAAAATAAAGGATGACTTGTTATGTGTGATAGTATAAAGTATAAACTTGGTTATAGTAAAGAATGAATGATTAATTGATGTTATGATAAAGTTATAAGGAAAGAAAGAAAACAATAATTAAAGAAAGTAAATGTGCTCAATGTACATAAAGTATTGCAAGCACCGATAAATGAGCTTGCATTTGTTGCATTGTCACCTGATAAAGGAGCTATACATTATGTATGCTCACCTAATAAAGGATATTTAACTTGTGCATTCTCACCTGATAAAGAAGATTTACCTTTTTCTATTCTCACCTGATAAAAGAGTTACACCTCATGTATACTCACATGATAAAAGAGCTAAGCACTCGTGCTCACCTCAAAGATAAAATGAAAGAATAAAGCTAAAATCTATGATAAAGAAAAAGATAAAGTACGAATACCCTTAAAGTATGAATTTATAAAGATGTTAATGATAACGTAAAATATAATGTAGGGAGAATTACATATATCCCCCTATAAACTTCATCAATTACATATATACCTAACTTAAACTTTTAATTACATATATCTCTTTGTAAAAATTAGTTAATTACATATATACCCAAATTAAAAGTTTAATTACTATATCCACTACTAAACTTAGTTAATTACATATATACTCAAATTAAAAGTTTAATTACATATGATTTATTAAACATAAATATTTCATATTTACTCATTATATTACTTTTATTATATATAAGTTATATAATTAGTATTTTGATCTTATTTTTATTAAATTATAAAATAATATTTTTCATTCTTTACTTACCTTTTGAGTTTTGATTATTTATTAATATTTATATCCTAAAGTTTTATGTTGTTTTGTTTTTCTTTTACCTTTTTATGCTAATTTTTTCGATACCTATACGAGACACTTTTAGTCTCATTATGCAACATAAAATTATGTGTTTGGATCATGTTGTATAATGAGACTGGAAGTGTCTCGTACAGAAACCGGAAAAAATTAACATCAAATGGTAAAAAAAAAGATTGAACATAAAAAATATTAGTATGGAAATATTAGTAAATAATCAAAACTCGAAAAGCTAGTGAAAAGGAAAAACATTATTCTATAGTTTATTAAAAAATAAGAGTATAATACTAATTATATAACTTATTCTTAATAAAAATTATCAAATGGATAAATATGTTATATTTATGTTTAATAAAACGGATATACGTATATATGTAATTAACTAAGTTTTAGAAGGGGATATATGTAATTAAACTTGTATATTTGTTATTAACTAAGTTTTACAAGATGATATATGTAATTAAAATTTTAAGTTGGGTATATGTAATTGATGAAGTTTATAGGGGGGAATATGTAATTCTCTCAATAATGTATGCATAAAAAATGAATGCATTATTGGTGCTAAGTAAAATGTTTTGATAAAGTAACTAAGTTTTACAAGATGATATATGTAATTAAAATATTAAGTTGGTATATGTAATTGATGAAGTTTACAGGTGGGAAATATGTAATTTTCCCAATAATGTATGCATAAAAATGAATGCATTATTGGTGCTAAGTAAAATGTTTTGATAAAGTAACTAAGTTTTACAAGATGATATATGTAATTAAAATTTTAAGTTGAGTATATGTAATTGATGAAGTTTATAGGGGGAAATATGTAATTCTCCCAATAATGTATGCATAAAGAATGAATGCATTATTGGTGCTAAGTAAAATGTTTTGATAAAGTAAAGTGAAAGTTTTTAAATGGTTAATATGCAAATGAGTTCCTTACACTTTTGAAAACTAGAACTTAATCGGTAACGCTAACTTTTATATGTATATTAGCTTGACAGGTAAGAAAGATGATGGAATAAAAGATGATAGATTGACACGCATGTGAAGTTACCTAGCTACGTGCAAGACTGGCATTCTGATAGATGATAGTTTTGATAGCTAATGTAATTGATAGTAGACAATGACCCTTGTATTGAAATTTTGATTTTTGCTATGTTAATGAATGTTTAAAGTTTAAAAATTATATGCTTATAATATGAAAACGCAACTATGAGGTTGCCTAAGAATCCCATTATTATTATTATTTTATTGTTATTATCACCATAGAATCACAACTTAACTAATAAAAGGTCGAAAGATATTAGACCAGTGACATTAGAAGTTTAGAAAATACGTTTTCCATATGAAATTGAGGGTTTAAGCTTCGCACTAACTAAAGTTGTATTTCCAAAAGAGAATATACATGCAAGTGAAAAAAGATTGCGATCCTATTTTTTCACTACTTTTTTTATTCTCTCTTCCCTTATTTTTTTTCTCTATTTAATTAATTTTTCACTAATATTTTCTATTCTTTGGTTTGTTAAACTCGGGATATATTTAAAAAATAGATTTAGAGGGGTAAAAAGTCACAAGTAGTTTTAAAAAGGAATCCCAAACACCTACTTGAGGGTTGTTTGGCAGGCTCTTAATGTTTCAGATGTCTGAATGGTTCAACACTTAATGGTTCAGACTGTTTGTTTCATGAGCAAATGTTTGAATGATTTAGAAATTTGCCTCTGAATGGTTAAGCATTATACTAATGCTGAATGGTTAAGAGGTCTAATGCTGAATGGTTAAGACCTCTTATCTGAATTGGTCAAATATTTGTTTTTAAATTGTTAAATGATATACTATTTCTAAATGGTTCAGACTTTTTAATATTTTAGCATTTAATGGTTCAGACATTTTATTGATTCAGCATTTAACCATTCAGAGATTGCCAAACAGTCCATTAGTAGATTTAAAGAGAAAAGAAAAAACAAAAACAAAACAAAAACCCTCTCATCGAGATTAAACTCTAAAGACGATGAGCCTATTGATGCCGCCGATATAGAGACACAAACCCCTTCTCATCTTCTTCTCCGGCGTCAATTCACACCCATTAACCACAATAAACCCTCAATTTTGTGCAGATTTTTGTGTTCTTTTCATCAATAAACCCTTCAATTGATGGATAATCAAGCTATTTACGCCTCTTCTCAAAATCTACTTCTGGGTTCTACTGCAAACCCTCGAACCGATGCTATAATCTTCAACAAACCCTCGTTTTGTTCGTTCAAAACCCCAAAAAGAATTAGTCTACTCTCCAAATCCACAACTTCAGTTTCTGCTGTATCTCGTCATCAAGATTCAACCCCACGAACAATTAACAAATCAGAAGGTGATTCTTAGCATTCCCTTTTATTGAATTGCGATTTCAATCGAACTTTATGTTGGTTACTTTCTTTGAATTGCAATTTCTAATCTTGATGTGTTTGTATGTGTGTAGATGTAGAGCGATTGAGGAAAGATTGCTTTGCTAGAATTTCATCTTTAAGCAATGAGCATACATCATCAGTTGGTACAGCCCCTCAAATTGCAACGCCACCACCATCTTCTCAAGTGTAATTATGTGTTTTTTTTACTTGATTTATTGTTTGGGGTGTTTCCCTCATTCTTGATTTTTGTATAATGTGAAGTTGACTTGTTGACTCTGGTTGTGTTTGTAGAGGTTCTCCTCTGTTTTGGGTGGGAGTTGGTGTTGCATTCTCAGTAGCTTTTTCATGGGTGAGTATGATGATAAGTTGTTGCTTGCCTTTATTCAATAATGCATATTAGTAGAGGGAACAATTTGGACCCATTTACATATGAATGGGTTGATTCGGGTTATGTTCCATCTCTTAACGGGTCAAAAGAAAACGAGTAGAAAGTTGCTCCCTTTTTCGAACTCAATAAAATGGGTTTATTCGGGTTGTGTTCTCTTAAGGGGCTAAGGGAAACAGGAAGAAAGCTGCTCACTTTTTAACTGATAAGAAACCTCCTAAAGTATATTCAAAATAATTAGATTATTGTTGAATTAATATAATCTTTTATGATTTAATTATACATAGAAAGTTTTGATTTTGGGCAAAAAGTGCTTCGATATAACCCAACGTGTTTTAATCCATACCAAATAAATATTCATTTTCACCCATTTTGCCATCTCTTACTATTAGATTTGCGCCATCTACTATGTCTGACTAATGTTATGTCTTGAATGGCAGGCGGCATCATACTTAAAGGTAATTTTCTTCACAAAGAGCTTTGTAATGATATGTGAGCACACTATTACTTCTTAGGCAGTGGAAGTTATTATAACAGGTTTGCAAATGATGAGTAAACTTAAACATCAGAATGTAAGAAGAGAAGGGGGGAGGGGTTGGTTGGATTGGCGTCTTGATGCTGAATATTTAGTGACTGTGACATGAGGTCGCCAATATCAGTTTTTAACGTCACAACGTATGTTTATCACATTCTTTAGGGGTCTAAAGTTATGGCTGATCATCATACTATTCTACGATAAAAGTTCACTTATTTACCTTTCTTTTAACCTAATTTTGGACTTATACTCCCATTTTACTAACCGTCTCTGCTCTTTCTACAAAAAGATGTCTTTTTTGGTTTAATGATTATTTTCTTAAAACAATCAGAATTTGCAAAACACGTGAACAACTGATTAGATGATTACTACGACTTAAACAGAAGAAGCAGTCTGCATTCGAATATACGAACACTATTTTCTACTAGAGTTGTTCACTGCCGGTTCAGTCTGTTTTTACCAAACCTTGTGGCTGATCTGCAAACTGTGGTTTCGAGAAACAACAAATCAAACTGGCCAGGTTGGGTGGGTCAGCCGTAACGGTTGGATTGTATTAACAGTTGACAGTTTTAACATATTTTTTCCCCAAAAAAATTGTTAGTTTGTGTTAAAATGATAAAGATGGTTCATGAATATAATACATATACTTAACTTCATATTCCGAAAATGTAAGAAAGATGCAATTAATCTTGGTTCATGAATGTAATACATATACTATGGTTTCCAAGTTCCAAATCGTCAGTTGGACCGTCAAAGCTGCCAAAATCAAACCGTGAACACCCCTATTTTCTACTTCCTATTTGGTGGTTATATGATTCTGATCTTTCATTATCTCATAAACTCCTCCAAAAATGCACATTCAGACACCCGAGTCAGGTTCGGTTATGGAAAACTGGAAATGACTCCTTTCTTATCTAAGTGGCATTTATGCTTTATTGGATGTTTAAATGCCGTAGTCAATAATTGCATGGACATCATAAAAATCTTTTTACTGATTTGCTTTCATGGCAGTCATAATGTTACATTTTTTATACGTTCCAATGGAAGCATAACTTCCATAATTTTCTTATATATTTGTCTATTATCAAAGTTTACCTTTCAAGAACTAAAAGATGTTGACATCATATATTTTTGTATATTGATACCGGAGTAGCATATAAATTCCATAATATATGAGGCAATGCCATTTTTTTCATCTTAGTGCTTTAAGGTTTTTGTTATATATTTATAATTTCAGAAATATGCTATGCAACAAGCCTTTAAGACCATGATGGGACAGATGGACACACAAAATAACCAGTTTGCTAATGCTGGCTTTTCACCGGGATCACCTTTTCCATTTCCAACACCTGCAGCACCAGGCTCCTCACCTAGATCCCCGTTTCCGTTTCCAACACCACCAGCTTCAGACTCAACTGCCACATCAGCACCATTCTCAGCTGCCACATCAGCACCTGCTTCCCAACGTACAGTGACTGTAGATGTACCTCCTACTAAAACAGAGGCACCGCCTGCACATGAAAATTCTAAAGATGACTTTGAATCACCCAATGAGCCAAAGAAATCTGGTATGTGATGATCATTGCAGCCCAGTCGGGTTGAACTGGCTGTTTAACTTTTTTATAAATCATGAAATGCATGTGATAGCTATGATTACAAAATCAGTATTGTTGCAATAATAATCCATATCTTTGAATAAAATGATTTAAAAGGTTGTAGGCATTAAATCATAACCCCGTTTGAGATAAAACATACCCAAATTGGCCAATCAGACTGCTTTTGTGTTTTCAGATTATCGGATAACTAGTTGATTAAACTCGAGGATACTCAAGTAATTTATCTTCTATTAATAATCAGTTATCTTATATTAATAATTACTGCTTCACCCGATCTGATTATTTTAATCATAAAGAATTATATGCTTCAAATTTTGCCAACATTAGGATAAATGCGACTCTAGGTACAATAATGCATTTTTATATTTCCACCAAAACTTATAACCCCTTTTTTCTAGCTTTCATTGATGTGTCTCCTGAAGAAACATTGAAAACAAGTTTTGAGAAGCTTGAAGAATCTACCGACACTGAAACCCCAAAAGATTCACAATTTACCAATCAAGTAAGTATCTGATGGTAAAATGTGCTTCAGTTTATATATCTTATTCTATGGTTATGGTTATATAAATATTGATCCTTCTTATTTGAAATTAAGGGTTTCCAAAATGGGTCTGCTTTTAAACCAATGGATAATCCGTTTGAGGGGGCTTCATCTACAGGTAGCTTAAAAAGCCTTGATATTCTTTTTTTATATAGAACAATATATCTTTATGTATATTGTGTATAATGATTGTGATATTCTAAGTAAGATGCTAACTTAGTTGTATAAATTGTATTTAATAACGGGAAAGGCACAAAAGGTCCTGTTATGTCTGTGGAAGCTTTGGAGAAGATGATGGAGGATCCAACTGTACAAAAAATGGTCTATCCGTAAGTTCTAATTGAAATGCTCTGTCAGCAGTTAGAGGGTGTTTGTATATGATAATCAAGTTAATGGAAATTTAAGTCACGATAATGAGTTTTTAGTGTCTAAATAGATTGGTTCTAATTGTGATGATCTGATTATTTAGAGTAAAAAAATTAGTTTCTGATGATTAGGTCATATTAGTTGTCTCAAATATGCTATCCCAAACACCCCCATATCTTTTGTTGGCAGACTATAAGTACTTTTATCCCCTTTTTTATAGTCATGTTCCATCTACAATTTTCATTGATATTTGATAATATTATGAAAAAGATGGATGGTTAAAATGTTTTTGATTATTTCTTTTCAAATTTTATTGCCACTAGTTTATAAAAAAGTATTATGATAGTTAATACAATAAAATCTTTACTAAAAATCTATACCTTAATAAATAACAAATGATTTTCTTTTTGGTCATTTGTTTATTAGTTACTTAGATAATCAGAACGGCCAGATACCCGAACAAATGATTGTTCTATGTACCACTTTGGTTTTATTAATCAGATCATCAGTAGCAGAAACAGGCTACTCAAACAATATAAACTGATTGTCCAAAACCTTAGTTCTTATAAGTTCTTTATTTGTTCTTTCCAGCTATCTTCCGGAAGAGATGAGGAACCCGACATCCTTCAAATGTCAGTACCTTTCACTATAAATTTTATGACCATGTGTGTATATATTTTAAAAAGATTAAGACTTGAAAAACATCATTTTGCTAATATTATTTTCTTAAAAACAGGGATGCTTCAAAACCCGCAATACCGTCAACAATTGCAGGAAATGCTGTAAGTTTTCCATCCGACTTCAACATTTTCCATCCTTGACATTAATTTAGTTGATTAATATAATAACCATCTGGATTTTCCTATTTTATTCAGGAATAGCATGGGGGGAAGCCCTGAATGGGACAGTCGTATGATGGACTCATTGAAAAATTTTGATATTAGCAGTCCGGAGGTCAAGCAACAATTTGGTAATATCTCGCAAAAAATTTGGATCCGGTCTTTTCGCCAGCCCAACCTAAATATCTAGTATCAAATGAAACTGACCCAAGATCGTTCTTGACAAACCATGGTTTATTATATGTTGAGGTGCCAAGATTGGGCGGGTTGGGTAACTGATATTAGTTCGGGTCAAAATGAGTCAGGTTTGCCTGCCTTCAAACGCATCTTTCTCAGTTTTACTGAATTTTATGAATAATTAATGTGTGCTAGGCCAGAAAGATTATATTATTAGAGTAATGATCTACCTGCTTTTATATTAACTTGATTCAGGGACTTTTTTGTTTCAATACAACATTCAGATAAAGTTCAACCCATTAGTGATAAAACATGGACCAAGTTGACTTAATTATAGGTCAATGTCTCAAAATTGACACATCTAGATAGAAAACTGGATTGGATAAAGTTAAGAAAGATCTAATTTTGGCATCAACAAGTTGTGATGAGATCAAATTAAATTGTATCATTTAAATGCTTTCTAAATATTTAAATACATCATACATACTACTACTTGTGTGCTCCTAGGCATACATATATACAGACATTTGTTTAAATTATTATTATTTTATATTTATATTTTTGTTATTTTCTGTTGAAGATCAAATTGGACTTACCCCAGAAGAAGTCATATCTAAAATCATGGCGAATCCCGACGTTGCCATGGGATTTCAAAACCCTAGAGTTCAAGCAGCCATCATGGATGTATGTTCTCACATGCACATGCACATTCACTCTATGACTACTTATTACCTTCTATTGAGGAATAATATTAATGTTATGTTTGCAGTGTTCTCAGAACCCTATGAGCATCATCAAGTACCAAAATGACAAGGAGGTAAGACCAAAACATTCAATTCTTACATTGTTATAAGGTAGCTAGATGTTCGATTGTTCAGAAAATCATAATCTAATGAACAGATAAAATGACCGAAAATGTCAATGTACAGATAAAATGACCAAGAATGACATTTTTGTTAATCAGGTTAAATAGATTATTTTGTTTTACAACTTGTCACGAGCGCATTTTTGAGTGATTGACGAATGGACTACATGTGTATACATATGCTACATGTTTATATATGCATATAATTGTTCTTTTTTTTTAATGTTTCAGGTCATGGATGTGTTCAATAAGATATCAGAACTCTTTCCAGGGGTGACGGGTGGTCCTTGATCATGTTTTAAGTTTCTTTTTACGACTAGTTAGGGTGCTTGTCGTCTTTTTTGCAACCGAGCGAGCTTAAACTGCTGAAGAAAACCATCATAGCCATGGTTGATTACATGAGTTTGGCTACAGGAGACTGTAATTTAGCTATTATTTTATCCGGCTTTACCGAATTTGGTGTATTTTATGAAAGTTATTTAACACACATTCTTGGTGTTCAGATGTTTAAGACGTCTAAACCAATAATCTGTGTAATGAGTTATGTAGTCTTTTTCTTACATTTTGCAATTTGGTGTTCTAGTTTTGAAACATAATGATTTCCAACTTTAGTTTAGATCTCTAATCAGATTTCTAATCGGTTTGTTTGGGTTTGCGAGTTTGAACGATCGATGGGTGTAAAGTTGTCTCATTAACTAAATAAGCTTCGCTTGAGGCTTGAATTAGAGACCTGAGCTCGTTTAAGCTTGACCGATGGGTATAAAGTTTTATCTCATTAACTAAATGAGTTTTACATGAGACTTGAATTTGAGATTGAAGCTTGTTTAAGCTTGACTTGTAGGTTTTACTACTTAATTGTAAGTGGTATTATGAGTTGTTAAAACAAGGAAATTGTAATCGGCTAAAATACTGTTACATCGAGTTTAATCACTAATTACATATATTGGCAATGTCTTTAACAAATATATAACTAATCTCAATTTTAAAACTTGTCATATTTTACCCTAAAAAATTTAGTTCTGGGAAAAAGTTTTTCTTTTTAAATAAGTTTTAAAAACATTTTTTATATAACGATATAAAAACATGTTTAACAATAAAAATAGTTCTAAAAAAATTTAATATAGCAATTTCTGAAGTTAAAAAAAGTTTTAAAAGGTATCTTTTAGAATTGGAAGTATACCTAAACGAACCTAATTCAACCGATTAAACCTATTTATTCGGTTCGGTTATCCGATAAACCTGCTAAACCGTTTATTATTCGGTTTATACGGATAATCAAACCGAATAAGCAAGATTAATTGTAACCATTGAACAAATTGAAAACCGAATTTACGATTTGATTCGATTTTTATGGTTACAGATACGATTCGGTTTTTGGTTACTTTCTGTTTCTGGATTTTTTTAAACACTTGTAACCACTACAAATAGAAAATAATAAAAGACAAAATATAAAAACTAAAAGTAATAATAAATAGATAAAACTTGAATAAATTTAGTTTAACATATTAAGAATGATATGTTAAATAAAAAAATATAAAAGCAAAAATTAACTAACTTTACAAGTTGATAGGATGGGTATAATAAGTAAAAATAGTCCTTATTTGTCTTATCTATTTAATAAAAAGAAGCCACAGCCTTTCAAAAAGTATAATTATCAAATCAAATAAGCCATTGTAGTTTCTAAAACCTAAAGAAGTTAATAGTTGAGTGTATTAATATATAGTTAAATTTTCTTCAATAATAATTTAAAAAACATTTCACATCAAAATGTTAATATTTAACGAAAAGTCGAAAACAGGACAACCTCCGTTAAAATCTCACTCTCCATCTCTCTAGGAAAGGTTGAGTTAGAGAAAGTGATCAAAGAAAAACAATGACAAATTTCAAATAAATGAATTAAGACTTTGAGAGTTTGAACTAGAGATTGGTGAAACTTACTGTTGCTTAATAAACATATTACATATTAATGGGTTGGTTGACGTTTTAGATAGATGTGCTCTGATAGGAAATTGGCAATTGAAGAATCAAAATAGGAAAAAGACGATAACTTAACCAAACAAATAAACGATTAATGTTAACATTTAACCCTTACTATTATGTGACAACATTCAGAGGTTTTAATACTATGTGTAAGGATTGTTTAGTAAAATATCATTTAAATGTTATGTAGATAAAAATCATTTCATTAAACCCTTTTAAATCAATTGTAATGATTAATCGATGTTTAAGGTCCCTATTGATACAATAATCTAGGAAAAATTGTATTTAACACCCATTAAAGGCTTGTAGCCCAATGGTTTTAAAACCCTTTTTAATCAGCTTATAATAATGTTTGGAACCCCACTTATACTTATGTTATTATGTATGGATCCCGTAAAATACCCACTACAAATAGTCACCCCCTACGTATAGTCTAAGGATCATGAGCATAAATCAGTAGAAGAGTTGACTTGCCAAATTATAAAATGAAGCTCCATTAGCATTAATATGTAACATTACGAAACATGATTAATAAACTAATAATCAAAACAAAACACGGAGATGAAACTTCAAGTCTGACAAAATATAGTGAAAACATTGCAAACGTTAACATCAAAATTGATGCAATATCTGTCTTACCTTAATAAAAAAATACCCAAGTCTTAGATAAAAAAACAAGAAAATTTCACTAAGAAAAAATTGACATAGCCCAAGACTAATACAGCCTTAGGCTGAAGACAAACCCCTGATAAATAAAACTACTGGCGAATTTCAACTTTCTTCTTCTGCCATAGCCTATCAAGTGCACTGTCAGCATCTCCCTGCAAATGTTAAACTTTTAGTCCAACGACAATGGGTCGATACAGGTTATACTTTGCCTCTATTCACCCATATAGATAAAAAAAATTTAAAAAATTGATGAAAATTGGTTTAGCAGATTAAGATGAATAAGATAGCCCAAATGGTTTTATAACTATCGCTGTAATGATATATTTTTTTAGTTTTTATTTCTTTTATATTTATGAAATGGCTATAGAGATGAGGCATTTTACCACCAGAATGTCACTTGGGACGTATTATGAGATTATATTTATAAATTGATTATTTGTAAAATTCAAAGAATCAAGAAAGACTGACCTGGGCTCTCACAAAACCACAAAGAGCAAAGGTGGAAAATTGACCAGTATATCGGCCAGTTTCATCCAAATGACCAACATTAATTTGGACAGAAGCATGATCCTTCGAAGTGATCAACCTGTTGGTAGCAGAGCTGCAAAATAAATAGAAAGATTAATGAGCATATCAACATCATGCATACTAACATTTATGATTTATGAATTATAATGGGAATTAAATTTCACGAATGCTTAACAACATACCACTTCCTGGGGATATAGAGATCCATGTTTTGTCCCTCCTCGTTCTGCATCTTGACAAGGTCTCTAAACACCAGCTAAATCTAGGGACAAAACAAGAAAATATAAATAAGAACAAAACAATGTATCTTGATCAATCAAGCAAGAAAGAAACAGAAGTTCTATGTATCAAGTGTTTTCTTAATCAAAGAGCACTCTCAACTTTTCTTAACAAATGAATAAAAACAGAAGTTCACTAAAAAGTAAAGAAACCTTACGCTTTTGGATCCATCAAAAAGCAATAGATAAATGTTTAATGTTTTGATTTCAAACCTAGCTTCTAATGAAAGATAACTTGCCTTCAAAACTTTTAACCAGACAAGAAATACAAACACCAAGCAAGTCGAGTTGAACATAACAATCCATAACTTAATTTAAGTACGGGTCAAGCTGTATAAAATATACAGCTACAATGCTTGATATAATTCAGTTTGATGACATAAATACTACTAGGACTAGAATCAAACTCAACAAGTTACAAATTAATATCAAAACTTTTGTTCATATTATCAAAGAAAGATATGCATTTAAAATCTACATAACTGTGTTTTAACAAGATTTTCCAGTTAAACAACAGCTCTCCTGAGATAACTCAAATAATACATATCTAGATCAAGAGATTTATATCACCCATAAAGAAAATCATTCATTACCATAAATTCTCAATAAAGTAATATAATGCTCATGCTCTTCTTAACTTTTTTTTAAACTTATTCATCTCCAAAGTTTTTAACATTTTAAGAGCTGACACTGGCTGTTCACAAGAGAAAAATCAGAAACAATAGCCAAAAAGAAACCAACCAACTATTAATATTCTACCAACAACAAAAGAAATGCACATTATCTCCATCACACTTTTTTAAATATTCAAACCAATGGTATTAAAAACTACAAAACAGAGATCGACATCTCTAGGGTTTTATCCCATTGTAACATAACTTGCACTATCAGCACCTTTTCCACTCAAATAAAGCAGACCCATCAAACTTACATTAAAATTTCAGCTCGCTAGACCAATGAATCGATTATAGAACTCTGAAACAAGGCCAATACTGATTCACAACGACCAATTACAATTTTCAATATAAAATTTCAACCTTTTTCAGCAAGAACAAACAATACTACAGTTACACAATTCTATAAGAAATCGATCGATGAAAAGAACGCAAACCTGCGATTACGATGAGCTACTTTGAGATGAGGCGTTTGATTGCAAGAGTGTGAAAACCCTAATTGCATTCGTTTATATAGTGTATGCGAGGGGTAAAATTATTATACCCCTAATCAGTTTGGCCCCTAAATTTTCTTTTGTATGCAATGTGGCCCCTTCAACTTATATCTTCTTAATTGAAGATTAAATAATGATTTAACCTTTAATCTTCGGTCATAGATTATAGAATTTAGAGGCTGATATAATGTTTGTGGTTTGGTGGATCAACTTGACATGGATCACGACATGAACTCAAAATTATTCAAACAGATGATACTGAACACGACATGTTTATTCATAAGTTAACACGAACATGACCCGTTTAACTTGAATAAAAAGTTGTATAATTTTCTTACATATTAATACTTAAGAATCATAAATTAACAATATACATTTTAAAATTTAAGCAAGATTTGAACTATGTCAATTTGCATCTAGATTTTTAAATGTTGATAGAAAATGTACTTGTATAGTTTAATTATTAGTTATTACAATACACATTTTAAAAGTTATAAAAAAATAAATAGGTTAAATGGATCAAACATAAAACCCATATGGTTAACATGAACATAACGTATTTAACTAAACATATTTGTGTGTGAGACCTGACTCTAACTCGAACTTGTTACTAAACTCAAAATCATAAATTACGTGGTAGATTTATACCGTGTGAGACAAACCCCAATCACCATACTTTTATGCATTACGTGAAAGGCACTGAGAGCCGCTATTAGATTTCCTTTTAGTTTCTAAATTTCTTTTAGTTCTATAAAAAATGATATATAAATTGAAATTTCATATGTTTGATACAGATATACACATTTTATACGTGCACATTTTAAGTACAATTAGAGGTTGTTTGGCTATTTCTGTATGATTAAATACTGAACCAATAAGAGGTCTGAACCATTAAGTGCTAAATCATTAAGAGGTCTGAACCATTAAAAGTTATTATATCATTTAACTATTCAAATTCAAATGTCTGACCAATTCAGATAAGATGTCTTAACCATTTATCATTAGTATAATGTTTAACCATTAAAGGCAAATGTCTGAACCATTCAGACATTTGCTCACGGAACAAACAATCTGAACCATTAAGTGTTGAATCACTCAGACATCTGAACCATTAAGATACTGATTAAGAGGCTGCCAAACAACCCTTTAGTTACAAAGTCAATGAATTATACAAACCTAACTTAAAATTATAAAGATTTTTTAACAGCTAGTTAGATCATCGATGTGCCACTGATCCACCCAATTATTTTTATTACTCGACTACGGAACCTTGGGGTACTAGGCTCGCACATCTCTGAAAGGAAGCTCGTATAAGTTTGTGGCTTTGTCATTTCGAACCCGAGACCACCCTCAGAAGGAAACTCACCTTAAAACCTCCTAACTCAACCTTAAACATTTGTTTATCACCGATGAAACTTAATCCAAGACCTTCCTATATTTAATGGAGTATAAAGTACTTCACCTCAACTATTTGGGTTAAGGATCATTGTTTATAAATCATTATTCACTTGAGTTAAATTATATAAATAGTTTGACTATATGTGTAACATGGATTTAAAAATAATAGATCTCCTAAATTATAAATTATATTATGTTCGTAAACATATTCAAATTTTAACCAATATTAACCACACATTCAACAATCACATGCAACTCACATGTCATTTTCATCTTTTTTTTTTAAAACATTCATAAATTTTTTCACGACATTACTTTTTCTAAAAACTTTCATCATTAATTTAAAAAAAATTATCTTTTCAACGCCTATCATATTGATATAATTTTAAAAAAATCGTTCACATATTATTTACATATGTGTAAATGTGATTATACACACGTGTAAATCCGGTATTACCGTATTACACATGTGTAAGTCCGGTATTACACATGTGTAAAACGAAATTAGTAAAAAACGAGATTTTTTATTTTTATAATTTTTTTTTGTGAAAGAGGAAAGCGAGAGAAATATTTTTGTGTTTTTATTTTTTATTTTTATGTTATTTTTCGTTTTATAATTTTTTATTATATTTTTATTAATTACCATTTTGTCATTAAAAACTAATAGCTCACATTGGTTACTAGAGTTTTCACAAAAAAAAGAGTTATCATTTGATCATTTTCCTATATTATATATATATATATATATATATATATATATATATATATATATATATATATATATATATATATATATATATATATATATATATATATATATATATATATATATATATATATATATATATATATATATATATATATATATATATAACATATAATAAAAAACTAACTATGGGTACACATGACACATTTCTAGCACGTCCATCTAAGCGTCACATGTGCATTGTCACATGCTGCTACATCCTTCAATCTTGAGTTAATATGAATTTGAAAACTATTAACTCATATCAGTTACAATAAATATTATATTTATAATCAATTGGTTGACATTTTTTATAAGAAATATTTATGTTAACAAATAATGATTAAGTTATTAATTTTAATATTACCGTTAACAAATTTCGTTTTATTAAAATAAAAGTTTTTGTCATAATTTCTTTTGATATAATATTTTTCTCTTAATTAATTTTTAAATTTATGACAATATTCATATTTTCGATAATGTTTATTTTTTAACAACTTTTCATTGCTATGATTTTTACCCATCCTTTATAACTTTAAATATCATTACATAAAGAAGTATTTACATCTTTATGAACAATTAGTTTTTAATTTTAATTGTTCTTTGTCTTAGTTACGTATCATCATTACACACTTTTGTAGATTTTATTAAATTTGTTCATTAGTTGATATTTCTTCTTTATTTTTATGTTCAACTATTCTATCTTTATTTATTTCTATTTTGCAACGACGTAATTTTTTGATATCATTATATAAAGATAAGATTCTTATTAATTCATTCATACACACACACACACACACACACACACATATATATATATATATATATATATATATATATATATATATATATATATATATATATATATATATATATATATATATATATATATATATATATATATATATATATATATATATGACTGAGTTCTTGTGCTAACCCACTATAATTGTACTAACTCTTTAACTCATCTCATTACCATTGATTTTATGACTTTTGTACCTTTTTGATAATAGATGGTTCAGATTATATAAGGGGTAAATAAGTCTTTTTAACTAATGTACTTTATCTTTTTGAGTTTGTACTATACCTGTCAATATCTTATCTTTTCCTTTCTAAAGCAAATATCATCTCTCTCAATTCATTTGAATGAACACCCATCTGTTTTATCTATTCATATTAGATTTTGAATCACTTATCTCTTTACTATTAATGCCATCATCATCATCATGTAACTCCATTAAAGTTTCTGTTTGTCGTTCTTCAAAACCCACCATAACCACCCGTCCACCTCCGCACCACTATCACCACCGATCAACCTCCACCACCACACCTCCCGCTGACCATCACTAGCACACTACCACTGTTGCCACAACACCTCCTTTACAACATTCTTCCTCCTCGAGATGGTGAAACATGTTTTCATATCACCCTAGTCGACCTACACATCACCATCGCCGAATGGATCTAAAGATTATTGGGCAAATGGTTTGATTTTGATCAATTAGGATACTGGTTGTATATCTGAGTATGATTTGGGTCATCCGATCGGGTTTGGGGTTAGGTTTAAGGAAGAGGATACTTCGAATTTTATGAGGTTGTTTTACTCGAAGATGAAATCCATGGTAATGTTATAAACTTATAATCAAGATCAAATTGTATTTTTATTTGCATTTTTGTTGATGAATTCTCTTAAAAAAGATTTGATGGTGTTTGAGAAATGTGTTTATTCGATGTAGTTCACTGTAAGTAAGTACAATATGAACGTATTTACTATACGTATCGTGATTCGAATTCAAATAAACATGATGCAATTCATTGTAACGTTACATGAACTTTTAATTCATGGTTTCTTGTTGTCAATACACTATGTTTCATTAATATAAATTTTTGGGCTCTTTGGTGATGGCTTTGATTTTGGCACTTGAAATGTACAAAAGAAATTTATTTTGGGTGGTCACCAAGATGCAAGTTCTAGTAGATCGTTATCCAACTTTAATGTAATTCAATGTAAGCAATTAAAGTATGATGTAATTTATTATAAATATTAGGATTTTCATTCAAATAAACATAATATAATTGATCGTAACGATGATGCATCACGTGAAAATTTATTTCAAGTTTGGATTTGCATTTGCAAAAGGATTTGAAGCCATTTTATAAGGTTTTATTTTTGTTGTTTTCTAAAGTATGGTTTACATTGGTTTAATGTCGTTTGGTGTAGTTACGTGGTTTAATGTCGTTTGGTTGTTATGTTATTGAAATCACGTTGATGTAATTACATCGTTTAATGATGTATATTTCACATTTGGTTTACATTAGTTTTCATTGGTTTACATTAGTTTTCATTGGTTTACATATTATTTTTCATTGTAGTTTTGCTACAGTTTACAGCAGTGTAATAGTGTAACATATGGTAAAATAGTGTAATATATGGCTTTAGATGGTGTATTTTTGTTATTTTAGTGTGATCAGTGGTGTATTCTTATTATAGTGGTGTAACGTATGGTTTTAAATGGTTTAATATTGGTTTACATTAAGTTAATTTTGTTACAGTGGTTTAATTTTGTTTTTTTGATTTCTTTTATAGTTTTAAATTTTTGTTACAATGGTGTAGTTACATGATGAAATGTCATTTTGGTTGTTAGGTTGTTATAATGACGATATTACTGAAAGTTTGAACGGTGTAATATCGGGTGTAATGAGGATTCGTTTGTTTTACATTTGTTTTACAGAGTGATTTACATTGGTTATTACTAGTTTACATTAGTTTACATTGTTATTTTTTATGATGTAACACAATATTACAAAACTGTATTGCCATGGCGTGACACATTATTACATTAGTGTATTACCATGGTATATTAGTTTACTTCGGTCGAACTTCGTTACAGTGCTGTACCTTTGTTATTTTGGTTTTGTTACAATGTTTAAAATTAATTACAGTGTTGTAGTTACATGGTGTAATATTTTTTGGTTGTTAGGTTATTGTAATGAGGATGTTATTGTTAGTTGGAGTGGTGTAATATAGGGTGTAAATGTTTGGTAGAGTGATGCAAGATTATATGATCTAATGTCGTTTGCAACATTACATGGGAATTAACGTTGTAACTTGTAACATGGGTTTAATGTTGTTTGGTTGTTAAATCACGATGTAATTCATAGTTTAATGTTGTTTAGTTTTGCATACGAAAATGATGTAATTCACTATAATATGTAACGTCTAGAAAATTTTTTTAAAAAAACATCGAGACTATATTAGAATTAAAGAGAATAATTAGACGAGTTTAATGATGTTATTTTTATGAAAAATTAACAATGTATGAAAAAGAATTAAAGGTTATAAAAACAAAATGGGTAAAATTTTTAAATAGGAAAAAAAAGAATTAGGGGGAAATAGGGGGGACATGTGTCACATTCTTGTTAAAAGCTGATTTTTTATTAGTGGATAAAATGACTATTTTGTCCTTTTTGTATTAAAAAAAGAATAGAAAGATCTAATCCATTGATTTTTTGATCAATGGTTGGTATTGAGTTAAAGAGTTCTCACAAAAATGTTGGGTTCTCATTAGAACCACACACTATATATATATATATATAGGGTCCGGTTCAAACGAGAACTCTATTTTTTATGAAAACTTTAAAAACCAATCTAGACCACTCATTATTTTTAAATCTTAAAAATTTAAAAAATAAATAAAAAGGGTATAAAAGTAATCAATAGATTTTTCTCTCTCCAATCACTTAACTAATTAAAATTTTATCCTATATTCTTTTCTATCTCCAATTTTTACGAATTTAATCATTTTTAAAAATCAAACATATCTTGAATTTGATCGCATCGTTTTTCAATCTAATTAAGAATCAAATTCATTAATAGTTACTTTTTCATATATATTAATTGTCTTACGTACAACATATATGTAAAATTTCAAACTGTTATTTTTTTATTTAAACATCAATTTTTTATATAATTTCATATCAAATGTTTATAATTTAACTACATAATTATATTTCCACATGTGTAAATTTTCAATAAAACATCCATTTTTCGAGCTCGAGGTGAATTTATTAATATATGTTACTATTATTACATTACATATTTTTAAATAAATAATAAACACATATCTGATTCAAATAACAAATATTTTCATCCAACCTCAAGAACCCAATAACAAATACTAAATGCAAACTCTAACTAATCAATGACAAATACACGCTTGAAATTGATAAAAAATAATCCCAAATATATTTTAAGTATAAGTTTCACCATCTTCAACATCTTTCAAGTGCTTCAAATCCTAACAATTGAACATTCACCCACATGAGATTGAACTGAGATCTTGAAAAGATGAAGAAACATATGAACAAAGCATGTGTAGTGGTTGTGTTAAAAGTGATTTACTTGAACTTTGAGAAAATTGTTTGTCTTTTTAAAAAGAATTGTTTAAATTAAAAGAAATGATATTAAAATGTGACCGGTGGTTGTAATATAATAAGTAAAAGTCCAAAAAATAGTTTTGAATTAACTAAACTATGAATAAAATAAAATTGAAACAATGAATTTCTACGTTGAATAATGTTTTATATATGTGTATTAATAAAATTGGAACTATGACTTTCTACGTTGAACAATGTTTTACATATGTGTAAATAATAAAATTGGAATTATGACTTTCTACGTTGAGTAATGTTTTACATATGTGTAAATAAGTTATTTACTACTAATGTCTATCTTTGTTTTACGTATGCGTAATTTAACTATATAAATACATACATGTAACCTTGTTTTACATATATATAATAGTATTTACATATATGTAAATAGTTAATTTATGTATACATATATAACTTTAATATTAGGAAAAAGACAAAACAAAAGCTTATCCTACTATATTTTAACAAATGTTCAACAATTTAATATAAACAATCAACTAAAAATATATACACAAACAACTAAAAACATAAGCTTTAGCCCACTCGTATGTTTTTGTTAAAAACAAAACAAAACAAGCAACTGGATGTAAACTAAAGAAACTAAAAGTAATTTCCAACAATTTAAATATAAACACTTACATTGCATCTCAGAGATATCATCCACATATTACTTCTAGATAACTTCAAACAATCATCCACGTGTAATACTAGTAATTAATAGGTATGGTTCTTAAGAGTAAATTCTTTGATGAATAATATTGCAGCGGTGGATCTAGTGGTAGTGTTAGACCAAGAAACGATTCAAACAAGATGAAAAAGACGTCCGGTTATGATGAAGAACAAACGCACTGGAGTCCTAATTGAATGTGATTTAAAAGTGGATGAGATATTATAGGAAGGTTAAAGAAAGAGAATAGTTTTAATCCCTATATTGTCCTTTTTCTTATTTAATTATTAACCATAATCCTCAATTTAATTACGTAACTGCCATTATTGCTTTTGATCGTTGATTTAATAATTAAAGGCTTAGATGAGTTCTCATAGTTCTCGTAATATTTAGAAGTCCTGAAAAGATCCTGACCCTATATATATATATATATATATATATATTATATATTATAATATATATATATATATGTATATATATATATATATATATATTATATATATATATATATATATATATATATAATATACATATTAATGTGAATTTGTTTACTCATGTGTCATTTTAAGTATTAGACCACCCGTGTAACACACGGGTCACTAACCTAGTATTAGTCGTAATCAGTTGATTTAGTATAAACCATTTTCTTATGTTAATTCAATATAGTTTTAAAGGTAAGGTTATAGTGAAAAAAATATTGAATCTATAAAGACTAAGAAATATTCTGGGTTTGACATGTGTCTTTTAATATTTTTAAAAAGAATACATTTTGGTAATTGTGTTCTTTTATTGTTTTTAAAAAGAACATTTTGGTAATTGTGTCAAATATGTTAGATTATTGTGTTAAATATTTTTCATCATTTGTTTGTATTTTTATTGTGTTTTATATTTTAAATAATTTCATGTTATTTTTTATCATTGTGTTTTACATTTATAAGTAACAATAATATTATTTTACCAATGTGTTTTAAAACTTATAATGTTCAGAGAAATACAATGACGAACAAAAAAAAAAATACAATTAAACATTTTATTATTGAGTTTTATGTTTTATATCATTTTATATTATTTTATTATTATTTTTAATATATTAGATAAAAGTTGTTATTTTATCATTATGTTTTAAAGCATTAACGTCGGGTTCTCTATTCCCATACCTATAATCTATCTAAAAATTATTATCCCTTGAATCTATTTTATATTTTCTAAATGTCTACCACAACTTATCCCCATATCTATTTTGTGAGTAGAACTTAAATTTGAGAGAGCATTAAGTTTTTCTTTAAAAGATCAAGGGATTAGGATGAGGTACCGGATGTAGGGTTAATATTATACAAATTATTATAAATCCCTTAGAATTTGGAGATGGGGATATATTAGGGGAACCAAACATGAATGTTCTTACATACTATAAATACACAATAGTGTTATACAAGAGAGGTTTGATGCTTCTGAATCCATTGTATTAATTCCACTTCCTACTCGCAGTATGCTCTTTATGTTCCCGAAAAAGAGCAAAAAGGAACATAACCTCCGAAAACGATAATGCCAGTTCACTAAGTAGACTCACTCTACCTATTAACATATGTTTTTTTAGAATTCATCATTTTAAAAAAACACAATAGTGTTCAAAAAAACATAATAATAAAAAAAGATACAATAAAATGAAGTAAGACGCGATGGCAAACATAAATCATATAAGTTGACAAGCATAAATTCTTTCATATAATGATATTGTACTAGTTTTAAAGATAAAAAAACATACATTTTTTATGTAATTTTTATAAAAATATGTTGTATATGAAAGTTATAAACGTTTAAAAAAGAAGGGAAACTTGTTAAAAATTTACAAAAGTGATCATGCGTAAAATACTTTTCTAATAATTTTTTTCTTTTACAATTTGTTCTCAACCATGATGATTTGATATCACAGCCTTTCGTATACAATCACTATAAATGAAATATATGTTCAGAGAATTCACACTAATATACACATACTCACACGGTCATATGTTAGAATTCAAGGGGTATTTATACCCATCCTACTTGGCAGTTATTGACGCAAATAACTACCAGGACTACTAACCGACACTTGACCCATCTAATACACCTACTCGACCCACGTCTATATACAAGTTTACGATTCCAACGATGCCCCCTTCCCCCAAGCTTGACATCAAAGATGCTGGTAGCTTCTTACTCGGTCGGATCGTAATGAGGTTACTAATCCCGGACAACATTCATCATCCTCTTCTTGATCGATATCATCTCCTCTAATGCTACTATTGTACCTTGGTTTCTTTTTCCACTACTACGCTCTCCTTGTTCGAGCACCAACCTTCCAGCCTCCTCTTGCGTTTCTCTCGATACTGTTAGGTGTCAATAATGGGTGTTTAGCCCAAGTTGTGTCCATGTGCATGTTGGACTCCGGCCCATGCACACGTAGTATTTGAATTGTTCTTATGCACGTGTTATTTGATTGAGTCAGTAAGTTGTTAGCTAGTAGTGGGTTGTTCCTGTATTTCAGGTAACCGTTTTAGATCATGGTCTGTAATGCTATATATATATAGCATGGTTATGAGTTAATAAAGATCATCCGATATTGAGTGAGCAATTGATATCCTTGTTAATCTAACAAGTGGTATCAGAGCGAATATCTGGAATCAACGAGAGAGAGTAAGGATTCAATGGCGGAAGAGACGGTGTCATATCAAAGCGTTCCCAGGTTCGACGGCGATTATGATCATTGGAGTTTGGTCATGGAGAATCTGCTGCGTTCGAAGGAATTCTGGTCAGTTGTGGAGACTGGAATAGAGAAACCCAGGGAAGGAGTGACACTAACGGATGCGGAGAAGACCGCCCTAGAAGCACTGCGTCTGAAAGATTTGAAGGCGCGAAATTATTTGTTTCAGTCCATCGACAGACAAATAATTCGCACAATGACTCAAAAGGAGAGTGCCAAACAAATATGGGATGCTATGAACACGAAGTACCAGGGCAACGTTCGAGTAAGAAGAGCTCAACTGCAGCGATTGAGGAGAGACTTTGAAACCTTAGAGATGAAAGAAGGGGAATCCGTGGCGGATTACTTCAATCGGGTTATGATCGTATCAAACGATATGAGAACATACGGAGAAGACATGACTGATGTGAAAATAGTCGAAAAGATCCTTCGATCTTTAACCGAGAACTTTAACTTCATAGTATGTACTATTGAAGAATCTAAGGACATAGATAAAATGTCCCTGGATGAACTTCAAAGTTCTCTCTGGTTCATGAGCAGAAGTTACGAAGGAGACCCACCGAAGATCAAGCAATGAAAGTAGATCAAGATGTTGTCGGAGGTAGAACTCGTGGGCGTGGACGTGGATCTCCTTCGCGAGGACGAGGACGAAGCCGTGGTAGAGGACGAGCAGACTTTGACAAGTCTACTATGGAATGCTATCGATGCCACCAACTGGGTCACTTGGCATATGAATGCACTAAAGGAGAGAAGGCGGTGAACTTTGCTGAATTTGACGACGGTGAAGATCTGCTACTTATGACACATGCAGATATCAATAAAGAAAGTGACTCAGGTATATGGTTCTTAGATTCTGGGTGTTCGAATCATATGACTGGATCTCGAAGCTGGTTCATCAAATTAGATGAATCATATAATCACACGGTTAAATGGGAAACGATCTTCGACTATCAGTCAAAGGTATTGGTGACATTCGATTCGAAGTGGAAGGAGTGACTCAAGTGATTACAAATGTCTATTATGCTGCCCGATCTCACCTCAAACTTGTTAAGTCTTGGACAACTACAGGAGAAAGACTTGACGATCATTATACGCGGTGGTCTATGCAAGATTTATCACCCTCATAGAGGGCTGATAGCTACTTCAACAATGACTAGAAATAGAATGTTCTTAGTGCAAGCAATCAAGAAACCAATGGCATCCAAATGTATGAAAGTGGAAGACGATGGGCAAACTCAGATATGGCATAGGAGACTTGGACATGTCAATCATAAGTCAATCAGAACCATGTTGTATAAGCAGTTGGTGCATGGCTTACCAAAGGTTGCTGAACCAACAAAAGTATGTGAAGTCTGCCAGATGGGAAAACAACAACGTGAACCTGTCCCAAAAAGGAGTAATTGGAGAGCTACAGAAAGGTTGCAGTTGATCCACACCGACTTATGTGGCCCCATCTCGCCCACTTCACCTAGTGGAAAAAGGTACATACTTATGTTCATAGATGATTATTCTCGTAAAGGATGGATATACTTCTTGTCCAACAAGTCTGATTGCTTTAATGTATTTAAGAAATTTAAAGCCCAAGTAGAAAATGAAATTGGGCTTACTATTAAGGCACTGAGGAGCGATAGGGGAGGAGAATATACCCTCAAAGTACCTTTAATGAGTATTGTGATACCCATGGGATTAAAAGACAGCTCACTACCGCCTACACACCGCAACAAAACGGTGTAGCTGAACGTAGGAATAAGACTATAATGAACATGGTGAGGTGTCTTTTAATCGACAAGTCCATGCCAAAGAGGTTCTGGTCGGAAGCGGCCAACTGGGCTAATCATATCCTGAACCGATGTGTTACTCAAGCCTTAGAAAACAAAGTCCCAGAGGAAGTATGGACGGGAGTAAAAGCAAGTATTGAATACTTCAGAGTTTTCGGTAGTTTAGCCTATGTCCATGTACCTTCACAATTGAGAACAAAGCTAGATGATCGGAGCATTAAGTGCATTATGTTAGGAGTAAGTGCGGAGTCCAAGGCATACCGATTGTATGATCCATTACAAAGGCGGATCATAATAAGTAAAGATGTTACGTTTGATGAAAGTGAGAAATGGATCTGGAAGGAGGAAGAGTTGGGACCAACTGAGCTGTTAATTCCAGAAGAATATGTTGACATAGAAGATGAATGCACAACTCCAACTAGCACGAATCAAGATACTAATCAAGCTACTAATCAAGCCCCTTCAAACAGCAGCCAGGCTGAAAATGAAAGCACCACACCTGAACCAAACAACAGCAGCAGTCTCAGTTCATCGGTACCACCTGATGCAAGTGAACCCTCCTCAACACATGCAACACACACGACCAAACGAACCAGTAGAGCTCCTATTTGGATGGAAGACTATCAAACAGGAGAAGGCTTATCAGAAGATGAGATGAACTTAGCTCTATACAACGCCACAGGTGATCCTACAAGGTATGAAGAAGCATGCAAGGATCCTAAATGGAGAGATTCTATGGAAAATGAAATAAGAGCTATTGAGAAAAACAATACTTGGGAATTAGTTGAGGTACCTGCGTCAGTCAAACCTATTGGAGTAAAATGGTTGTTCAAGACCAAGTTGAATGAGAAAGGTCAAGTAGATAAGTACAAGGCACGGTTGGTGGTCAAGGGATATGCACAACAAAAGGGTATTGATTATAACGAAGTATTTGCCCCGGTTGCAAGGTGGGATACCATTAGAACACTTCTAGCAGTTGATGCACACAACAGTTGGGTAGTGCATCAATTAGATGTTAAAAGCGCTTTCTTACATGGAGAACTCAAGGAGACTATTTATGTTGAACAACCGCAAGGGTATGTGAAGAAGGGGGAAGAACACAAAGGTTATCTTCTTAAACGTGCTCTATATGGCTTGAAGCAAGCACCAAGAGCATGGTTTAATAAGATTGAAAGCTATTTCTTGAGGGAAGGTTTTAAAAAGAGTAAGCATGATCACACTCTATTTGTTAAACAAGTGTGGCACAAAGTGATCATTGTCAGTCTCTATGTAGATGACTTGATCTACACTGGCAATGATGATAAGTTGTGTGCTGAATTCAAAGTATCTATGAAGAATGAATTCGAAATGACCGATCTTGGTCAAATGAAGTACTTTCTGGGAATTGAGGTACATCAAGGTGACAAAGGGATCAGTATATGTCAACAAAAATATGCGAAGGAACTCTTGCAAAGGTTTGGTATGTGGGAAGGAAATTCAGTCAAGAATCCCATAGTGCCCGGGACTATTATACTAAAAGAAGGTGATGGAAAGGCTGCTGATGAAACTGATTTCAAGTGTTTGGTGGGGAGTCTCATGTACTTGACAGTAACAAGGCCGGATCTCATGTATGTAGTGTGTTTGTTAGCCCGGTTCATGTCTAAACCAACGGAGGAACACATGCAACTTGGCAAAAGAATTCTGAGGTACATCAAAGGTACGTTTAATTATGGTTTGCACTATGACAGGAACTTGGGTGGAAAATTGTTAGTATACACCGACAGTGATTACGCTCGAGATATGGAAGACCGGAGGTGTACATCCGGGTATGCATGTATACTAAGTAATGCAGCAATATGTTGGAGTTCGAGGAAGCAAGACATCGTTACTCTATCATCAACCGAAGCTGAATATGTTGCAGCTACCAATTGTGCTTGTCATTGTATGTGGCTGAAAGGATTGTTGGGAGAATTGACTGGTAAAGTGCTTGCTACAGTTGAGATCAAGTGTGATAACAACTCCACAATCAATCTATCGAAGAATCCAGTGATGCATCGGAGAACCAAGCATATTGATGTACGATACCATTACTTAAGGGAGTTGGTTGCTAAGGATGAAGTGAAGTTGGTGTTTTGCTCTTCAGAAGAACAAGTAGCTGATGTCATGACAAAGCCCGTGAAGTTGGAAGTCTATGAACGGATGAGAAGCTTATTGGGAGTTCATGAAATTGCAGATTAAACTGATAGGTGAACCTATTATCAGTTTAAGGGAAGGTTTGTTAGGTGTCAATAATGGGTGTTTAGCCCAAGTTGTGTGCATGTGTGTCCATGTGCATGTTGGACTCCGGCCCATGCACACGTAGTATTTGAATTGTTCTTATGCACGTGTTATTTGATTGAGTCAGTAAGTTGTTAGCTAGTAGTGGGTTGTTCCTGTATTTCAGGTAACCGTTTTAGATCATGGAGTCTGTAATGCTATATATATATATAGCATGGTTATGAGTTAATAAAGATCATCCGATATTGAGTGAGCAATTGATATCCTTGTTAATCTAACAGATACGCAGTAGCACCATTCCATCGCTAACTTCATATAATTTTGCGAATTTATATCCATGTCTGCTGTTATTAAAGGCCATAAACTCTTCTTGTTAACCATGGGATTTCCTCCATTTAAACGTCCTCCTATATAAAAATTGTACAGATCCACGACTTGACCATCGATCTGTGGTGGAAATATACTTTTTTGCTTCATTATATATTTCACAAACCACTTCACCATTCTTTTAAATTTATCCTTAATGGACTGCTTTTGAATAATGCCTAGATTCATAAGATCTAGAAAGGTGACCACATCTTCCATGCTTAATACTTTCCTTTCTTGTTCCACAACCGGTTACTTTTCCCTTCGATCATTAGTCCTTTCTTCATTTTTTATCCTTTCAAGATTCAATTTGTTGAAGTGGTCCAATACTTCTTTTGTTTCAGCTAAATGATCAACATCACCGATTCTACAATGCTTCCACCCATGTATTGATCCTCCATTCTTCGAGTCTACAATAACATAAACAATCTTTCACAAATCTGAGTTCTCTCTTTGTTGCTACACGAATATTAATCAAGGGATTAAGACTCGGGAGCAGTGCGTAAACGAGTTGCTGTTGTGCATTAGGCAGGGGCTTTGGTTACTGAGAAAGCGGGATGCAGCTGGAAGATGGGATGCGACTGGGCTGGGCTTCACTAAACTAGGCTTCAGGTGGACTCGCCTTCGTCTGGGCAGAGTACCGAGAACCTGGCTGAGACTTGACGTGAGCTTCAGCTAACTGGAGTATCTGCGAGACAACAACACCGTGAGCCTCGCCTCGGACAGAAAGGATTTCTCCCCGAGACCACACTCCGGCGTGAGAATAAGTATTTGTATTGAGAGAGCTGAATAAGTAAATGACTTGTAATTAGTGTTGTGTGAATGTATGTGTGTATTGGTTTCAATCTGCCCCTTCTTATGGAATTTCAGAAGTATTTATAGTGTTGAAATATAGGGACTGATCATAGTATGGTCTTATTTTTGAAGCCTGTGGTCAATGATCTGGGACTGAAATTCCCTAGCTTAGAGTTTCATACCCTTCTGGTGTAAAGGGTTTCTGACTAACATTAATGATGTTTGTCTTGATAGTTGACTTGGGGATATGTTGGCTGTTCTGACTTCCTGCCACTGTTTTGGCTTTATCTGTTTTGTCTTCTTTCTTATTCCTTTGCAACCAATGAAATGGTTCCTTGGTTGCCAAATTACGTGAAGGTTTTCACAAGTGCTTGACATGGGAATTTTACTAAGTCTAGTGTTTGATCTGGCTTTGGCGTACTGAGCCGCGGCTGGGTACATACCCAGTGCCGCGGCTCTAAGCCTCTCCTTCTTGCTCCCGTGATAAGCTAGTCGCGGTTTAGGTACGTTTCGCAAGTTGGGCGTCACGGATCGTAGCTTGGGGTCCTGGCCTAGGATCGGCGGAGATTGGGCCGCGGCTGGGTCTACTGCCGCAGCTGTGACATTGGACATGTTGCCGCGGCTTGGGTATGTTGCCGCAGCTGGTTTGCTGCCTCAATGTGGTGCCGCGGCTTGAGCTTGCGGCCGGGCTCGTGGCCCTAGCAAACCGCGGCTGGGCTTGCGGCCCTAACGAACCGCGGCTTGGGCTTGCGGCCCAGGTATGGTACCGCGGTTTGGCTTTTCCGTTCCATCGTGAATGGGCCGTGGCCGGTCCTTATGTTTCCAGGTTTTGTTCATTTATTTGGGGTGATACCCCTTCATGTCCCCCCAGTCCAATGTCATGATGCCTGTCATGTCATTGGAGTAATAATTACTTTATGTTTTATTGGTTGTTCAACTTTGCAATCTTTTAAATTGATGTGATAGAACTTTGATTTCTTGCCTCGAGCCCCGGCCTTTAGCATTTCAATCAAGTCAATCGATTGTCTTCTGATGTTCCCTTCTTGAACTTCGGCCCTATGCCGCCTTTGCTTCTTGGTCTTCGAGAACTCCCGATTTGCGGCCCTAGCCGCCAACCTTTCCTCGGCTCGCGAGCCCTGTCTCGTACTACGTCCCCAGCCGCCAAATGACTTCTCGAGACTTGGGTCGGGCTTCTTGAGCCGCGGCCCTAGCCGCCTCCCACATGGACCACAACCCCTAGGGTTCTCCTATATATACCTCCTCCCATTTCCTTCTATCTTCATTCCTTCTTTTTCCTTTCCAAGTTTTTCTCCCATACTTTCTCACTCAAGATCACCAAACTTTCTGGTAAGTTACTCTTCCTCATCTTTTGTGTTTGTAATGGAGTGTAGAAATGACGTGGTTTTTCAACACTCGGTCATCTCTCAAGATTTTTTAAACAACTTACGCTTCGCTATGGTATTTCTTCCGAGCTTGGCCCTACCGTCCCTCCTCCCTCGTCGACCATGAGGGATGCCCCGGTTGGGACGGTAGCTCTTTACACTTCATTTTTAGCTTTTGTAACTTTCGAATCCCTGTTAGTCGGTTCTTGTGTTTACTTCTTAAGCATTATGATATCCATCTATCGCAACTTGTTCCCTTAGGACTTATTAAGGTATACCATTTTGAGATATGTTGCCGTGCTCGTAACGTAGAACCCGAAGTTAATCTTTTTAGGGCTTTTTACAAGTTGAATAGGATAGGTGATTGGCTCACTTTTGAGAGAGAAAAAGCTCCTAAACCTCCTTTAATTTCCCGAACCATAACTAGCCTAAAACATTGGAAAGATCATTTCTTTTTTATCTCATCTAGCATAGTTCCATTTGAGATGTGTTGGTTTAAACCAGTAGACCCATTCAGGATCCCTTTCCCGAGCCTGACACATTTGATCTGTCCGCTTATGACCTTTTGAGAGCCGAGCCTACTCCACTCCGTAGCTACTCTGAGCATTTCCTTGTGATGGCCGGCGTTAGTCGTAACTGGGCTGACCCGAACGCGGTTCCATTTATGACTTATCAAGGGAAACGTAAGTAGCTTCCCTATTTTGTGTCTCAATACATACGTTTATCCATCTGATTATTGCTTGTTTGATGTGTTTGTACAGGTATGGGTCTGTTTGAGCGCATGAAATTGTCTGCGAAAGAGGATGTTTCTGAGCAGGCTGAAGCTTTGCCTGAGGGTGCAACTTCTGTCTTGGATACCAACGCTGGTTACGTTGTTCAAACCCGGTGAAACCATGTCACCTCCTACTCGCAAACGAAAAGGTGTTGATGAAGCCTCTGCTCCTTCTAGTCGCCCCAAGATGAAGCGCAAACAGGGGTTGGGTGGCCCGGGGTTGCGGCCGCGGCCATCCCCCCCCCCTTTCACCTGCCGCGGCTCTCCAAGGGGGGCCCTCAGCTGCGGCTGAGGCTGTTTCCGGTTCAGGTTCTGGCAGCTCTGGTTCTGCTTCTTCTTCGTCTGCTGGTGAGAGCTGCTCCTCATATTTAAACATAATCCATATTCATATGTATATAATATGTGAACTGTCTCTAACCTTGGTGGTCATTTGGTTGGTGGTTCAGGTAATGAAAAAACGGCTGCTTCCTCTGAGGACTCTGAGCTGCATGCGGAGGACAAGTTTATTCCCGACTGGGAGCTGACCAACGGGACAACTTTCGAGACCCAGATGCGTGTAGGGATTTTATGTTTGCATCCCGCACACCCCGCAGAATTCTTTCGTGGGGAAGCTTTGAAGAATAGGGCATTGTCAAATGCCGGTTGTCAATCTATGGTGAACAGTTTGTTTTCATTTGTGGAGATTCACAGTCGTTGGGTAGACGGTGTTAACGAGATTCGTGACCTCAAGAAGCAAGTGTCCAAACTGGAAGCTGAAAATGCTTCCCTTAAGTCCCGTTGTGACGCGTCTGACCTTGTTAAGGAAAAGCTTACTGTGGATCTCATTGGTGCTCAGGAGGAGCTATGTATTCAGCGCGGGCTGCAGTGAAGAAACTTATAAGTGACTTGAAGGATAATCAACTTACTTCTGAGAAACGAATTGCGAATCTTGAGGACAAGGTGTCTCTTCTCACATCGGAGAAGAAATGGATTGTTTCAGAGGGTGTTGCCTTGGCTTTCAACAAGGTTCGTGACAGTGACGAGTTCCTTGATTCGTTGGCAAAGATTAACAGTTTATCAGACAAAGTTGGTTATAACGCTGGGTTATTGGATGGTGCCCGCCTTGCTGCGCGAGGGCAAGAACCGGAGATGGCGAAAAACTTTGATAAAATGCATTGAAGAAGCTGCGAGCTGAGTCAGATTCATTTGACAAAGCCACCTTCCCATGACCAAGACCATTGCTGCAATGCATGATTCACCTTTTGAGGAGTTCAAGTCATTCTTGACCACCCCGCCTGAAGACCCTGCTCCAGCGTAGTTAGCTTGTTTGTTGGACATTTGTTTTGTGATGATGCTATTGACTTGTACTCTTGACTCTATGTTTGTTTCGTAATGATATTCATGCTTTTTGCTCCATGTCTTTGTGTCGGTTGTTGACTTTTCGAATTGTTGATGCCTCACCATGACCGCGGGATGTTGTGCGGCTTTTGGCCATGATTGTTTCAAGCGCACGATATTATTATGATAATGCTTTGCGACGTGTCGCTTCCCCACGACAAGGCCTTCGTCGCGAGCCGAGGCTCCGGCCGATGCTGTTGTCCGCGGCTATGGGTGTCTTGAACCTTGCCGCGACTTTCCTTAAATGCTGTTGGCCGCGGCTTTTGACAACAAACCACATGTCTGCCGCGGCTCGCTTGGGGTGCTTTAGGCCGCGGCTTTTGACCACAGACAACTTGTCTGCCGCGGCTCGTTTTGGTGCTCTAGGCCGCGGCTTTTGACCACAGATAACTTTGTCTGCCGGGCTCGTTTTGGTGCTTTAGGCCGCGGCTTTTGACCACAGATAACTTTGTCTGCCGCGGCTCGTTTTGGTGCTTTAGGCCGCGGCTTTTGACCACAGATAACTTGGTCTGCCGCGGCTCGTTTTGGTGCTTTAGGCCGCGGCTTTTGATTATAAAACACTGCTTGGTCGCGGCTCATCTCAGCGATGTTGGCGCGACTTTCGACTATGAATCACTTCATGGTTATGACCCCACTTGCTCACAACATTACTATGGTTAAATTTCTAGCCGCGATTCGTAATCTCGGCCGTGACTATGGCCTACGGCGCGACTTTGGTTTTGGTCGTGAACTTCCCCTTGGTTTTTACTTGCTTGTTGCTATGGTCGCGGCTTGTTCTTGGTTACAGTTTTGGCCGCGACTTCATACAACACTGTATAGTTTGGTTATCGCTTGTCATTCAACTTATAAGAGTTGTCATTTTCACTATATAATCCGCGTATTGTTGCCCTCTTACTCGTTTTGATTTCGAGTTAATTGCTTTTCTGGCTTTGGTTTTACAGCCGAATGAAAATGCATAACGTGGAATGGCTCTAACTGTTTGCCAATATATGACCATGCATAAGAATGAATGTCTATGACTGGTTTGTTAACAACGAGTTTGTGTTTAATCATGGTTATGTTTAACTTTAGCTTGACAGATGTTTGCATTGTTTTGTTACTTGTTTGCAGATGTCGCTCGAGTATTGGTCTCATGTTTCTTTCTTCTTTGCTCTCACGCTATTGAGGCTTCAAGACTCAATAAGATACTGGTTATAAAAAGATTCAATAACTGGATGCAACTGCTGGTGCTCGTATGCACTTCTTTCTGAAAAATGAGTTACACTTGTTTAAACAAAAACTACTACATGTAGCAACCGTCGGAGCTGAGCTCCGTTCCACGTTCTTGGGAAACTGCTCCATCTAGCTGGCTGAGCTTGTAAGCTCCATTGTTCCCCACTTCATGACTTGATAAGGTCCCTCCCAACGCGGACCCAGCTTGCCCTGATCTTGAACTCTGCTTGCTTCATTACTTCTCAAGACGTAA